>QRFJ01002046.1:0-158277 GCA_006176705.1 Cocos nucifera | reverse complement strand
CATAGGCTTAATCTTTTCTTAAGGAGATTTGATTTTAGGTCTCATTAAACTAGACTTGACATAGTCATATCCATTATGACTAACCTAGTGGCATGGGTTAGCTCGGATTATTGGCCACCTCAGATCAGAACTGAGTCAACAAACATGGCCAGATAAGTGAGACCGGTGGAAGGGGATATGTCATTAACTCGACAAGGACGCATTCGAGTCGAATAGCTCCCAATTAAAAATCAGTCGATCGTATCTGCCAAACTTATCTTAGACACCAAATTGTTGAGCTAGAACCAATCGGATTAGCCTACAATCTAGACTCTAACCACTGAGCCTAATTAGGTCTTAGCTTGATCGATCACTCACGTGACTTGATCTTGACCCAGACTTAATCCTATTAGGTTGGTCAATTTAAGTATTGTTGATCCCATCTAACCTACTCTTGATTTGGTTTGATCAACCGTTAGACCTAATTGAGCTACCCAAGTCCGAACCCAATTTTATAAACATATCTTAGATCTGAAAATTCTCAATTTTAGACCTAATATATTTCATATTCTTAATTCTTAATTAAGTTTAGGGTTCAAAAATAAAACATGTAAATAAGATCCTAGGATTTCAGGATCTAGGGTTTTGCAGAAAGTAAGTTTTTAATTTTTGATTGAGGACGAATGTGCAGCACCTCTACACATCATAAGAACACCCCATTGAATGGAAGGAGGGGGTCTTTAAGCCCTACTTTGTTCTTTGACTGGACGGCTAAGGGGAATGCCTTAATCAACTAATCTACAAAAATTAATTAGATCTAAGCATATATCACATATAAGAAAATTAACCAAATTAAAACATGTTTTGCATACATCTCATGTATCATGCATGCATATTTTTTAGATCTAAATTATCTCATAATCATCTAAAAAATTAAATTTAAATTTGATCTTATCAAATAAAATTTAATCTAGATCCTATTGTAGAACTATTCTACAACTAGTCTAAACATGCAACTATCATATCTCATATGAACAAACTAAATTTAATTTATTTTCTATTTTTATATCTGATTATAATATTCATAAGATCAAAAAATAATAAATCAATAGATCTAAAAATTATATTTAATCAAATAAAAATTATGATTATACTAGACTACACATAGAATAATTCTATTCCTAGTCTAGTTATGTATCTCATACATATTAGATCTAGATTAATTAATTTTAATTTTTTAATTTTTTATTTTTTTAATTTTAGATCTAATCATATCTCATGTGATACCTAAAATTATAAATTTATCAGATTAAATTAGATCTAAATAAATTTTATAAGAACCTGGCTCTGATATCAATTGAAGGGAAATCCTAATTTCCCGAGGTCAGGTTCGTTCAGATCTGATTAGATCGAGAGGCATATTTTAAAATTTTTCTCTTAGATTCTAATTAGATCTGACATTTTTTAAATCTAATTTTATAATTTGATAATCAAAAAAATTAAATTAAATTAAATCTAAATTAATTTTAACTTGATTCTAGGTAATCTAATTACCCGTTGATGATCTACTGATTGCCTGAGGTTCTGGATCTAGCCGTGCAAGCACCTGGCCTCTATCGATATCCACTTAGACTGGATCTGGAGATCTTCTCCTTCTCTTTTTTTTCTCTAAAAATTAGATCTAGATCTGATTTGGAGGATCTTCAAAGCTCCTTTCGAAGATCTGCTATCGTCTTTGCAGCAATGCTGTCTTCTTCCTTTCTTGTCAGCCTTTTCTTGCTTGAATCGCACTAATCTGAAGGCCCAACTTCTTTAGATGTGGAGAGGAGAGAGAGGATCAGAAAGTTGGCATGGAGGAGGGAGAGGGGTAGCCTTGGGGTGTGGTTAGGAGAGAAGTCTTTGAAAAGTGGATGCAGAAAGGTCTTTATATAGACCCTACTGTGCCATGCAGTGCCACATCACCCCGGCCAATCACGTTGCTTCATTTAATCAAATCTAAATCTGATTGATGGAATGACATCATCCGATCCAATCAGATGAGACACCCATAGATTCATCCTAAAGTGGCACCTAAGACTGGTCAAAGTCTATAGGTGAGGGTCACCTAGTTTGAATCCAAGAAGCAACCTGGAGTCCCATCCATATAGAACTCCAGGCATCCCTATCCATGGGCGCACGCCATCCTAGGCATGCACCCCTTCCTTTTCAATTTTTAGGTAGGAGACAAGCCCCTATCTGCTCTCCAATAAGTGCATGACATATGGGCAGATGTCCAAGGGTCAAAGGTCAATGTTTGACCAAAGTCAAGAATTAGTAGGTGACGAAAAATGATAGGTATTATCTTAAATTTATCTCATAAATTAAGATAATCCTTTTCTGATCTAGACAAGCTTCAATCAGACTAGGTAAAGGTACCTGAGTGAGCATAAACTCATTTGGCTCAGTCGAGATAACTTTTAATGATAGAAAAAGGAGAATGTTAGGTTCAATCGTGTGCTAGCATAATTTTCTTGAACCTAATTGAATTTAATTCAAATCAATTGAACTGGGTTAGTCTAATTGATGATATCTAGATCTAAATTCTTATTTGTGTGATCCAGTTAGGTTCAGTTCTGTATGGTAATGCGATATGTAGTGATCTCCATCATCAATATCATCGAAACTCCTTTCGATGGATCAGAACTCTTCTGATTCAGACAACTTAGAATGATTGATTATCTAAATCATTCTAATTACTCCCAAAATCCACCAATGATACCTAACAGTATATGGTGGCAACCCATCAAAATTGAAGATGAACCTCTCGGTGCAGCTACTTGTATGATTAAATTCTTCTATCTTGAGCCCCAATCAAATTAGGGTTAAGGTGAACTCATCAAACCCTAATTTCTATCATATGATTTAATCATTCGATTCAAGTCCAATGTGAAAACCTTAATAGAAACTCTTTCTATTATTTCACTCTCTGCCATGGCCATGGGCTTATGGACTTGATTCTCATGATCATCATAGAGCTGCTCGTCATCCATCGAGGTAGATAGATTCCATCTTGGTGCAATCCAATTCCTATAATGAACATGCTATAGCCAACATACACCTCAAGGTTCCGAATGGCTAGGAGACCAAGTCATGGTGTAGTCAAACTATAATACCCTTAAGGTGAACTATCGATGCACCTCAGGTCAAAGAACCAGATACACCACTGCAACTTCGAGTCAGTCATCGACGAGAAGGTAGACTTTCTTATGACTACTCGAGGTGGTCTTGCTCAGTGCCCTCATTCTCTAATGAGTACCTATACTCTCACTCTGGTATCTCTACACCATAGACTCAAGACTCATCTACTATAAAAAAGTGATTGTACACTAACCTTCTGGATCAATCACCATCCTCATGATGATCCTACGGTCAGGAGCATTTTAAGAGTTAATAATTAAAATTCTTATCTTAAATTTTCAACTCTTGAAAATAAGAATTATCATTACCATTATTAACTCAAAGGACGTATTACAGACACTAAATACACATGTGATAGAAAATAATTCATTTTATTATTTATAGTCAAAATTATAATTTTGCCTCTAGAAGTATATTACAAGTGTTAGCCAATTCTGGCTTCTAGGGCACATATATCTAACATGACTTTGGTCAAACATTGACCTTTGACCCTTGGACATCTGCCCATATGTCATGCACTTATTAGAGAGTAGATAAGGGCTTGTCCCCTTACTGAAACTTAGAAAGGAGGGGGCGCATACCTAGGATGGCGTGCGCCCATGGATAGGGATGTCTGGAGTCCCATACGAATGGGACTCCAGGTTGCTTCTTAGATTCAACTTAGGTGACCCTTACCTATAGACTTTGACCAGTCTTAGATGCCATTTAAGGATGAATTTATGAGGCTCTCATCTGATTGGATCAGGTGATGTCATCCCACCAATCAGATTTAGATCTGATTGCACGAAGCAACGTGATTGGCCGGGATGATGTGGCACTGCATGGCACAGCAGGGTCTATAAATAAATCCTATCTACACCCAACTTTTATAGAGTTTCTCTTAGCCCATATCCTAAGGCTGCCCCTCTCCCTCCTCCATGCCATCTTCTTATCCTCTCTCTCCTCTCCACACTCAAGAAAAGTTGGGCTCCAGTTTGGTGCGACCCAAGCAAGAAAAAGCTGACAAGAAAGGAAGAAGACAGCACTGCTGTAGAGACGACTGCTGATCTTTAGAAGAAGTTTTCAAGATCCTCCAAATCAGACCCAGATCTAATTTTTGGAGAGAAGATAAAGAAGGAGAAGATCTCTAGATCCAGCCCGAGTGGATACTAGTAGAGGTTAGGTGCTTGCGTGGCTAGATCTAGAACCTCAGGCAATCAACAGGATCATCAAAGGATAATCAGATTACCCACATCAAGGTATAAATTAAATTAAATTAAATTTATTTTATTTTTATTAGATCTATAAAATCAGATCTAAAATATCTCAAATCTGATATGGATGCTTGAGAGAAATTTTTGAAATATCTCTCTTGATCCGATCACATCTGAACGAATCTGATCCGAAAAATCAGGATTTTTCCTTCACATTGATTATAATTTTTCGTAAACTATAGTCATATGCTTGAATGAAGATTTTCATTCTAATTTTTCAATGTATGTAATTTGATTCATTTAATAGTGGTGGTCTATCTATGGAATAACCTTCATTAAATAAATACTCTATTTGGGTTGCCATTAATCTTTTGCCTTTTGACTGCTAGGTCAATAAATAAATGTTAAAGCACCTACTTTGATACCACTTGTTGCAAGGATGGACACCTAAGAGAGATGATGAATTGGGTATTTAAAAATTTAAATTATAAATATATTAAATTTTAATGCTATATGCTTGGTGAAATAAAGTAAAACACAAGTATAGATGAAGAACAATAGAAATAAAACTATAAAAATACAAACACCAAGCTTTTATAGTAGTTTGGCACCAAACTGGGTACCCACGTCCACTCTCTAAGTAACCCACTTAAAAATTCAACTATAATTACTCAATTGATTATAGTTTGATTATTTTTCTTGGATTCACAATCTAACCTAGTTGGTTTTGACTAAGACTCATCAACTATAATCTTTATAATGATTATTTTTTGGGCTCATAATCAATCCAGTTGATTTTTTCTGGATCACCAACCAAAATCATACAAGATTATTTTTCTCTGGGCTAACAATCAACACCAATTGGTTTTAACTTTGGCTTACCAATCAAACTACTAAAATATCCAACTCTAAGCTTGGGCCAACCCAAGTTTCTCATGCCAAGAAACTTAAAATAAAATATAAAAATATAAAGATTAAGTTTAGAAAAATAAAAACTCTTTGAAGAATTGGAAGAAGTCCAAATGATGATAGTTGAATGCTTGACTTCTTCTTGAATGCTTGAGTGATGATGAGGCTATTTGATTCTTAACTTGATTGCTTCCTCGCTTCAATTCACTCTTGCTCTCACTTGCTTAAGGATGCTTTGTAGTGAAAGGATAAAGATTAACTTTGAAGTCAACTTCTTCTCTTCTCTTTTCAGCTCACTCCTTTGGCTTTCTTCAATGAATACTCAATGAAGCTCTCAAAAAGCTTCTCTTTAATGCTCAAAATATTTTTTTATATATCCTTAAGATTTTTCATCATTTTTAATTTATTTTGAAGGTCTTCAGAAGTGATCTAGCCATTAGAAATAAGAAAATAGCTGTTGGAAAAAAATTAAAACTGAAAAAGTGCAGTTCTAGAAAAACTAGCCGTTATAGTGAACTTAGGTGACTAAGTTTCTCTGAATCGACTAAGTCTTAGTCTGCTCAATCTAACTTAGTCTGCTAAGTAGACAAAGCTTGAAAATCTATCTTTCTGTCCTATTTCTATTCTCTAAGATCGAGTCGACTAATTTTCTAACTTAATCGACTAAGTCCCCTGGATCCTGAATTTTAATCTTTTTGTGCTTTCTGTCTTCTTTATTCTCTGAGACTGAGTCAACTAACTCCTGGCTTAGTTGACTAAGTTCCATACCAAGCATGCCATAAAGTTTTAGTAGCTTTTCTTCTTCAAATTCATTTGTAGGCTAGACTTGCTTTCTAAACTTGATTTAACTTTTATTAACCATCCTTTTTAAGATGTGTTAAGTCTAGTTTTTCTTCAATAACCTCTTGATTAATGGTACTCAATTTAATTGATGAAAATCACACAGAGCATTGTGAGCACTTGAAATTTAAACTACATATCCTCAAAAATAATATTAGTAACATAATAAATTATACTCAAAACTCTTTGTCATCATCAAAATCAATCTTTAGATCAACACTAATAGCTTTAGAGCTCTCCATGCCAAATCTTTTTAGTAGCTCTCTTGTGTATTTACTTTGGTTGATGGAGATCTCTTTTTTTATTTGTTTGATTTGAAGTTCGAAAAAGAATGTAAGTTCACCCATTATACTCATCTCGAACTCTCCCAGTATGAGCTTAGCAAAGTCTTGACATAGAGTTTCATTAGTAGATCCAAATATGAAATCATCAACATATATTTGTATTATTAGAATATCATCATAATTTTTTTTAATGAAAATGATAGCATCAACATTTTCTCGTAAAAATTTATTATTAAGCAAAAACTTACTTAACCTTTCATACCGAGCCCTAGGTGCTTATTTTAGTCCATATAAAGCCTTATTCAATTTGAAATCATAATTTGAGAAGGCATGACTTTCAAAATTGGGAGGTTATTCTATATAAACTTTTTTGGTAATATATCTATTTAGAAAAATACTTTTAACATCTATTTGTAATAACTTAAAGTTTATAAAGCAAGCATAAGTAAGTAAAAGTCTAATTGCTTCTAATCTGGCAATCGATGTAAAGGTTTCATCAAAATCAATTTTTTCTTCTTGATTATATTTCTTTATGATTAATCTTGCTTTATTCCTAACTATATTTTTATTTTCATCCAATTTATTTCTATATATCCATTTTGTACCAATTATAGGATGATTTTTAGGTCTTGATATTAAGGTCCATATATTATTTCTTTCAAATTGATTAAGCTCTTCTTGCATTGCATTTATCCAATTATAGTCATTTTTATCCCCATCTATGCTTTTAAGTTCAAAATATGAAATAAATGCAAAATGATTGTATACATCTCTAAGTGAAGAACAATTCTTATCCCATGTGTAGGATCATCAATAATTAATTCTTTAGGTTGATTGTGGTCATACCTCCATTCTCTTAGAAGATTATTGCATCTTGAGGTTGTTCTTATTGTTATTCACCTTCATCCTCTTGCTTGTTCTCATGTTCTTCTTCATTTTAAATTATTGAGTCCTTTAGGGTGAGCTCATTCATCCCTTCTGTAAGAAGACCTACATCATTAATACCTTCACTCTTCCTTGATGGAAGATCATTAGTCTCATCAAATACAACATGTATTGATTCCTCTTTTACTAAAGTTCTTTTATTGAAAACTCTAAAGGTTTTACTAGAAAAAAAATATCCAAGAAATATAGCTTCATCAGATTTTGTATCAAATTTATCTAATTTTTTTTACCGTTGTTCAAAATAAAACATTGACAATCAAAAATATGAAAATATGCAACATTTGGTTTTTTTTCTTTCAAAAGCTCATAGGATATTTTCTTTAAACTTGATCTAATTAGGGCATGGTTTAAAATATAATATGCCCTATTAATTACTTTCATCCAAAAGTATCTTAGGAGGTTGCTTTCACAAAGCATGGTACGGGTCATTTCTTCTAAAGTTCTATTTTTTCTTTCTACTATCCTATTTTGTTGGGATGAAAAATTATGGTCTATACCTTTTTTATTATAAAATTTTTCAAAGTCTTGGTTTTAAAATTTGGTTCCATAATCACTTTGAATATTATGAATTGAAAATTCTTTTTCATTTATAACTTTTTGGTAAAATTTTAAGAAAACTTGAAAAGTTTCATTCTTGTGTGCCAAAAAGAAAACCCATGTAAAATATGAATAATCATCAATAATTACAAAGCCATATCATTTGCCATCCAAACTAGTAGTTCTAGTGGTTCTAAATAAATCCATGTGCAATAATTCTAATAGCCTAGAAGTTGAAACTATATTTTTAGACTTGAATGAAACTTTAGTTTACTTACTTAATTGGCATTTATCATAAATTTTATCTTTTCAAAATTTAATTTACATAAATCGATAACTAATTTCTTTTTAATAAGTTTAAAAAGAGAATGCATGCTTATATGTGCAAGTCTACGATGCCAAAGCCAACTAGTCTCATTAATTTTGGTATTCATAGCTATTAGGCATTGTATATTTATCATGGAAAGATTATTTAAATCTATAATATAAACATTATCGTGCCTATGTCCAACAAATTTAATGTCATCATCGTTGAAACTAGTTACAATACACAATGAAGATTCAAAAATGACTTTGTACCCTTTGTCACAAAATTCACTAATGCTTAAGAGATGATGTTTTAGATCATCTATTAATAAAATATTTTTAATATATTTAGAGGGAGTGATACCAATGTTACCAATGTCGATGATCTTTTTTTTGTCATTATCTCCAAAGGTGACCATACCTTCATTTTTAGCATCAAGTGTGATGAATTGGACTCATCATTGGTCATGTGTCTTAAGCATCCACTATCAAGATACCATTTTTGATTTATTTCTTGGAATACAAGACACACCTACACACAAAATCAAATCTTCACTTTAGGTACCCAAGTTTTCTTGGGTTCTTTACAGTTAGTCACAATGGTTTCTTTCGGAACCTATATTTTCTTCATATTTAAATTTCAGTTTTACTAGAAAAACATGTATAGGATTTATGTCCTACTTTTCCACATTTAAAGCAAGTAATGTTTGAAATTTATTGCTTAATGAATTCACAAAAATAGTTTTTAAAAATTTTTATTTCTTTAAAGGATTGTAGCCAAGATTGGCTTTGTCATAAATGATCTTTTGATTTTCAAGAATCATTTATAGTTTTTTTGAGCTCAAAGTAAATTTTTCTATCATTGGTTTTAACTTTGCAATTTTATTTTTGAAGTTTAGATTTTCTTGAGTTAAAGCAAGTCTTTTATTTGAAATGATTTCATTTTCTTTTATTAAGGATTGATTCTTTAACTTGAGTTCCATAACCTCTAATTTTTTTAAATCATCTACTAAATCATAGAAAGCTTTTTGAAGTTCTTCAAAAGTAAAGTCATTGAAAATTTCAGCATTTACTTTATTTTCATGTGCCATAAGGCACAAGTTGGCTTGTTCATGAGACTCTTCTTCTTCAGAGCTTAAGTCATCACTATCACTCCATGTAGCCACCATAGCCTTTTTCTTGAATTTCTTAGGGGCCTTCTTGAGTTGTAGATATTTGGACCTAAAGTACCTTGGCTTCTTACACTCATAGCATAAAATGAGCTACTCCTTATCTTTTTTCTTACTATGCTCTTCTTTTGTAGGTGGCCTCTTCCTCATCCCTTGCTTTCTTTTCTTCTCTTAAACTTTCTAGTAATGATGGCCAATTCTTCATCTTATTCTTCATTTTCTATTTCATCAGATTTCTCATCTAGTTAAGTAGTGGATTTGAGGATGATTGTCTTCTTCTTCTTGACATATTCTTCTTGATGTTGCTTTATTCTTAGCTTGTATGTCATAAATGATCCTAGAAGCTCCTTCAAAGGCAATATGTTCAGATCTTTGGCTTCTTGAATCACACTGACCTTGGCTTTCCATGTTCTTGATAAAGACCTAAGTATCTGTCTTACAAGATCACTGTTAGAATAAGACTTATCAAGACTCTTTAGACCATTTATAATATCCATAAATCTAGTAAATATTTTAGTTATTGATTCATCATGCTCCATTTTAAAGAGTTCATATTTATGTACAAGCATGTTAATTTTTGACTCTTTGACTTGGTTAGTGTCTTCATGTGTTATTTCTAACCTATCTCATATTTTCTTAGCTGATATGCATGTTGAAATTCAATTAAATTCATTAGCATCTAAAGCATAATATAAAATATTCATGGCTTTAGCATTGTGCTGAGCCATTTTCTTATCAACCTCATCCCATTCTCTTTTGGGTTTGATTGATCTACACCATCAATTAAATTAGTGGGAGTGTGTGGTCCATTAACTATAATACTCTACATATCATAGTCAAGTGCTTGAATGAAAATTCTCATCCAAGCTTTCCAATAGGTGTAGTTTGATTCATCGAAAAGTAGAGGTCGATTTGTGGACTGCCCCTCAGCTAGTGAGATACCAACTTGGGTTGCCATAAATCTTTGGTTCTTAATGGTTAAATCAAAATAGGACTAGAGCATCGAGCTCTAATACCACTTGTTGCCTAGCTATGCAACCCGAGCGGGAAGGGGGGGGGGGGGTGAATTAGATTTTTAAAAATTTTAAAGTTATTTGACAACCACAAAGATTATATGATCATAAGCAAGTGATATGTAGTGGATGATTTAAGTGAAGTGAAGAAGTAAGCAGCAAGAAAATAAAGAAATAAGGAGATGAAGATAGAAACAAATAAGTACATCATGAATAATAAAATTTATGTGGTTCGGTGCCAACCTTGCACCTACGTCCACTCCCCATGCTCCTACTTGAGAATTTCAATCCACTATCCATATTCAAACTAAATACAACATTAAAACCCTTCGATCCTAGCAATTCCAAGATAGAACACTTATTTTTCAGGTACAAGCTAACCCTATATAATTCGATTCAAGAGTCGGATCAATCATCCTATGTTTTGGAACCTCCAAAACTTGAATCAAAATAATAAATCAAAGATGAGTGTTAACAACAATGAAATACACAGTTAGCCCCTTTAATGAGCAAATAAAATATTAAAAATACTTTACACAACTAAGAAAGAAGCTTTTCTAATTTTTCTCAAAGTTGTTGAAGACTTAAATGAGTTTTGAGGGGTTGGTGAACTTGAAATGAATGCTTCTTTGCTTAAAGAGGGCTTTTTGCTAGGGCTGAAATGAATGCTTGAACTTTCTTATATATTCCCTCTTTTTGAAAGCCTTTATATCCTTTAGGAGTACTAGAGAGTGAACTAGGCAAGTTTTAGAGCTATTGGAGTGTCATTTAAGAGCATTAAATGCAACTAAAAAGGGCTAAAAACTAGCCATTATAGGAATTTTCCATTGTAGGGGTCGACTATGAGTCAACCCACAGCACCGAGGTTGACCTCTATTGCAAAGAATAAAAAACTCTTATTTCTATTTTTGAGTTGCAAAATAGCATAGGTCGACTCATGAGTCAATCCTAGGGTCGACTTATGGGTCGATCTTTTTTGTGTGCCACTCAAAAACAAGCATGCCAATCATCCTTTTTTAGCATTGGTAGACCTAGGGGTCGATCCTTTTGCTAAAACTTGATTTTCTTCCAATTTATGCATCCAAAAATTATGAAACTACCTCCAAAAGATCAAAAATCTTCTAAACTTGCTCTTAAGGCTTTCAAAATAGATTTTCATGGTCTCCAACTTTATGAAATTATGATTTTGCCCTTCTTAAGCTTTCTTTAATAATTTTGAAATTTCTTATAAAACCTGAAATACACAAGAGATCATTTTCCAAGCCAAACTCATTAGTAATCTCCTTAAATATTTTGTAATCATTAAAATCAATTCTTGGAGCAACATAAGGAAAAGAAGCATGTTCTAGAAAGTTGCTCAAGCAAGAGAAAATGATTGGCTGACTAATGCCAATTGCCCAACAACAAATAATAAGTAATGCTATAGGGACCCAACATTATTATGCAATGCATTATCTTATCATCCTCTAGCTAGTATGGATCTTAGTTGTGATTAGTCTCAGAAATATAAATTATAAGTTCTGCAGCAATTCCAAATGGACATCAAAAATCAAGTATATTGACCTCTATGCAAGATCCCATTAGCTTATCACAAAGGAAAAACTTTGCAATGTGGAACATGTGTGTGGAAGGAATCAATGTGTTTGGTCATCGACAAATGACCACTTCTGCAGATCTGACGAGGGCATTGGGCATCTGATTTTGTATTTAATTGATGCCCACGTGTTTCAAACCTGGGTCCACTCCGTGGAAGCCAAGGCCCATTCTGCCTACACAACCACCCGATTGGTGAATAATCTTTGCTTTTGAAATTATTAGTCATATCCAAATCCATAACATAACAAAGATTTTTGTCAAACTCCAATATTGTCTCATAGTCAAATTATATATACACTAATATCTTGCACATGTCATACATGTCACAGGAAATATGAAATTTTAATTTTTAATTTTAGATATGTTGAAGGAATCAAAAAGGTTATAACTTTTTCTTTTATTGGATAAAGTTAAGGATAAAGATAGAAGTGCACGGTTGTACTAGACATTCTGATTAAAAAAAAAGATAACATAAGTTTCTATTATTATAATAGTGTATATACAATAGGTGGACTTTGCCTTATTTGGAGAAGAGAGAGCATCTGCTCCTTTCAACTACAAAATTAATCATAGAACATCTAAATAAAAAATCCATATTATTACTCATGATTTTGTGCACATTTGATTCACCATCAGATTGAGAATTAGAATCAAAAGGGATTGAAATAAGAATCAGAATGGTCATATCTCCTAACATATTTCATTTATGATTGGAATCGAAATAAAATTTGCATCCTATGGGAGAGTAGGGATTGGGTTTTGGGGGATTGGGGCATATTTCCATTCCTATTAGGAATTGGAATAAGAATAGGACTCCTTTCGATCCAATGGCTTGAATGACAGCCACCTATTCTTGTTCCTATTTCCACTCTAAAGTCCAACTCTTCCTAACTAAATATGCCCTTATGTCACTAGAAGTACATAGAAATCAAAAATTATATATTTTAGTAGCCTCTAACTTATACATCATGTAGATAGAAGGGCATGAAGCCATGAAGTACTAGCAGGCTAGCATCTAATCTCCTCGAACCTCGCCAACCCCATTCTTTGTTGAGAATCTCACTAAGAGATGGTACATAGATACTATCATCCTGAGTATGTTGAGCCCAAACCAGCCAATTATAGCATTGTAGGTGGATGGGACTTGAACCACCAAAAAGGTCAACTACATGGTAGTTTGCCAAGGTTCCTGCCCAACCGTGAAAGGTAAGGTCATATCTCCCTCTTTGGAAAGCATTATAAAATAAGACATCGGCCAAGCTTTCATTATCAATAAGGATTCTTTTTACATCATAATTTGTTGTCGTCATTGAAATAATAACTACATCATCATGAAAAGTTTGAACTCTAAAATATCCTCATCAAAAAAAAAAAAAAACATCACCCATCCATTGCCATTTCGGCAATAGGTTCTCATCTTAGTCCTCTGCCCCCTATCCCCAGCAAATCCTGAGATCATATTGATTATGCCAACTGTCAGACGATAGCTATTGTCCTCCACCTCAGATTAGCATTGGGGTGGCTGCTCAATCATCTAAACTTTTTCCATTTTTGAACATACTTCTCGAGGTACCTCCTTAGAATCAAGGCTTCGATCTTGTCCTAAAACTAGCGGCACTCCTCAATGTTGTGGCCAATATCATGGTGGAATCGGCAATACTTATTTTAATTCCACTTCATTGGCTCTAGCTGATGAAAATATTTCTCTCCCTTGATCTCCATAAAGATCTAGGACTAAAGCATAGACAAGAGGGTGTAGGTGTCAAACTAACGAGGTAGGCTCCTTGGCTTTAGGTTCTTTGTCTAGCAGGAGGATGCGAGCTCCCCCTAGGGTACTCGGGGCTCCTCCTTGAGGCACTTTTTGCCTCCTTCCTTATTCCCATCATCTTGCGGATGGATGGGTGCTACTTCCTTAGCCTATGCAAACTTTCGAGCATGGGCAAGGAGGTTAGCATAATCCTTCAGGAAGCTCTTATCTAGGGAGAAGAGAAGGTGGTAACTTCAAAGCCCCCTCTTTAAAGCCAACATCACAATCTTCTCATTGAGGTTGCAGACATTCAGTATGGCTATGTTGAAGTGGGTCACCTAGTCGCATAGCAACTCCCTCTCTTCAGGAGTGGTTGCTACCAAGCTATGCAATGAACTATCTATCAAGCCATTCGAAGGAGTGCATGGTCTTCAATTGGAGACTGGAGTACCACACTCATGCTAGCTTCCTAAGTGTGGCAAGAAAAGTAAGACAATGGATGGAGAAAAGGCTATCGAAGTTCATCAATCAGGGGTGGTTGCTACTGAACTATGCAATGAACTATCTATCAAGCTGCTTAAAGAAGTAGATGGTCTTCGATTGGAGTTTAGAGTACCATACTCCTGATAGAAAACATGCAGGATTTTTAGCTCTACTTTTAATTTTTTTAAAAAAAATTAATTCAACAAAATTAAAAATTAATCTAATTAATTTTCTAATAGCTATTGATCATATCAAAACCCTACATATCAAGGATCTAAATGTGATTTACATGCTTTTAAATCTAAAAATTAAATCGACTACAGTAAACTATTTTACTACTCTACATATTCAGAACATGATACCTTATATGAATAGCCGAATACCATAATCTAATCACCGTTTGGGAGGTCCTCCCATCGAGATGTAGCCACATAAGTTATCTAGCCTCTGTGGATCATCCACATAAGGTTCTGATTCCGATCGGCTCCTCCCAAGTGCTAGCTTGATGCAGGATGCTTTCGATAGTTAAAGCTGATCGAACTCCTTTGATCTTCCTTCATAGGATCTTTGGATGCTCCAGATGAGTAGCAGAGATAGAGAAGAGGTAGAGGAGGCTCTCCTAAAAGTTCTATGGGCTCATGACACTCATAGCTCACAAAACGAATCTCTGAACCCTAGGCTAAAACCCTAGGGCTACACTCTCACCTCGAACCCTACGCCTCTCTATATCTTTTTTTCTTTTGGGAATAATTTTTAAATTTTCTCATATGCCAAAAGGGGGCTCATGGAAGCTTTCTCACTTCTTCTTCAGATTGTTGCATGCCATAGAGGAGAACTCTTTTTATTTTGTGCAAGACCGAGTCCACCCCACATGGAAGGATGAGATGAGGTAGTTGTCCATTCAAATTCAAACTCTATTTGAATTTGAATGGCAACCAACCTATTCTTATCACTTTAGGGTGAGAAAAACCTAGGCGTGCACCCTTAGGTGTGTGGAGAATTTTCATGAGAAACTTTATCTCATAGAAAATTTAAATGGGTGCCGAAGTTGGTGAGGTGGCGGGTAGACTAGTCAAACTAATCTTGAAACAAACTTGTCTAGTTAAACCCAATCCAAACCAATTTGGTTAGGCCCAGTTAGACCAAATTAAACTCAATCTATTTAGACTTAATTAGGCTTAATTAAATCCTAATTAAATTAGAAATTGATTAAGCCAACCCCTGATCAAATCAAGGAACAAACCTCCTCGATAATTAGGTCATCTCATAACCTAATTGGGTCAAACCCAACTAAATTCAATTTAGTTGGACTTGATCCAAAACTCATTACTCAATCAAATAAAGTTAATTAGTAATCAAATCACTAATTAAATTTTTCATAAATATAGAGTCCAAATTCAGTAGGTATCCGAGCAACAGAGTTCCATCTATATGAAACTCTTGATCGAAGAGTCCCAAGCCAGTGGGACTCTTGACCCTAGTGTCCCAAACGAGTGGAACTCATGATTGTAGAGTCTAAGACCAGTAGGCATAGAGTTTCGGACAAGCAGGACTTAGAGTTCCAATGCAATAGGACTCTTGATTGAGGAGTCCCAGTCTAGTGGGGTTCTTCATCAGCCATCAGATCAGGTAGGAACCTCTAATGTATATGATCCCATAGGTTCAAACTTAAGCCGGTAGCATAGAAACCACTTTCTGTACTAATCGAAGTCACCATCTAACAATGGTACCTGATATTTAGATAGGTCAAATAGTTGCAATCACAACATTCAGAACCTACATGAATATGGTTATCGTATAATTCATCCCTATGATCTCTGTATATGGGATGACTCAGAGTTAAACTGCCAATCCTAAAAAATACATCCATATTGTGTCTCAACACAATTAGTCTTATGACTCCTCATTAGGACTACCCTAGCCAAGGCTTTGCTAAATTAAAATACAATTGAACATAACTGCTGAACTAGAGTAGTTAATCCTATCTTGATTCACACACCGACTCCTCAAGTACTTGACTATGCTTAGAGACCTTCCATCACTCAATTAGAAATTTAGATAGTTCAACACCAAAGCACAGTGATTTACTTGAAAGTCACTTGATAATCTCAGGTTAGACAGACACATACCCATATTCCATTGGAGCAAATCTTGATAGCAAAAAAGCTCTAGAATCGATCACATTCAGTACAAATGTATCCCTATATCTTACTTGCATGCCATACCAGTATCTCCACACTCCTTAGTTAAGAGGACAACCAACCCACATAGTATACAATCATCTATACTTGATAAACGTTGTCATCTTTGATAATAACATATCATTTGATCGTGAATATGTTTAAGAACTAAATGATAAATCTTTTTTTATTGATTCTAAATAGTCCTAAGAACTTCACTACAACATAGGAGTTAATTAGAAGATAAAAAAATTTATGATGAAAAATTTCAAAATAATATTTATTTATTTATAGTTCACATACAAGTATAAAAATAGCTCAACCGTCAATAGGCTAACGATTGGCTTTGGGATACTATTTCCTCCAATCTTCCACTTGGACTAAAATCAATTGGTGTAGTATCTAATACCCATTTTCGACTTAGAGTCGTCAAACTCCTTCACTACAATAACTTTAGTAAATGGATTTTCATCGATCTTCTGAAGGTCGACGTTACCTCGATTCATGATCTTTCGGACAAGATGGCAGCAATGTAGAATATCCTTCATCCGTTGGTGTGCCTTTGGTTCCTTCATCTGAGCAATGGCTCTAGAGCTATCGCAGTAGAGCTAAACTGGACCATCAAGAAAGGATGCTACTTCGAGCTTGGTGATGAACTTTCTCAGCCATACGGCTTCTTTAGCAACATCTGATGTAGCGACATACTCTATCTCGCAAACTAAGTTAGCCACAGTATACTACTTGAAACTCTTCCAGTAGATAGCTCCATCATTAAGGATAAACACATATCCCAACATACTTTTGCTGTCATCATGATCAGACTAAAAACTGAAGTCTGTAAACTCCATAAGTCTCAAGTTTGACTCATCATAAACAAGCCACTGGTTCTTAGTATTTCTTAAATACTTTAAGATGGTTTTAACAATCTTCTAGTAGTTCTCTCCTAAATCAAATTGGTATCTGTTCACTATCCCCAATGAGTATGCCACATCTGATCGCATACATATTATGGTGTATATGATAGAACCCATTATCAAAGTATGTGGAATTCTACTCAAATGCTCTCTTTTTTGAGGTGTTGTCAGACAATCCCTTTTTGAGAGAAAAATTTTAAGGTCTATCGATAAATAGCCTTTCTTGGAATTCTCCATGCTAAACTACTTCAGCATTATATTAATGTACATGGACTTGGACAACCTGAGCAACCTCTTAGATCTATCTTTATAGATCTTCATTACTAGAATGTAGGAAGCTTCTTCCAAATCCTTCATGGAGGACTATGATGATAGTCATATCTTTATTTCTTTTAATGGAGGAACATCCTTCTTAATTAAGAGAATATCATCCACATACAATACCAAAAATACAACCACTGGACCATTAGCCTAATTGTATATGTAGGGCTCTTCTCCATTCTTAACGAAGCCATATGTTTTGATCGTCCTATCAAAATGTATGTTCCAACTCTGAGATGCCTACTTTAGTCCATAAATAGATTTTTGAAGCTTGCACATCTTAGACTCATCTGTGGATGTGAATCCTTCAAGTTATATCATATATACCTCTTCATCTAGCTCTCCATTCAAAAAGCTATCTTTACATCCATCTGCTAGATTTTATAGTCCAGATGGACAGCTATCGCAAGCATGATCCGAATGGACTTGAGCATTACCATAGGAGAAAATATCTCATCATAGTCTATACCATAATATTGATGATACTTCTTGACAACCAAACAGGCTTTATAGGTCTCCACCTTTTCATTTCCACCCCTTTTCCTCTTAAAGTTCCACTTACATCTAATGGATTTTACTCCTTCAAGTGTGTTGGGTGTAAACCCTCTCCTGTTGAAGTCCAAAAAGATGTTGGATTTTGAAACGACCTCGTTCGATGTAGCAGCTATGGCCAACTTCACTCAATGACTCCAGAACTAACAAGGACCTTATTGTCTATGCGAACTCCATCAACCGTATACCCTTTGGACTCCCGCCGATCAAACTCCTTTCGAACTCTTTTAGTGGATGTCCTCCTAGATCTCTCCAGTCAATCTCCCTCTGGACGAACTCTTGTCAAACTTCTTTCGGACTCCTCCAATCGAAGTCTTGTCAAACTCCATCTAGTAGCCCAAAGGGCTTGTCGGGGGCAAAATACCCCTCATCAAAGTCCTTGACTATCGATCTCATTTCTGCTAGGATTTGCCAATCTTCTTAGAGATGAGTTCATGCTACAGAGCCTCTCGAATGCACACCAAAGTTTGGTAGCATGATCTTGAATGATGAAGGAGAATTACTACTATACTAACCGTATCCTTTGACTAAAGTGAGTAACAAAACCTAAGCCGTTCTACTTCTAGATGAACTCCTCCTATTGAACACCTTCTGAATGATCTCCCTCTAGTCACTAGGCAAGCTTTCTTCAGCTGACCTCCTTCCAGACGATCTTCTTCTAACTACCAGGCAAGTTTTCTTCAGTCGATCTCCTTCCAGCCATCAAGAAGGACCTCGTTGCTAGCATAAATTTAATCTACCAACTCAATGTGAATCAACTTATATGCAGATGACCTCAAAGATGTTCGAACCTCTTTAGAACTATTGAGATCTAAAAGCTCCTTACTGTCGATGTCTACCTTACCTGAACATCAACTATTAAATCCCAGTGGACCATTGCATCGCGATAATGGACACTACTCTCCGTAACAAACTCCATGTGGCCTAAGCAGCCCACTACCAGATAGTTATGGCTATCACTATCAGTTTATTACATGCTCCATCTATAAAAGGGATCCTCTAGATACATTTTTTCTAAGCTCTCATCCCCTTCCTAATACTCTATCTCTCTATTTTCTGAGTACTTCATTTCTGTTGGCCAAGAGATCTGATTTAATCATCGAAGGATCTTCTCAAAGCCACCACCCTCGACTCCGGACGAGACTTGTTTTGCAGGTTGACAGTGGCGATCTTGTCTTTTCAACTCCAGTATCGACTCCAGTGTCAACCAAATTTCACACTAACAAAATTGGCACTAGAGGAAGGGTTCCTTGAGCCCTTGTTCTAAAAGAAGTACTCAGTCGAATCTATCTACTCTCTTCTCTCAATCTTTAAAAATCCATCTTTGTTTGATTTTTTCTAGTCATAGGGATGCCTTCAAGGAAGACAACCACCCGGAGGTCCACCACCTCCGTCACTAGATCCGAACCAGATCTACCCATTCTAGCACCATCATAGGTACCACAACCTTTCCCATAGACGGCCACGATGAATCTGGAGCAATTCAACCTGTTGGTGCAGTAGGTCCTGGGTCTCACCAAAATGGTGCGGACCATACGACAGCAGTCGGTGGCAGTGCAGTTGGACAACCCTCCATCAAAATTCCATGAAGCAATCCCAAGATGGCATACTTGGGTTAGCAAGCCCATTGCTCCTAGGAAGGAGAAGAGGAAAGTAGAAGACCCCGATTCTGACCATAACTCCTCTCCTAAGGAGATCTTTTCCATTTACAGTCGGAAGCCCTCCAAAACTCACGATCAAGATGATGTCCTTGATTGAAAGCTGCAAAAACTAGATTGATAGATTGAGAAACTTCGCCATGCCATCCCAACTCACCATGACAACATCTGCACTAACCCCCCTTTCTCCCAGAGAATTATGCAAGAACCAATCCTACCAAACTTCAATATTCCCCAATTCAAGAGCTACGATAGGACTACTAATCCGATTGACCATCTAAAGGCCTTCCAAATCATGATGCTGCTCCATGGCATGTCAAACGCTATCTTATGCCGAGCTTTTCCATCCATCCTGAAGGGAGCAGCAAAAAACTGATACTCGATGCTAAAGTTGGGCATAATTTTCTTCTTTGATCAGATAAGCCATCAGTTTGCAGCTCATTTTGTTAGTAGCCGCCATTCCAAATGAGGTTTAGACTTTCTTATTAACATCAAGCAGCAGGAAGGGGAATCCATCCGAGCCTATATCAACAGCTTCAATATCGTTGCTTTGGAGGTTTGGAACTTAGACCAATCTATTGCCATGGCTGCACTAAAGGGCGGCCTTCAAAAGAATGATCTGCTATTTTTTGTGAAGAAGAAGTACCCTAGGGATTTTATTGATTTGCTAGCTGGGGCTGAAGGTTATGCCCGACCTGAAGAAGCCTTCAAACTGAAGGATGAGGAAGCTGTAAGAGAGTGGTGGGTGGGCGAGTCAAGTAGGCCTACGGTTGAAGAGAAGTCGAATAAAGTTCGACCATGCTCTCGAACACTCCTTGAGCGCAAGCAAGCCCGATCCCCTCCTTGAGCTCACCGTCAAAGGAGCCCTGATAGAAGGGCATGAAGGAGCTCTCCCTCTAGAAGGTTTCACAACTATGCTTCCCTCAATGCTCTAAAAACTCAGGTGCTGATGAACATCAAGGAGCAGCAATCGAGGTCAGAGAGGATGCCCATTCATCCTAAAAAATGCAAGCCTAATAAGTACTGCCTCTATCATCATGACCATGATCATGATATAGAAGAATGCATTCAGTTCCAAGATGAGATCAAGGAGCTCATCAGACGAGGTTAGCTCGGTCGATTTCTATGACGTCAGCCTGAGACAAGAGAAGAAAGGTCGAGGGCACTACTACAATCGAAACCTCAAAGGAGGGAGGAGCAACAAGAAGATCGGCCACCTCTTAGGATCGTCAACACCATCTCTGGGGGACTTTGATGGGGAGAAGCTAGTGGATTGGCAGAGCCTGTGAAGAAGTCGAGGACTGAAGAGCCCATAACCTTCATCGATGAGGATTTCCAAGGAATTTAGTTCCTACACAATGACGCAATTATAATTTCTTTGAACATTGCTGACTATGATATACACAGCATTTTGGTAAATAATGGAAGCTCTACTGATGTTTTATTTTATAATACTTTTTTCAAAATGTTCATACCTAATAATCACTTGGGACCTATGAATTCTCCATTGATGAGCTTCACTGGCAATGCTATGCTAGTTGAAGGGATAATAACATTGACTGTGACTGTAGGGCAATACCCAAAGCAAGTTAAGGCATAGGTCGACTTTCTGATAGTAAAGGCTCCATCTGCATACAAAGCAATTCTCAGCCAATCCGATTTAGATGCATTTCGAGCTGTGGTATCAACCATTACTTGAAAATGAAGTTCCCAATGAGCTATGAAATCGGGAAGATCAGAGGAGATCAAACATTGGCAAGACACTACTACTCGATTGCTCTGCAAAAGCATGGCCAATCCGACCCTTGTCTAGCTGATGGGTTGGATGTCCGTGATGACCTTATTGAGGAGCGGAGCGAATCCATGAAAGACCTCACGGCCATCTCTTTGAATGACGAGAGTGTAGAACATACTGTGTAGATCGGCTCCAACTTAAGAGAAGAAGTTTGAAAGCATCTCATTGCCTTCTTGCAGAAGAATGCCAATGTCTTTGCTTGGGTTTCTATGGATATGCCCAGAATTGATGCTGAAGTCATGGAACATTGATTAGCTATTGATCCCAAATGTAGGCCAGTAAAGGAAAAAATTCAGGGCCATGCACCAAAAAGATGGAAGGCTATAGCAGAAGAAGTAAACAAACTTCTAAAAGCTGGGTTCATCCAAGAAGTCAACTATCCAAATTGGATCTCTAATATGGTCTTGGTTAAGAAGGCAAATGGCAAGTAAAGAATGTGCATAGACTTTAAAAGGTTGAACAAGGCAAGCCCAAAGGATAGCTACCTCCTGCCTAGAATTGATCAACTAATGGATGCGACTTTGGGCCATGAGCTCCTCACCTTCATGAATGCCTTCTTCAGCTATAATCAAATCTAAATGGCATCAAAGGATGAGAAGAAAACTACTTTTATTATTGACTGTAGTCTCTATTGTTATAGGGTCATGCCTTTTGGGCTCAAAAATGTAGGTGCGACCTACTAGCGCTTGATCAATAAAATCTTCAAGGAGCAGATCGGCTGTAATATGGAGGTCTATGTAGACGACATGCTTGTCAAAAGTTGAACCTCTGCAAAGCACATTGCTGATCTTGAAGAGACCTTTAATGCCCTCCGGAGATATAAGATAAAGTTGAACCCAACCAAGTGCACCTTTGGAATAACCTTGGAGAAATTTCTAGGGTTCATGGTGTCGAGACGAGGGATCAAGGCCAACCCGAAGAAGATTCGAGCCATCCAAGAGATGGTTGCCTCAAAATTAATAAAAAAAGTTCAATGCTTAATAGGAAAGGTGGCATCTTTGAATCACTTTGTCTCAAAATCGGTCGAGCAGTGCATGCCCTTCTTCCGAGTCCTCAAGCAACCAAAAAACTTTTGCTCAACTGTAGAGTGCCATCAGACATTCGAAGAGCTCAAAAGCTACCTCAGCTCACCTCCTCTATTAGCAAAGTTCAAATTTGAAGAAGAATTACTTTTGTACCTAGCAGTCTCTTAGGTAGCCCCTACGGCGGTCTTGGTCAAGAAAGAGGCAAAGGTGCAGTGGTCGATCTACTATATCAGATAAGTCTTGAGAGATGCTGAGACTAGGTACACTAAGTTAGAAAAATCAACTTATGCTCTTCTAATTGCAGCTGAGAGACTTCGACCCTACTTCCAGGGGCACACCATAACACTCCTCACTGACCAACCAATCAAGGTAATTCTTCATCGAATAGAAGCCTCTAGGAGAATAGCAAAATGGACAATTGAGCTTATAGAGTTTGACATTAACTATCAACCTCGATCATCAATCATAGCTCAAATATTGGCTGATTTCATAGTCGAGTGCATAATTTTGGATGATGCCGAACCGAGCAAGATGAGGCCAACACTCAGTGGTTGCAACTGAGCTCCCCCAAAGAAAGAACGGACCTTCCTGAAGGCCTTTGGGCTCTGTATGTGGATGGCTCTTCTAATGCTTCAAATGTAGGTGCTGGGCTGATCCTAGTCAATCCCGGAGGAGTCATCGCCGAATATGCACTGCGCTTCAAATTTCCTACGATAAATAATGGGATGGAATATGAAGCGCTGATAGGAGGGTTGAAGATAGCAAAAGAATTAGAAGTAGATCGGCTTCGAGTTTATAGTGATTCCTAATTGATGGTGTGATAAGTTAGTGGCAATTATGAAGCTCGAAAGAAAAATATGATAAAGTACCTTGAAAAGGTGAAAAGCTTGACCCTAGCCTTCAATAGTTTTGATATCCAGTAGATTCCAAGGACAAAAAATATCAAGGCCGACCTCCTCTCCAAGCTGGCTACATTCGACCCCAATGAGTTTCCAAAAGAAGTATACTTCGAAGTACTGAAATACTTAAATTCAGAAGAGCCATTGTCTACAATATAGATCGACCATGAGCCTTGCTAGATCGATCCATTGGTTGCTTACCTTAAGGATGGGACTCTTCCTTATGATCCAAAGGAAGCTCGAAAACTGAGGAATCAAGCCTCTCGGTATATTCATTATGAAAACAAACTATATAAGAGATCATATTTCTTGCCACTTTTAAAATATCTTCGATCTTTCGAGGTCGATTTTGCATTATGAAAAGTACATGAAGAAATTTATGGTAGCTATCTAGGTGCTAGGTCTTTATCCCATAAACTATTTTGGCAAGGGTATTATCGGCCAACCATGTATCATAATTCTATTGAATATGTTAAAAGGTGTGACCATTGCCAAAGAAATGTAAATATTCAAAGGCAACCAATCTCTAAGCTTACACCCCTGAGCGCTCCTTGGCCATTTGCACAGTGGAGGATGGATATATTGGGATCCTTCCCAATGGCGTTCGGACAACGAAAGTTCCTCTTGGTCGAATTAATTACTTCATCAAATGGATCGAGACCGAACCCCTAGCAAAAATTACTGAAGCTAAAATATAAAACTTCATCTGAAAGTCAATTATTTACATATTTGGCCTATCTCGAACTCTTATCATAGATAATGGGCGATAGTTTACTGGAGCAAAATTTGCTGAGTTTGTGAACACTTGAACATCATCCATAACTTCACATCCATGGCTTATCTACAAGCAAATAGTAAAGCAGAGGTGACCAACAGAACTTTGCTGTAAGGTATCAAGGCAAGACTTGAGAGAGCAAGAGGAACTTAGATAGATGAACTCTATCATATACTTTGGGCATACCAAACTATCCAAAAACTATCGATTGAAGAAACTTTGTTTGCCTTGGCCTTTGAAATAGAGACAGTCATCCCAATTGAGCTTAAACTCTCGTCGATATGAATTGTGGCCTTCAATTAGCAGCGCAACTCACAAGATCTCAGGACTAACCTCTGCTTGCTAGAGGAGAAATGGGAGGAAGCATAAGTTTGGATAGCAGCCTATAGGCAGAAAATAGCTCATTACTATAACTCCAAGGTTTAGGATAGAACATTTAGAGTGGGGGACTTGGTGCTTTGATGAGCAGCTATCTTACAGCCTCAAAATCAAGAAAAGCTCGCTCCAAATTGGGAAGGACCATATGAAGTAAAGGGGGTCGTCCGACATGGGATGTATTACTTGAAAGAGCTTGAAGGAGCCGACCTACCTCAACTGTGGAACTCGGAAAACTTGCAGATGTATTATCAATGACTCCATTGCAATAAAATTCCTTTACATTGACATCTTAGTCCTTGTTGTAAAACTATAATGATGGGAAACAATTCTCCTGAACTTCACCATCAGGCAAAAATTACTGTGTCGAAATAATTTTTCTATAAATGGTCCTTACGTGCCCCTACAGCCATGTTAGGAATAGGAGAAGGACCTCATCCTAACATGAGCAAAGTGAAAACCTCGTTAATCTAAGATGAGATGAGGAAAGAGGCCTTACCAATAGCCCTTACGTGCCCCTATAGCCATATTAGAAATAGGAGGAGGACCTCATCCTAACATGAGCAAAGCAAAGATCTCGTTAATCTAAAATGAGATGAGAGAAGAGGTCCATTTAATAGCCCTTACATGCCCCTACAATTATGTTAGAAATAGGAGGAAGACCTTATCCTAACATGAGCAAAGCAAAGACCTCGTTAATCTAAGATGGGATGAGGGTAGAGGTGTTAGATATATGTGCCCTAGAAGCCAGAATTGGCTGATACTTGTAATACACTTCTAGGGGCAAAATTGTAATTTTGACTAAAATAAATAAAATGGATTATTTTCTATCACATATGTGTATTTAGTGTCTGTGATATATCCTTTGAGTTAATGATAATGATAATTCATATTTTCAAGAGTTGAAAATTTAATACATGAATAATCATTATTAACTCATAAAAATGCTCCCGACCATAGGATCATCATAAGGATGGTGATTGATCCAAAAGATTGGTATACAATCGCTTCTCTTTAGTAGATGAGTCTTGAGTCTATGGTGTGGAGATATCAGAGTGAGAGTACAGATACTCATTAGAGAACGAGGGCACTGAGCGTGACCACCTCGAGTAGTCATTAGGAAGTCTACCTTCTCGTCAATGACTGACTCGATGCTGTAGTGGTGTGTTTGGTTCTTTGACCTAAGATGCATCGGTAGTTCACCTTGAGGGTGTTATAGTTTGACTACACCATAACTCGATCTCCTAGCTATACGAAATCCTGAGGTGTATGTTGGCTATAGCATGTTCATTGTAGGAACTGGATAGCATCAAGATGGAATCTATCTATCTTGGTGGTAGAGGAGCAGCCCTATGATGATCATGAGAATCAAGTCCAGAAGTCCATGGCCATCGTAGAGTGAAATAATAGAAAGAGTTTCAATTTAGATTTTTACATCAAACTTAAATCGAATGATTACATCATATGACAGAGACTAGGGATTGACGAGTTCACCTTAACCCTAATCTGATCAGAGCTCAAGATAGAAGAACTTAATCACACAGGTAGCTACACCAAGAGATTCGCATTCAGCTCTAATGGGTTGCCACCATATACTGCTAGGTGTCACTGGTGGATTTTGGGAGCAATTAGAATGATTTAGATAATCGATCATTCTAGTTGATCGAATCAAAAGAGTTCTGATCGATCGAAAGGAGTTTCGATGATGTCGATGATAGAGATCATGACATATCCCATTACCATATAGAATTAAACCTAACTAGGTCACACAAACAAAGATTTGAATCTGGCGATCATTAACTGAACTAATCCAGTTTAATTGATCTGAATGAGATTCAATTAGGTTCAAAAAAATCATGCTAGCACTCGATTGAACCTAACGTTCTTCTTTTACTATCATAAATAGTTGTCCTGACTGAGCCAAAGGAGTTTGTGCTCATTCAGAGGCCTTCTAGTTTGTTACATGCTCCATCTATAAAAGAGATCCTTTAGATACATTTTCTCTAAGCTCTCATCTCCTTCCTAATGCCTCTGCCTCTCTATTTCTGAGCACTCTATTTTTTGTTGGTTAAGAGAGCTGACTTGATCATTGAGGGTCTTGCCAGAGCCACCACCCCCGACTCTGAATGAGACTTATTTTGCAGGTCGATGGCAGCGATCTTATCTTCTTCAACTCTAGCATCGACTCTAGTGTCAACCAGATTTCGCACCAACAGAGTGGATCAACCAATATCCATACATTCTTGACCTTCATGGACTCATTTTGAATTTCATAACCTTAAGTCATTTCTCAGAGTTGAGTCTCTATATTGCATCCATGTAGGTTGATTGGATACTCTTCATTCTCATCGAGTATGATAGGATCCCCATCTTAGACCAAGAAACCATAGTAATCTATCTAGCTGATATGGAACTCTACCAGACGCCTTAAAGGTGCAGGTTCATTGAGCTCCGAGTTTGATCTAATCAAATCTGGTTTAGATTTAGCTACTTGTGTCAGTTTTTTCACCTGTCAAACTTTCTTAAGTTTGACCTCAGGGCATTAGTTCCTTCATCAAAAAACTTCTTTTCTAAAATGATTGCCTTAAGACTGACAAAACCTTTTGTTCATCAGTGAGGTAGAAATAATATCCTTTAGTCTATTTTGGATATCCTATAAAATTACACTTGTCAGACCTAGGTCCAAGCTTATCCATTATAAATATTTGACATAAGCTGACAACCCTAAATCCTATGGTACGAGAGTATTGGCTTATGCCTATCCATATCTCATATGATGTTTTGAAAATAGACTACTCGGAACTCTATTTAGAATATAACAAGCTGACTCGAGTGCATATCCCACAAGAAGATGGCAGACTGGTAACTCCATCATGCATCGAAATATGTCCAACAAGATCCAATCCTTCTTTCAGATACATCATTAGCTATGGTGTTCCAAGAAGTCTTTAGGAGAGAATCCCATCTCACCTAGATATGTTTAAATTCATTGGAAAGAACTCTCCTCTTCTAGTCTGCTTAGTGTAGCCGGTAAAAGAATTTTACTACTATTCCTAGTTTACTTTCTACCTTATTACGGAATAGTTTGAACATTTCAAACAATTCTGACTTATACTTTATCAAGTAGATGTACCCATATCTAGATAGGTCGTTAGTGAATGTTATGAAGTAGAAATATCTACCTTTAGCACTTGAGCTCATATAAGTCCACATACATCAATATGTACTAGACGTAGGAGTTCACTGGCTTGCTTAACCTTTTCAGTAAAGGTACTTGATCATTTTACCCAGAAGATAGGACCCATAGTCAAAGTGTTTACAATCACCAATTTCAAGAATTCCTTCTTGAGCTAACATGTTATTCTATTCTTGTTTATATGACCTAGCAATAGTGCCAAAGGTAGATTTAGACACATCATTAATTATAAGGCATTTACTAGAGGATTGAACCATATTAATAGGTGGTGATGGTAAATAAATATCATTATTTAATTATCCAACACAAAATGTAATACCATTCAAAATGATATTACAAAATCTTTTTATTAAAAATTCATAACTATTTCTTGGCCAAAAGGCCTACAGAATAACATTCAACAAAAAGTTTGAACAAAAGTGACAATCACATAGAATAACTTTATGATAATTGATTATAAGGTTTATGATTCCTAAAGCTAGAATTGAAACTTGTCTTCCATCATCTCAATGTTCAGAAATCTCTCGCCTTCATCAAATCTCCTATCGACTAGCAAATCATGCATCGAATTACAAATACGTATAAAAACTTTCAGTATCCAATACCCAAGCAATAGTAATCAATATATTGAGAAATTATAAGGTGTTATCAATATATTATCTTGCCCGATAACTGCTTGCTTTTTCCTCAATCTATTCGAATCCAGGGAGCAATGTATTGAGGATAGTTCTCTTCCAGTGCTCCTGCTTCTTGCAAAAGAAGCACTCCGCCTGGCTCTGGTTAGGCTTGGGCTTTTTTGATCTAACCTTGTGCAAATATCCCGACTGCGGCTACACTTCTTATTCTTTTTTTTTTATTTTTCTTTTCTTCTTAAAGGATCGACGACTAGAGGAAGATCCTCTCACTATATTCACTGACTCCTTGTGGAGCTGGTGATCCTTTCCCAAAGTTCTGCAGCATCCAATAAGCCATGGTAGTTCACTAAGATTTTGTAATTTGAAAAATGAGCAAGAAAGAGGACTTGGTAGAGAGTTCAAAATCGCATCCTTCCTAAGCTGCTCATGCAAGAAAAAGTCCAGCTTACTCAGGAACTCAATCATCTCGATCATATGTATAATACATGATCGGTGACTGACGCCCCATCCTCATCCGAGTATTGAAAATGGCACAACTAGTCTTGTGCCTCTCAATGTCGTCAAGCATACCAAAGGAGTCGTTCAACATGTGAAACATCTCTTATCTTAGGCATTTTCAAACTTATAGCTGAACTCATCATTGTTACCCCCGTATGATACACCAACTTTGGTGTGATGATTGAGCCACTTTTGGTAACTATCTCGAACCGTGCCTCTAGCATTAGGAGCTAGCTCCTCAGGTGCCTGATTTGTCAAGTACAGAATCTGTTCATACTCTAGGATAATTTTAACTTTCGATACCAATTATCAAAGTTGGCTTCATCAATTTATCATTGTTCATAATGATCGGAGCGACAGGTGGTGGCTATAGCTACAAAAAAAGAAAAATCATAACCTAATTAGTATATGAATTATTAAGTCTAAGACTTGAACTTTAGTCTAAAGGTTCTCTCACTATTTTATATGAACCGATAGCCTCTACTCCAATTCGAGGAATTACTTTAATTCTTAGTAGATCTAGAATCCATATAGAATACACATAAGCCTGACTTTGGTCGATCAACCCATGTGCATCAAATGGATAGGTTTATAACTAATTGTTTCTTAAACAACTTCTAGTACTTTAATTTTGCCCTAAAAATCTAATCAATAGGCTTTGGCCTCCGTTGAAAAGGTCTGATTAGGTCCAACCATTAACATGACGTATTTGGTGCATCTGACAACAAATGATCAGGTCCGACTCTGGTCGGCAACTTGATCACCATTAGAAAGCACAACCAATATGATCATATTATGAATGATAATTTCATTAGTCAATAAGCACTGGCCATTGGGCCTTCAATGATTATTAAACTAATAGACCATTATCATTCAATTTAATGGGGGCTATGACTTAGTTATCACCATAACTATATCATTTTAAGAATCTAATAATTTTAGAGGATTTAATTATCTTATTTTAAGAAGAGGAGAGAGAATTGACCACAGTTTTGATCCTAGATACTGACTTTTCCACTCACAGCTCATCAGTAATAGAAAGGACCTAATTCAAGCCGACATTATGAGCACCTAAATCAGTCATATTGATTTACTAATTGACATGGGTGATCCAAATCACCAAGTGATCTAATCAAAATCTAATCCCTAAGATGGCCAGATAAGTGAGATTAGTGGAAGGGATTGCCATTAACTCGTCAAAGATTGGATCAGTACGAGTAGCTTCCAATTATAAACTATTAGTCTAGACTGCCAAACTTATTTTAGAACACCAACTAGTTCATTAGTTTCAATTCAATCAATCTAGTAATTTTGGATCGACCGCATAGCCATGAATCAAGTCCATTTGGTTCTTGTTAAAGACATGGATTTAACCGACTATAATTATTATAATTGAGTCTAAAAAATCATTACCTAATCTAATCACATTTGATTAGATTTGATTAATTACTCTAATTTAGTCCATCCTTTAACTAACCTTAGTCTAACCCAATTAATGGACCTAATTCTTCTAACCAATAATCCAAAAGTTATATGCTTATGACTTAAGATCTTTAATTCATAATTTTAGATCCTAATTCATAACCCTTAATTTTTATTAAAATTTATGCTGATGGGTTGGGGTTGGTATTTCAAAAATATTTTTTTAGTTTTGAAAGGTTCTTTTTATAATCTAACACAATTCACCAAATGGGTCGACTCATTTCAAAATGGGTCAGCTCATTTAAAAAATAGCTACTAGTTATAGGTTTTTGTGCAATACATAAAAATCATGAATCTAAATTTAGAACTAATCTAATATATTTATGGTTAAAATAGATTCAATCAATTTTAAATTTTTTTTATCATTTATCTTCAGAAATGAGTTTACGATGGCACCCCTACCGCTATAAGAGATCCCCATTGAATGGGATGAGATGGCCTTTAAACCATACTTATCCCTTATGACCAGACAGCTTGGTGGTGTATTTTAGCTTGATTACTAGGCTACTAAAATAAAATACATATCTAATATGCATATAATCAGATTTTTAAAAGCATATAAAATCACATTTAATCAACCATGCTCTGATACCACTGATAGAAAACATGTAGGATTTCTAGCTCTACTTTCAAAATTTTTTAAAAATTAATGTAGTGAAATTAAAATTAATCTAATTATTTTTAATAGGTATTGATCATATAAAAATCCTATATATCAAGGATCTAAATATGATATACATGCTTTTAAATCTAAAAATTAAATTGACAGTAGTAAACTATTTACTACTCTACATGTTCAGAATACGATACCTTACGTTGGTAGTTGAACACCATAATCTAATCACCATCGAAAAGGTCCTCCCATCATGATGCAGCCACACAAGTCACTTTCCTCCACAGATCATTTACACGAGGTCCTAATCCCGATCGGCTCTCCGAGTGCTAGCTCGATGCAGGATGCTTTCGATAGTTGAAGTTGATCGAACTCCTTGATCTTCCTTCACATGATCTTTGGATGAGCAGCAGAGGTAGAGGAGAGGTAGAGAAGGCTCTACTAAAAATTATGTGGGCTCACGACACTCGTAGCTCACAAAATGAATCCCTGAACCCTAGACTAAACCCTAGGACTGCACTCTCATCCCAAACCCTGTGCCTCTCTATATTTTCTTTACTCTCAAGAATAATTATTAAATTTTCTCATGCACCAGAAGGGAGGACTCATGGAAGCTTTCTCACTTCTCTTTCAGATTGTTGCATGCCCTAGAGGGAACCCTTTTATTTCATGCAAGACCGAGTCCACATCGTGTGGAAGGATAAGATGAGGTAGTTGTCCATTCAATTCAAACTCCATTTGAATTTGAATGGAAACCAACCTATTCTTATAACTTTTGGGTGAGGGAAACCTAGGCATGTGCCCTCAGGTGCATGGAGAATTTTCACGAGAAACTATTTCTTGTAGAAAATTTAAATGGGCGTAGAAGATGGTGAGGTGGCGGGTGACTAGTCAGACTAGTCTTAAAATAAAGTTGTCCAATTAAATCAATCCAAACCAACTTGGTTAGGCCTAGTTAGATCAGATTAAATCCAACCTATTTAGGCTTAATTAGGCTTAATTAAATCCTAATTAAATCAGAAATTGATTAAGTCCAACCTGATCAAATAAGGAATAACTTCCTCGACGATTAGGCATCTTATAACCTAATCAGGTCAAACACAATTAAATCCAATTCAATTGGACTTGATCCAAAAACTCATTACTCCATTAAATTAAATTAATTAGTAGTCAATCACTAATTAACCTCTCATAAATATAAAGTCCAAATATAGTAGGTATCTAGGCAACAGAGTCTCACTGATATGAAACTCTTGATCGAAGAGTTCCAAACCAATAGGACTCTTGACCCTAGTGTCCCAAACGAGTGGAACTCATGATCATAGAGTCCCAGACCAATAGAACTCTTAGTCACAAAGTCTCAAACAAGCAAGAGTGTTTCAATGTAGTAGGACTCTTAGTCAAAGTGTCCTAGTCTAGTGGACTCTTGACCATAGAGTCTCAGTCCAATAGGACTCTTCATCAGCCATCAGATCAGATAGAAACTCTAATGTATGTGACACTGTAGGTTTGAACTTAAGCAGTAGCATAGAAATCACTTTCTATACTAATCGAAGCAATCATCTAAATAATAGTATCTAGATAGGTCAAATAGCCGTAATCATAATATTTAGAACCTACGCGAATATGGTTACTGTATAATTCTCCTTTGACCTTTGCATATAGGATGATAGAATTAACTACTAACCCTAAAAATACATTCATATTGTGTCTCAATGCAATCAGTCCTATGATTCCTCAATAAGACTATCCTGGCAAGGCTTTGCTAAATTGAAATACAATTGAACACAACTCTTGAACTGGAGTTGTCATTCCCACTTAATTCATACACTGACTCCTCAAGTACTTGACTGTGCCCAAAAATCTTTTATCACTAAATTAAAAATTTAGAATAGTCCAGCACCAAAATACAGTGAGTTGCTTAGATATCATCATGGTGATCTTAGGTGGAGAACACTTATATCCATATTCATCAGAGCAAATCATGACAGCAAAAAGCTTTAAAGTCGATCTGCGTTACTATAGATTTATCCGACATCTCACCTGCATGCTTATACTAGTGTCTCCACACTTCTTGGTTAAAGATAATCAATCCATATGGAATACAACAACCTATACTTGATAAATATTATCGTTCTTGGTAACAACATATCATTTGGTCAGATAAATAATTTTAAGGACTAAACGGCAAATCCTCCTTGGTCGATATTAAATAGTCCTAAAGGACTTCACCACAACATAAGAGTTCATTAGAATAAAAAAATTTATGATAAAAATATCAAAATATATTTATTTATTTATAATTCATATATAAGAATAAAAATAGCTTAACTATCAATAGACTGATGATTGGTTTAGAATACTATTCCCAACACATCTAGATCCTAAGTGTGGTAGGGAAGTAAACAACGAACTGATCGAGAAATCAGGATTTTCCTTCAACTGATATCAGAGCTAAGATTCTAAAGTATTTAGATCTAATTTTAAATTTTATTTTTAATTAAAAAAATAAGTATTTTAGATGTCACATGAGATGTGATTAGATCTAAAATTAGAAAAATTAAAAATTAAATGATTTGGATCTAAGATTAGAAATATGTATGATTAGTTCTAAAATAGAATAATATAGATAGTCTTGCATATTTCATTTAATTTGATTAAATAATATTTTAGATCTATTTATTTGCTATTTTTTGATATTATAATTATTATAATAATATCTAAAAAAATAGCAAATAGAATTATTTAATTTTAAAACATCATATGAGATATGATTGATGCATGTCAGACTAGTTGTAGAATAGTTCTACATAATTATCTAGATTAGAATTTTATTTTGAATTGAATCATTTTAAATCTAATTTTTAGATTATTTATAAAATAATTTAGATTCTAAAAATATGCATGATTTGATACATTGAGATGTATGCAAAATATGCATGATTAGATCTAATTTGTATATGAGATATATGATATAGTTCTAAAACTGTTTTGTAGTATTGCATGTTCCTGATTAAGGCATTCCTCTTGGCCGTCCGGTCATAGACAAAGAAAGATTTAAAGGCCCTCTCTTTTCATCCGATGGGGTGTTCTTATGATGTGTAGGGGTACTGCAGTTCGTCCTTAATCAGAAAACCCAAAACTTACTTTCTGCAAAACCCTAGATCCTGAAATCCTAGGATTTATTGTGCATATTTTGTTTATTAATCCTACTTAATTAAAAATTAAAGATTATGGAATATTAATTAGGTCTAGAATTAAGAAATTTCAAATCTAAGACACATTCATAATACTGGGTTCGGGCTTGGGTAGCTCAATTAGGTCTAGCGGTTGATCACAAATCAAAAGGTGGTTAGATGGGATCAATAATGCTTAAATTGACCAGCCTAATAGGATTAAGTTTGGGTCAAGATCGAGTCACGATCAAGCAAGACCTAATTAGGCTTAGGGATTAGAGTCTGGATTGTAGGCTAACCCAATTGATTCTGACTCAATAATTTGGTGTCTAAGGTAAGTTTGGCACATACGACCGATTAGTTTTTAATTGAAAACTACTCGATCTGAATGCGTTCTTGTATGAGTTAATGGCATACTCCTTCCACCGATCTCACTTACCTGGCCATATCTGTTGACACAGTTCAGATCTAAGGTGGTCAATAATCTGAGCTAACCCATGCCACTAGGTTAGTCATAATTGTTATGACTATGATAAGTCTAGTTTAATGAGACCTGAATCAATTCTTCCTAAGAAAAGATTAAGTCTGAGGTCTTCCACCATTGAAGATGTGCGGATCCTTTTTGGAGTTGATTGTTCTCGACTGGATACAGTGGCTCAGTTGCACCGGGAAGACGCAACCATGTCTATTAGGCATTGGATGCTATGGGCTGGAGGATGAGTTGGGCTCAATATTTTGGATATGGTAAGAGACTCAATTAGGAATTCAGTCTGTGCAAATGGTGGATCTGACTTAACTAAGGAGTGGATCAATATTTTGGATACGGTGAGATTCATGAATTAGAGACCAAGTTTGGGTGCACCATGATTAGAGAATCATTGAACAAGAGTTGTTCACTCATTGGCTAACCCATCACCAATAACTGTTAGGTGAGGTGATGAGTCAGTTGGTGAGACTGCACCACCCACTAGAAATCATTAATCATGGAAATTTTTGCATCCCTACAGAGGGAGTGTAGGGATCCAAAAAATAGTGGAAGCTAATTTGTTTAAAAATAAAATTCCTAAACAAATTGGTCAAGTCAGAATTATAGTATCTAACTAGAATCTTCGACTCTGTACAGAAAAATATCTGCATCCAACCCATTGGCACGTATCTTGGACACACATAGACTGACCAGATCCAATTATAAAGATTGGCTCAGGAACTACAAAATCATTTTGGATTTTGAGAAGTTAATCCATGTATTGGATTAGGATCCTCCACCTTACCGCTCGTCCATTCACTGAATAGATAGCATCTCTAGAAAAATGGATAGACGAAGATAATAAGGCTAGATATTACATATTGGGCTTGATGTCTGATGAGCTCCAGTGCCAACATGAAAATATCGGGACTGCTCACCAAATTTTGGCTCACCTACAGGAAGATGTTTGGTTAACAGAGTCGCGCAGCCAAGTATCATGTCACGAAATAACTTTTTAAGGCTAAGATGCGTGATGGGCAGTCAGTCCAAGATCACTGTTTGATTGATGATCAAGGATATGGACGCTCCTCGAAAGTCATTTCTACTATAGAAAAAGTTAAAGTCAGAGGAAAGAATGTTACATAATCGACTAGCTAAAGGAGACTATCTGCTAGATCAAGGAGACTAAGACCAAGGTTGAATAAGGTCTATTCATCTAGAAGTTCGGATATTAGGGGAGCTTGGTAGTTCTTCAATTTATCGACCGAGTCTCGATCCTCCTTCTCAAGCCCGAGGACTCGACGAACTGAATCCCTCATGTCTCCCTAGGAAGAAAGTCCTAACTCTAAAGAAGGACATGAAATGAAGAAGAACTTTTTCTTCTAATTGTGAATGGAAGAAGGGGTGCTCTTAAGCAACCCCTTCTTGCCAAATTGAGAAGATACATACCACCAATCTTTGGCAGTAGGATGATGTTTAAAGGTGAAAAAATTATGGAACAAGAAAATGGTAGGTTGGACTTCGGCCAAGATGCATAAGGAGAGAAATTCTATGATGAACCTGAATGAATTTGGGGCCATAGAAGTGAGGAAGATATTTAAGAACCTAAATAGGTCTGCTACAAAAGGAGGTAGTGGTAGCTGAAGTCCCGCTCGGAGGGTTTCAACATATAAGCAAGTTTAGCTCGGAGGAGGTGAGCAAGCTCGATCACTAGAACCAGGGAGTTTGAGTTCATATTCAGAAGGAATTCCGAACTAAACTCTAATCAGAAAAAGGTCCACATGGTGAAGTTTACAAGAAATGGTGCTGGGGATGAAGGAAGGTCGAGGTACTTCTATAGGTTTGAGATCTATATGGGAGGGATCCATTAGTGCTAGATGAGCCAAACTCTCAAAACAAGTCAACCAGAAATCTTCAGTGGACATTCAGATCAAACTAAATTAGAAAATCTCTCAAAAAATCAAAAAAAATCAAATTCAAAGCCTTCTTGAAGAAATCGAACGAACGGAGTTGCAAAAGTACCAATAAAAATTTTGAAACTAACATAAATCAATTAAGAAGTGGGAAGATGGCGAGCTCGCCAGGATTCAAGTGAAAGAACTCTTGGGATTGGAGAAAATGGTGATGCAAGCTGGAGCTCTCAAGCAGAAGGAGAAGGAAAGCCGGAGGAAGAAGAAGGAGATATCGATCAAAATAAAACCCCAAAGGAAGAAGATGAGCTTAAATACCTGCAGAAGCCCAAGATGGTTATAATTGCAGATCCTTTTCGATCGATCTTGGGTCGACACGTGTCTCACTTATCATGGTAGAAAGCTGGCGATGGGTAGAGCCTTAATTGCGCTGCATCTTGGGTAGTGCTTCGATAGGAGCTTCAGAAATTTTCTTTTCAGATCACCTCGCATTCAAAAAAGTTTCAACACCCCTGCAAATGATGCCAAAATTCTACTCCTGGTGGGTGCGAAAAGTTTGAAAGAACTTTGGCACTCATACTTTCTTACTCCCTTCTTTCGAACCTCGACCTTGGGAGTAGGGGGACTTGTGTTGGGTGTAGACCCTGTCCTGCCGAAATCTATAAAGATGTCGGATCTTAGGATGACCTTGTCTGGTGATAGCGGCTATGGCCAACTTCACTCAATGACTCCAGAATCGGCAAGGACCTCATTGTCTATACGGACTCCATCAACCGTATACCCTTCGAACTCCCGTCGGTTGGACTTCTTCCAAACTCTTTCAGTGGGTGTCCTCTTGGATCTCTCCAACAAATCTTCCTCTGGATGATCCTCTTTAGTTGCACTCCCTCTGGACGAACTTCTCCAAGCTGCCCTCTTTTTGGATGATTTTCTTCAGTCGGGTTCCTCCATTAGAACTCCTTCCAGCCTCTAGCCTTCCAAACTTCTTCAGCAACATGCCTTTTGGACTCCTCTAGTTGGACTCCTATCAAACTCCATCTAGTGGCCCAAAGAGCTTGTCAAGGGCAAGATACCCCTCATCGAAGTCCTTGATGGTCAACCTTGTTTCTGCTAGGATTTGCCAATCTTCTCAAAGATGAGTTCATACTGCAGAGCCTTCCAAATGCATACCGAAGTTTGGTGGCATGATCTTAAATGATAAAGGAGAATTACTGCTATACTAACCCTACCCTTTAACTAAAGGTGACTAACGGGACCTAAGTCATTGTCCTTCTAGATGAACTCCTCCTGTTGAACACCTTCCAGATGATCTCCCTCCAATCGCTAGGCAAGCTTTCTTTAGCCGACCTTTTTCCAGACGATCTCCTTCCAGCCGCTAGGCAAGTTTTCTTCAGTCGATCTCCTTCCAGCCATCTAGGAGGAGCTGGTCGCTCGCATAAATTTAACCTACCAACTCAATGCAAATCAACTTATATGTGGATGACCTCAAAGGAGCCCGAACCTCTCTAGAACTGTTAAGATCTAAAAGCTCCTCACTATCGATGTCTACCTCACCCAAACTTCAATTATTAAATTCTAGCAGATCGGCACGTCGCAATAATGGACACTACTCTCCATTACAAACTCCACATGGCCTGAGCAGTCCACTATCAGATGGTTATGGCTATCACTATTAGTTTGTTACATGCTCCATCTATAAAAGAGATCCTTTAGATACATTTTCTCTAAGCTCTCATCTCCTTCCTAATGCTCTGCCTCTCTATTTCCTGAGCACTCTATTTTTGTTGGTTAAGAGAGCTGACTTGATCATTGGAGGGTCTTGCCAGAGCCACCACCCCCGACTCTGAATGAGACTTATTTTGCAGGTCGATGGCAGCGATCTTATCTTCTTCAACTCTAGCATCGACTCTAGTGTCAACCAGATTTCGCACCAACAGAGTGGATCAACCAATATCCATACATTCTTGACCTTCATGGACTCCATTTTGAATTTCATAACCTTAAGTCATTTCTCAGAGTTGAGTCTCTATATTGCATCCATGTAGGTGATTGGATACTCTTCATTCTCATCGAGTATGATAGGATCCCCATCTTAGACCAAGAAACCATAGTATCTATCTAGCTGATATGGAACTCTACCAGACCGCCTTAAAGGTGCAGGTTCATTGAGCTCCGAGTTTGATCTAATCAAATCTGGTTTAGATTTAGCTACTTGTGTCAGTTTTTTCACCTGTCAAACTTTCTTAAGTTTGACCTCAGAGGCATTAGTTCCTTCATCAAAAAACTTCTTTTCTAAAATGATTGCCTTAAGACTGACAAAAACCTTTTGTTCATCAGTGAGGTAGAAATAATATCCTTTAGTCTATTTTGGATATCCTATAAAATTACACTTGTCAGACCTAGGTCCAAGCTTATCCATTATAAATATTTGACATAAGCTGGACAACCCTAAATCCTATGGTACGAGAGTATTGGCTTATGCCCTATCCATATCTCATATGATGTTTTGAAAATAGACTTACTCGGAACTCTATTTAGAATATAACAAGCTGACTCGAGTGCATATCCCCACAAGAAGATTGGCAGACTGGTAAACTCCATCATGCATCGAAATATGTCCAACAAGATCCAATTCCTTCTTTCAGATACATCATTATGCTATGGTGTTCCAAGAGAAGTCCTTTAGGAGAGAATCCCATTCTCCCCTAGATATGTTTGAAATTCATTGGAAAGAAACTCACCCTCTTGGTCAGACCAAAGAATTTTACTACTATTCCTAGTTTACTTTTCTACCTTATTACGGAATAGTTTGAACATTTCAAACAATTCTGACTTATACTTTATCAAGTAGATGTACCCATATCTAGATAGGTCGTTAGTGAATGTTATGAAGTAGAAATATCTACCTTTAGCACTTGAGCTCATAAGTCCACATACATCAATATGTACTAGACGTAGGAGTTCACTGGCTTGCTTAACCTTTTCAGTAAAAGGTACTTGATCATTTTACCCAGAAGATAGGACCCATAGGTCGAAAGTGATTTACAATCACCAATTTCAAGAATTCCTTCTTGAGCTAACATGTTTATTCTATTCTTGTTTATATGACCTAGCCAATAGTGCCAAAGGTAGACTTTAGACACATCATTAATTATAAGGCATTTACTAGAGGATTGAACCATATTAATAGGTGGTGATGGTAAATAAATATCATTATTTAATTATCCAACACAAAATGTAATACCATTCAAAATGATATTACAAAATCTTTTTATTAAAAATTCATAACTATTCTTGGCCAAAAGGCCTACAGAAATAACATTCAACAAAAAGTTTGAACAAAAGTGACAATCACATAGAATAACTTTATGATAATTGATTATAAGGTTTATGATTCCTAAAGCTAGAATTGAAACTTGTCTTCCATCATCTCCAATGTTCAGAAATCTCTCGCCTTCATCAAATCTCCTATCGACTAGCAAATCATGCATCGAATTACAAATACGATAAAAACTTTCAGTATCCAATACCCAAGCAATAGTATCATATATTGAGAAATTATAAGGTGTTATCATATAATTATCTTGCCCGATAACTGCTTGCTTTTTCCTCAATCTATTCGAATCCAGGGAGCAATGTATTGAGGATAGTTCTCTTCCAGTGCTCCTGCTTCTTGCAAAAGAAGCACTCCGCCTGGCTCTGGTTAGGCTTGGGCTTTTTGATCTAACCTTGTGCAAATATCCCGACATGCGGCTACACTTCTTATTCTTTTTTTTTATTTTTCTTTTCTTTCTTAAAGGATCGACGACTAGAGGAAGATCCTCTCACTATATTCACTGACTCCTTGTGGAGCTGGTGATCCTTCCCAAAGTTCTGCAGCAATCCCAATAAGCCATGGTAGTTCACTACAGATTTTGTAATTTGAAAATGAGCAAGAAAGAGGACTTGGGTAGAGAGTTCAAAATCGCATCCTTCCTAAGCTGCTCATGCAAGAAAAAGTCCAGCTTACTCAGGAACTCAATCATCTCGATCATGTATAATACATGATCGGTGACTGACGCCCCATCCCTCATCCGAGTATTGAAAATGGCACAACTAGTCTTGTGCCTCTCAATGTCGTCAAGCATACCAAAGGAGTCGTTCAACATGTGAAACATCTCTTATCGCTAGGCATTTTCAAACTTATAGCTGAACTCATCATTTGTTACCCCCAGTATGATACACCAAACTTTGGTGTGATGATTGAGCCACTTTTGGTAACTATCTCGAACCGTGCCTCTAGCATTAGGAGCTAGCTCCTCAGGTGCCTGATTTGTCAAGATGTACAGAATCTGTTCATACTCTAGGATAATTTTCAACTTTCGATACCAATTATCAAAGTTGGCTCTCATCAATTTATCATTGTTCAATAATGATCGGAGCGACAGGGTGGTGGCTATAGCTACAAAAAAAGAAAAATCATAACCTAATTAGTATATGAATTATTAAGTCTAAAGACTTGAACTTTAGTCTAAAGGTTCTCTCACTATTTTATATGAACCGATAGCCTCTACCTCCAATTCGAGGAATTACTTTAATTTCTTAGTAGATACTAGAATCCATATAGAATACACATAAGCCTGACTTTGGTCGATCAACCCATGTGCATCAATGGATAGGTTTATAACTAATTGTTTCTTAAACAACTTCTAGTAACTTTAATTTTGCCCTAAAAATCTAATCAATAGGCTTTGGCCTCCGTTGAAAAGGTCTGATTAGGTCCAACCATTAACATGACCGTATTTGGTGCATCTGACCAACAAATGATCAGGTCCGACTCTGGTCGGCCAACTTGATCACCATTAGAAAGGCACAACCAAATGATCATATTATGAATGATAATTTCATTAGTCAATAAGCACCTGGCCATTGGGCCTTCAATGATTATTAAACTAATAGACCCATTATCATTCAATTTAATGGGGGGCTATGACTTAGTTATCACCATAACTATATCATTTTTAAGAATCTAATAATTTTAGAGGATTTAATTATCTTATTTTAAGAAGAGGAGAGAGAATTGACCAGCCAGTTTTGATCCTCTCACTGACTTCACCAAGTCAGATAGAAAAGGACCTAATTCAAGCCGACATTATGAGCACCTAAATCAGTCATATTGATTTACCTAATTGACATGGGTGAGTCCAAATCACCAAGTGATCTAATCAAAATCTAATTCCCTAAGATGGCCAGATAAGTGAGATTAGTGGAAGGGATATGCCATTAACTCGTCAAAGATTGGATCAGTACGAGTAGCTTCCAATTATAAACTATTAGTCTAGACTGCCAAACTTATTTTAGACACCAACTAGTTCATTAGTTTCAATTCAATCAATCTAGTAATTTTGGATTCGACCGCATAGCCATGAATCAAGTCCATTTGGTTCTTGTTAAAGACATGGATTTAACCGACTATAATTATTATAATTGAGTCTAAAAAATCATTAACCTAATCTAAATCAACATTTGATTAGATTTGATTAATTACTCTAATTTAGTCCATCCTTTAACTAACCTTAGGTCTAACCCAATTAATGGACCTAATTCTTCTAACCCAATAATCCAAAAGTTATATGCTTATGACTTAAGATCTTTAATTCATAATTTTAGATCCTAATTCATAACCCTTAATTTTTAATTAAAATTTATGCTGATGGGTTGGGGTTTGGTATTTCAAAAATATTTTTTTAGTTTTGAAAGGTTCTTTTATAATCTAACACAATTCACCAAATGGGTCGACTCATTTCAAAAATGGGTCAGCTCATTTTAAAAATAGCTACTAGTTATAGGTTTTTGTGCAATACATAAAAATCATGAATCTAAATTTAGAACTAATCTAATATATTTATGGTTAAAATAGATTCAATCAATTTTAAATTTTTTTTATCATTTATCTTCAGAAATGAGTTTACGATGGCACCCCTACCGCTATAAGAGATCCCCATTGAATGGGATGAGATGGCCTTTAAACCATACTTATCCCTTATGACCAGACAGCTTGGTGGTGTATTTTAGCTTGATTACTAGGCTACTAAAATAAAATACATATCTAATATGCATATAATCAGATTTTTAAAAGCATATAAATCACATTTAATCAACCATGCTCTGATACCACTGATAGAAAACATGTAGGATTTCTAGCTCTACTTTCAAAATTTTTTAAAAAATTAATGTAGTGAAATTAAAAATTAATCTAATTATTTTTTTAATAGGTATTGATCATATAAAAAATCCTATATATCAAGGATCTAAATATGATATACATGCTTTTAAATCTAAAAATTAAATTGACAGTAGTAAACTATTTTACTACTCTACATGTTCAGAATACGATACCTTACGTTGGTAGTTGAACACCATAATCTAATCACCATCGAAAAGGTCCTCCCATCATGATGCAGCCACACAAGTCATCTTTCCTCCACAGATCATTTACACGAGGTCCTAATCCCGATCGGCTCCTCCCGAGTGCTAGCTCGATGCAGGATGCTTTCGATAGTTGAAGTTGATCGAACTCCTTTGATCTTCCTTCACATGATCTTTGGATGAGCAGCAGAGGTAGAGGAGAGGTAGAGAAGGCTCTACTAAAAATTATGTGGGCTCACGACACTCGTAGCTCACAAAATGAATCCCTGAACCCTAGACTAAAACCCTAGGACTGCACTCTCATCCCAAACCCTGTGCCTCTCTATATTTTCTTTACTCTCAAGAATAATTATTAAATTTTCTCATGCACCAGAAGGGGACTCATGGAAGCTTTCTCACTTCTCTTTCAGATTGTTGCATGCCCTAGAGGAGAACCCTTTTTATTTCATGCAAGACCGAGTCCACATCGTGTGGAAGGATAAGATGAGGTAGTTGTCCATTCAAATTCAAACTCCATTTGAATTTGAATGGAAACCAACCTATTCTTATAACTTTTGGGTGAGGGAAACCTAGGCATGTGCCCTCAGGTGCATGGAGAATTTTCACGAGAAACTATTTCTTGTAGAAAATTTAAATGGGCGTAGAAGATGGTGAGGTGGCGGGTAGACTAGTCAGACTAGTCTTAAAATAAAGTTGTCCAATTAAATCCAATCCAAACCAACTTGGTTAGGCCTAGTTAGATCAGATTAAATCCAACCTATTTAGGCTTAATTAGGCTTAATTAAATCCTAATTAAATCAGAAATTGATTAAGTCCAACCCCTGATCAAATCAAGGAATAAACTTCCTCGACGATTAGGTCATCTTATAACCTAATCAGGTCAAACACAATTAAATCCAATTCAATTGGACTTGATCCAAAACTCATTACTCCATTAAATTAAATTAATTAGTAGTCAAATCACTAATTAAACCTCTCATAAATATAAAGTCCAAATATAGTAGGTATCTAGGCAACAGAGTCTCACTGATATGAAACTCTTGATCGAAGAGTTCCAAACCAATAGGACTCTTGACCCTAGTGTCCCAAACGAGTGGAACTCATGATCATAGAGTCCCAGACCAATAGAACTCTTAGTCACAAAGTCTCAAACAAGCAAGAGTGTTTCAATGTAGTAGGACTCTTAGTCAAAGTGTCCTAGTCTAGTGGGACTCTTGACCATAGAGTCTCAGTCCAATAGGACTCTTCATCAGCCATCAGATCAGATAGAAACCTCTAATGTATGTGACACTGTAGGTTTGAACTTAAGCCAGTAGCATAGAAATCACTTTCTATACTAATCGAAGCAATCATCTAATAATAGTATCTAGATAGGTCAAATAGCCGTAATCATAATATTTAGAACCTACGCGAATATGGTTACTGTATAATTCATCCCTTTGACCTTTGCATATAGGATGACTTAGAATTAAACTACTAACCCTATAAAATACATTCATATTGTGTCTCAATGCAATCAGTCCTATGATTCCTCAATAAGACTATCCTGGCCAAGGCTTTGCTAAATTGAAATACAATTGAACACAACTCTTGAACTGGAGTTGTCATTCCCATCTTAATTCATACACTGACTCCTCAAGTACTTGACTGTGCCCAAAAATCTTTTATCACTAAATTAAAAATTTAGATAGTCCAGCACCAAAATACAGTGAGTTGCTTAGATATCATCATGGTGATCTTAGGTTGGAGAGACACTTATATCCATATTCCATCAGAGCAAATCATGACAGCAAAAAAGCTTTAAAGTCGATCTCGTTTACTATAGATTTATCCCGACATCTCACCTGCATGCTATACTAGTGTCTCCACACTTCTTGGTTAAAAGGATAATCAATCCATATGGAATACAACAACCTATACTTGATAAATATTATCGTTCTTGGTAACAACATATCATTTGGTCAGAAATAATTTTAAGGACTAAACGGCAAATCCTCCTTGGTCGATATTAAATAGTCCTAAGGACTTCACCACAACATAAGAGTTCATTAGAAAATAAAAAAATTTATGATAAAAAATATCAAAATAATATTTATTTATTTATAATTCATATATAAGAATAAAAATAGCTTAACTATCAATAGACTGATGATTGGCTTTAGAATACTATTCCCAACACATGCTAGATCCCTAAGTGTGGTAGGGGAAGTAAGACAACGAACCTGATCCGAGAAATCAGGATTTTCCTTCAACTGATATCAGAGCTAAGATTCTAAAAGTATTTAGATCTAATTTTAAATTTATTTTAATTAAAAAATAAGTAATTTTAGATGTCACATGAGATGTGATTAGATCTAAAATTAGAAAAAATTAAAATTAAATGATTTGGATCTAAGATTAGAAAATATGTATGATTAGTTCTAAAATAGAATAATATAGAATAGTCTTGCATATTTTCAATTTAATTTGATTAAATAATATTTTAGATCTATTTATTTGCTATTTTTTGATATTATAATTATTATAATAATATCTAAAAAATAGCAAATAGAATTATTTAATTTTAAAACATCATATGAGATATGATTGATGCATGTCTAGACTAGTTGTAGAATAGTTCTACATAATTATCTAGATTAGAATTTATTTTGATTAGATCAATTTAAATCTAATTTTTTAGATTATTATAAGATAATTTAGATCTAAAAATATGCATGATTTGATACATGAGATGTATGCAAAATATGCCATGATTAGATCTAATTTGTATATGAGATATATGATATAGATCTAAAACTGTTTTGTAGTATTGCATGTTCCTGATTAAGGCATTCCTCTTGGCCGTCCGGTCATAAGAACAAAGAAAGATTTAAAGGCCCTCTCTTTTCATCCGATGGGGTGTTCTTATGATGTGTAGGGGTACTGCATGTTCGTCCTTAATCAGAAACCCAAAACTTACTTTCTGCAAAACCCTAGATCCTGAAATCCTAGGATTTATTGTGCATATTTTGTTTATTAATCCTACTTAATTAAAAATTAAGATTATGGAATATTAATTAGGTCTAGAATTAAGAATTTCAAATCTAAGACACATTCATAATACTGGGTTCGGGCTTGGGTAGCTCAATTAGGTCTAAGCGGTTGATCAAACCAAATCAAGAGTTGGTTAGATGGGATCAATAATGCTTAAATTGACCAGCCTAATAGGATTAAGTTTGGGTCAAGATCGAGTCACGATCAAGCAAGACCTAATTAGGCTTAGGGATTAGAGTCTGGATTGTAGGCTAACCCAATTGATTCTGACTCAATAATTTGGTGTCTAAGGTAAGTTTGGCACATACGACCGATTAGTTTTTAATTGAAAACTACTCGATCTGAATGCGTTCTTGTATGAGTTAATGGCATACTTCCTTCCACCGATCTCACTTACCTGGCCATATCTGTTGACACAGTTCTGATCTAAGGTGGTCAATAATCTGAGCTAACCCATGCCACTAGGTTAGTCATAATTGTTATGACTATGATAAGTCTAGTTTAATGAGACCTGAATCAATTCTTCCTAAGAAAAGATTAAGTCTGAGGTCTTCCACCATTGTAGATGTGCGGGCCCTTTTTGGAGGTTGATTGTTCTCGACTGGATACAGTGGCTCAGTTGCACCGGGAAGACGCAACCATGTCTATTAGGCATTGGATGCTATGGGCTGGAGGATGAGTTGGGCTCAATATTTTGGATATGGTGAGAGACTCAATTAGGAATTCAGTCTGTGCAAATGGTGGATCTGACTTAACTAAGGAGTGGATCAATATTTTGGATACGGTGAGATTCATGAATTAGAGACCAAGTTTGGGTGCACCATGATTAGAGAATCATTGAACAAGAGTTGTTCACTCATTGGCTAACCCATCACCAATAACTGTTAGGTGAGGTGATGAGTCAGTTGGTGAGACTGCACCACCCACTAGAAATCATTAATCATGGAAATTTTTGCATCTCTACAGAGGGAGTGTAGGGATCCAAAAAATAGTGGAAGCTAATTTGTTTAAAAATAAAATTCCTAAACAAATTGGTCAAGTCAGAATTATAGTATCTAACTAGAATCTTTGACTCTCTACAGAAAAATATCTGCATCCAACCCATTGGCACGTATCCTTGGACACACATAGACTGACCAGATCCAATTATAAAGATTGGCTCAGGAACTACAAAATCATTTTGGATTTTGAGAAGTTAATCCATGTATTGGATTAGGATCCTCCCACCTTACCGCTCGTCCATTCACTGAATAGATAGCATCTCTAGAAAAATGGATAGACGAAGATAATAAGGCTAGATATTACATATTGGGCTTGATGTCTGATGAGCTCCAGTGCCAACATGAAAATATCGGGACTGCTCACCAAATGTTGGCTCACCTACAGGAGATGTTTGGTTAACAGAGTCGCGCAGCCAAGTATCATGTCACGAAATAACTTTTTAAGGCTAAGATGCGTGATGGGCAGTCAGTCCAAGATCACTGTTTGATGATGATCAAGGATATGGAAGAATTGGCTGACACTTGTAACACACTTCTAGGGGCAAAATTATAATTTTGACTAATATCAATAAAATGGATTATTTTCTATCATATATGTGTATTTAGTGTCTGTGATACATCCTTTGAGTTAATGGTAATGATAATTCATATTTTTAAGAGTTGAAAATTTAAGACATGAATAATCATTATTAACTCATAAAATGCTCCCGACCATAGCATCATCACAAGGATGGTGATTGATTCGAAAGGTTGGTGTACAATCACTTCTCTTTAGTAGATGAGTCTTGAGTCTACGGTGTGGAGACATCAGAGTGAGAGTATAGGTACTCATTAGAGAATGAGGGCACTGAGCGTGACCACCTCGAGTAGTCATTAGGAAGTCTACCTTCTCGTCAATGACTGACTCGATGCTGTAGTAGTGTGTCTGGTTCTTTGACCTGAGATGCATCGATAGTTCACCTTGAGGGTGTTATAGTTTGACTACACCATTACTCGATCTCCTAGCCATATCGGAACCCTGAGGTGTATGTTGGCTATAGCATGTTCATTGTAGGAACTGGATAGCATCAAGATGGAATCTATCTACCTCGGTGGTAGAGGAGCAGCCCTATGATGATCATGAGAATCAAGTCCAGAAGTCCATGGCCATGGTAGAGTGAAATAATAGAAAGAGTTTCTATTTAGATTTTCACATCGGACTTGAATCGAATGATTACATCATATGACAGAGACTAGGGTTTGACGAGTTCACCTTAACCCTAATCTGATCGGGGCTCAAGATAGAAGAACTTAATCACACAGGTAGCTGCACCAAGAGGTTCGCATTCAGCTCTGATGGGTTGCCACCATATACTGCTAGGTGTCACTGGTGGATTTTGGGAGCAATTAGAATGATTTAGATGATCGATCATTCTAGCTGTTCGAATCAGAAGAGTTCTGATCCATCGAAAGGAGTTTCGATGATGTCGATGATAGAGATCATGACATATCCCATTACCATACAGAACTGAACCTAACTAGGGTCACACAAATAAGGGTTTGAATCTGGTGATCATCAATTGAACTGAATCCAGTTCAATTGATCTGAATGAGATTCAATTAGGTTCAAGGAAATCGTGCTAGCACTCGATTGAACCTAATGTTCTTCTTTTACTATCATAAATAGTTGTCCTGACTGAGCCAAAGGAGTTTGTGCTCATTTAGAGGCCTTCACTTGGTTTGACTAGAGTCTGTCCAGGTCAGAAAAGGATTATCTTATTTTGTAAGACAATTACTTGCCATTTTTGGTCACCTACCATTTTTCGTCCTTTGACTTTGGTCAAAAGTTGACCTTTGACTGGTCAAACGTTGATCATTGATACTTTGACTTCTATCCATATGTCATGTACCTATTGGAGAGTTGGTAGGGGCCTGTCCCCCTATCAAAACATGGCAAGGAGGAGGGTGCGCGCCACCCTTAGCGTGTGCCCAAGCTGGAGGCGCCCAGGAGTCCCTGTTGGATAGGGACTCCATCTCCTTTTTGGATTTTGATTAGAGTTCTCCTAAGAACTAATTTTGACTGGTCTTAGGCACCCTCTAAGGAGCAATCCAAGGGACTCTATTCCCACCATTCAGATTTAGATCTGATTTCACAAAGAGTTGTGATTGGTTGGGGAGAAGAGGAGTTGGATCATAGATAGTCTATAAATATGACCCTGCGCCCAACTCGAAGAGGAATTGAAATCCTATACCCCAAGGCTGCCTCTCCCCTCTTCCTCCATGCCAAACCCACCTTCTTCCTCTCCTCTCCACATCCAAAAGTGTTTTGGACCTTGGTTGGTGCAATCCAGATGAGAGAAAGGGGCGATTGAAAGCTAGAAGGCTGCACTACTGCAAAGAACAACTGCTGATCTTCAAAAGGAGTTTTGAGGATCCTCCAGATCAGATCTAGATCTAATTTTTGGAGACATGATAGAGAAGAATAGGGTCTTCAGATCTAGCTTGAGTGAATACCGGTAGAGGTTAGGCACTTGCGTGGCTAGATCCAAAACCTTCCGCTGCTCACAGGATCATCATTGGGTAATAGGATTACCCACTTCAAGATAAATTAAATTTGATTTAATTTATCTGATTTTATTTTAATTATTAAAATAATAAGAATTTAATCTAAAATATTCTAGATCTGATCTTGATCAAAGAGAAAAATTTTAAAATATATCTCTTGATCTGAGCAGGTCTGAACGAACCTAATCTGGAAAATCAGGATTTTCCTTCATGTAGGTCATTGTGTGTCATATGTGTTGGTTGTTCTCTTAACCAAAAAGTATGATGTACTGATATAGCATGCAAATCAAGTGTAGGGGTACATTTCACAGAACGTGACCCAATTGCGTAGCTCTCTACTGTCAGCAGTTGCTCACGAAGGATATGGATATAAGGGTCCCTTAAACCTAAGATCACCATAGTGACTTGCAAGCAACTCACTGCACTTAGGTGTCGAACTACATAAATTTCTAATTCAGTGATGGAAGGTTACTAGGTATAGTCAAGTACTTGTTGTATCGGTGTGTGAGTCAAGTGGGATTCACCCCTCTAATTGTTGGAGCAAACACATCACTGTATTTCAATTTTGCAAAACCTCGATCTGGATAGTCCATTCGATAAACACTAAATTTTGAAATACACTGTAGATAATTTTTTAGAGTTGATAGTTAAATCCTAGATCATCTTTTGAGCACTGAGGTCAAGGAAATAAATTATATGGTAACCATATGCCATAGGTTCACTGATATTACATTACGACTATTTGACCTATTCGGATGTCAGGTACCATTGCTAGATGATAACATCGATTGGTACTATGCTACAGGCTTAGAGTTTGAACCAATGGGGTCACATACAATAGGAGTTTCTACCTATTCTAATGACTGGTCAAAGAGTCCCAATGGTTTGGGACTCTATGATCAAGAGTCCTACTGGATTGGGACTCTATGACTAAGAGTTCCACTGGACTGGAACTCTATCTTTATGGATCCCACCAGACTGAAACTCCAAGTCTTAATTATCTAAAACTCTCTGATCAAGAGTCTCACTAGTTTGAAACTTTGTGATCATGAGTTTCATTCATTTAGGATACTAGGTTCAAGAGTCCCACTGGTTTGGGACTCTTTAAGAGTTTCATATAGATAAAACTCTATTATCCAAACACCCATCCGATTGGGATTCTAATATTATTAAAGAATTAATTTATAATTAGATTACTAATTAGCTTAATTTGATTGAGCGATGAGGATTCGATCAAATCTGATTGAATTTGAATCGATTGGGTTTGACCCGATTAGGTCATGAGTTGACCTAATCGCTATTGGAGATTCGATCCTAATTTGATCAGGACTTGGATCTCATTAAATTTTAATTAAATTAAATTAAGCTTAATTTAGTTAGGTTTGACCTAGTCTAATTGGGTTTGGAAGAATTGGTTGGTTGAAACCAATTTGGATCAAATTCAAAGCTAGTTTGAATTTGAACTCCCTACGCCACCTTGACCACCTTTGACCCATGCCCTCCTCTATTTTTTTTGAATGTGATTTCTCATGTAGAAGAGAGTGTGTGCCTCTCTTCTTTCTCTCATTGACCCGATCCAAGAGTTGGATTGGTTCAATTCTGAGTTGAATTTTGAATTCAACTTCAATTAGTTGAAACTTCCTAACCCACTCTACCTTATCCATTTGCCAAGCCATCTTTGTTGGGAATTATGTCCCAAAGCCAATCATCAGCCTATTGATGATTGAGCTATTTTATAATTATAATTAATTTATTAATTAATAAAATAATTTTAGCATCTTTTTCATCATAAGTTTACACTCTATTATTGTGATGAAGTTCTTAGGACTGTTTAGTTTTAATAAAGAGAGGATTTATCGATTAGTCCTTAAATTTGTTCATGACCAAATGATAGACTGTTAATTAGGACAACAGCATCTATCGAAAATAAATCGCTATATGCCATATAGGTTGGTTGTCCTCTTAACCAAGGAGTGTGAAAACACTGGTATGGCATACAGGTGAGATATATAGGTACATCATCATCAAATGTGACCAACTCCAGAGCATTCTGCTATCAAGAATGTCTCTGATGGGATATAAGTATAAGTATCCCTTAGATCTGAGATCACCTCAGTGACTTGCAAGCAACTTACTGTACTTTGGTACCAGACTAACTAAATTTTTAATTCAGCAATGGAAGGCTTCTGGGCACAGTCAAGTACTTAAGAAGTCAGAGTGCGATCAAGATGGAATTGACCACTTCAAGAGTTGGAGAAGAATGTATCACTATATTTCAATATAGCAAAACCATGGCCAGGATAATCCATCAGATTGATTTGATATTTTGAAATACAATATGGACAACCTGATCAAAGTTGATAGTTGAACTCTGAGGTGTCCTATGAGCATTGTGGTCAAGGGAAACAATTATATGAAAACTATATCCGCATGGATTCTAAGGATGGTGTTCTACACCTTTGACCTATCCGGTCGTCGAATATCAATTACTAGATGATCACTTTGATTGGTACAAAAATTTATTTTTATGCTATCGACTTAGATTTGGACCTATGACGTCACACACATTAGAGCTTATGATCTAATCAGATGGTTGATCAATGATTAAGAATCATTCTAGGATTAAACAATCAATACAATTGGTGTTTAACCTAGTGCAAGTGTTGCAGGAGGATCGATTAGCAATTAGATTGCTAATTGGCTTAATTTGATTAAGCCAATAGACTGAGATTAAGTTTAATTAAATATAAATTAATTAAATTTAGTGTGGGCTTGATTGGATCAAGTTCAATTGGTTTATTGGATAAGCCAAGTGCAAGGAAGAACTAATCCTAGTCTAACAAGGACTCGAATTAACCTAATTTTTTAATTTAATTAAAAAATAAAATAAAATTAAATTTAATTTAATCTAATTTAATTAAATCCTTAAATAGGTTGGGACCTTATTTGATTGGGTTGGTTTAATCTTGATTTTATTTGGTTAAAAGATCTTGTTTGACCAAATCAAAATAGGAGTCCTAGTGTGACTAGGACTCCCTATCACTTGCGCCACTTAATCCTCATGACCCATGCCCTTTTTATTTTGTTTCTTATATAAAAATTCTCCACTCCCATGGCTTCTCACACCCTCTTTCTCTCCTTTTTTTCTCATAAGGCAATTTATTGGAAGACCAAGTCAAAAGAGGAGTTAGTTTTGCTTAGAATTCTATGAGATAGAATCCTTGTTGACCAAAACACCTTCCCTTGAGTGCCACCCCCCCCCTCTTTTAATTAATTCTTCTCTTATTCTATGAAAATAATCTTCTTTTTTGTACACACTCCCTTGCTGGTCCATGTCAATAATTGTGGAGGAGATGCCCAAGAGTTGGGCACCCCAACAACTTCCCATGTTTGGATATTCCTAGTCTAAAATTTTGATCTAACTTGGACTCTTCTTTTTCTCTATTTATTGGATGAATTTTATTCTAATTTTTTTATGAAATATAGAGATTTGGAAGAGGTTTAGAGTGTGCAAAAATCAGAGGAAGAGGATCCTTGGGCATTGGGGTTCCATAGGCACCAAACAAGATTTCTAGGTGAGAGAAAAGAGAAGAAGAAGAGGGTCTTCTTCTAGGGCTATTTTATTTTCAATATCTCCTTTTTTTTGAGTTTTTTCTGAGAGAGTCTTAGATCAGTAAACTCTCATCTTTCTTCTCATATTTTGGAGAGTCCAAATTTTGAAGAAGGGAAGTATCGAATCGACCATCGAAGAAGGATCAGCACAGTACTAGCATGCTATGCTGATTTCCTGCATCGAACTTCAGATCAGAGATCGTAGGCTTGTGTAGATGACTCCTAGAGGCCGAATGCATGTGCGGCTCATGACTTCATCCTCAAGCCTAGATCAACAAGTTAGAACATCTAAACTTGCTCAGGTAATAGATCTAATCTATAAACTTCATACCTGCATTTGATGTAGTATAGATCTAGGTTGATTTGATCAACCTTTTTCTTTCTTATTTGATTTTAATTTTTGATTTAATATCATACCTTAATCATATAATAGATCTAAGATCTAGGTGTTTACATATTTATTTAAATAAATTTTTAATTTTTTTAACTCTTTCGCTGCATGATCTTTAAAAAGATTCAAGATCTACCCATGAAACCCTAGATCAAGATCCTTCAATTGGTTTCAAAGCAAGGTTGTTATTACATGATTTTTGTGCATATTTAGATTATTTATTAGATTAGATCTAATTTATAATCTAATTATTAAATTTAAAATTTAAAAAAAAAAAATTTAGATCTCACGAACTGCCATAAGATTGTCCTGTTGTAAGGTTTACCCCTTACAGTGAATTGGTTGTCCTAGTTCATGATGATCTGACTCTAATCATAAATTTATTAGATTTGATCTAATTTTATTTATAATTTAATATATTTAAAATAGTTTTAGATCTAAAAATAAAATATTTTAGATTGCATGGACTGCCATAAGATTGTCTTGCTATAAGGTTTACCCCTTACAGTGAATAGATTGTCCTAATACATACTGATCTAAAATATTGATCATAAAATTTTAAATTAGATATAAAAAATTTTATGATCTGATTAAAAATATTTTAATCTAATTTTAATCTTCATAAATATGTTAGATTTGATCTAGAAAGATTTATGATTGATTATTATTGAAACTATTTTAATTATATGAACCTATTTAGATTAGATCTAAAGTAGATTTATGTTTATGTTACTTGTATATTGATTATGAATCAAACATGCAACTTGGTTGATAGAACGATGTTGTAAAAATATTTTATAAATATGAAAACTATTTCCAAAAAGCAAAACCCCAACCCTTAGCCCAAAACTTAATTAAGAATTAAGAAATTATTTGATTAGGTTCTAGAATTGTAAATTGAAGATCCTATGACATGAATCATAACACATTAGGTTAATGGGTTAGTGGGGATTAGGTCCATTAATTGGGTTAGACCTAGGATTAGATTAAAGAATGGACTTAATTAGAGAATTGACTAAATCTAATCAATTATTGTCTTAAATTAGATCAAGGATTCTCTAGATCAATTGCAATAGTTATAGTTGGTCAAATCCATGTCTTCAACAAGACCCAAGATGGACTTGATTCTTGGCTATGCAGTCTAGTACGAACCATTAGGTTGATCTAATTGAAACTAATTAAACCAGTTGATGTCTAAGGTAAATCAGACCAGTGATTTTTAATTGGCAGCTCGCTTACCTGACCATTTCTGATGGTGTCTAAGGCAAGCCTGGCAGACCCTTCCACTGATCGAACTTACCTAACCTCTTAGTGAGATTATGTTTTGATCAGATTGCTTAACTATTCGATCTGACCCATGTCAGCTAGGTAATCAGTTTGACTGATTTAGGTGCTCCTAGACTAGCCTATTAATGGTCTCCCTTAAGCTGACTTGATGAAGTTAGTGAGAGGATCATGATAAGTCGGTTAATCTGACCTACTTGCTTCTATAAATTAGATCCTTTAAAATTATTAGATCTCTAAAATAAAATAGTTATATGATAACTGGATCATAGCCTTTCATTAAAGTGGATGATAACGAGTCCATCAGTTGGATAATCATTGGAGGCCCAAAGGCTTGGTGCTAATCGATTGATGGAATTATCATTCATTATATGATCTCTTGGATACATCATTCTAAATGATGGTCAGGTGGGCCAACCAAAGTTGGGCCTGATCATTCATTGATTGGATGGGCCAAGTATGGTCATGTTAATGGTTGGACCTAACTGGATCCTTTTCTGAGAAGGCCAAAGCCAACTAATCAGGACCTAGGGCAAAATTTAATTACTAAAAATTATTTAGAGAAATAATTGATTATGAACCTACTCTTAGATGTACATGGATGGGCCAACCAAAGTTGGACTTGTGTATAGTCTATGTGGATTCTAGTACCCACTAAGAAATTAGGGTATTTTTCCGAATTAAAGGTAGAGGCTACCAATTCGAATAAAATAGTGGGAGAAACCTTTTGATTAAAGTCCAAATCTTTAGGTTTAACGAATCAATTACTAATTAGATTTTGGTTTTTCTTGGTGCAAACATGGCCACTTCCCTATCGCTTTGATCATTATTGGATAATGATAAGTTGGTAGAACCCAACTTCGATAGCTGGTACCGAAAGTTGAAGATTGTCCTAGAGCATGAACGGATCCTATATGTGTTGATGGATCCTACACTTGAGGAGCTAGCTGCCAATGCACGTGGAACAATCCGAGACTCTTATCAGAAGTGGCTTAGTGATCGAACCACGGTGCGCTGTATTATGCTGTCTAAGATGACAGCAATGGAAGCTTCTAGTTGCAGGTCTTGAGAATTAAGCTCATCAAATTAAAATGCTCCAAGTGTTTGGGAGATGTCTCCTTTAGCACAACCAATGACGTGAGTTTAGGGCGACAAGGACACATACGTTATTAGTTCCATCTTATTATGTCTAGAATGTGGACAATTGAGCCTAACTGTCATATCTGATCGTAATTTGATGGTCTGCTGTTGAGAATTGACATAGAATGTACTGAGAAGACTGATAGAGGCTTAAAGCAAACTTGGCTTTCTGATAACTGAAGGGAAAATTCCTGATTTCCGTTACTAGGTTCGTTCAGATCTGATCGGATCAAGAGATATATTTTAAAAAAAAAATTTTTTGATCTAAATTCAGATCTGATTTTAAAATCTATTCTTTATTATTCTAATAATAAAATAAAACTAGATTAAATTAAATTTAATTAATTTACTTGATTTTAGGGTAATCCTATTACCGTTGATGATCCTGATAAGCAGGGAAGGTTCTGGATCTAGCCACGCAAGTGCCTATGGCCTCTACTAGATCACTAGGTGGATCTGGAGATCCTCTTCTTTCTATCACATCTCCAAAAATAGATCTAAATCTGATTTGGAGGATCTTCAAAAGCTTTCGAAGATCAGCAGTTGTCCTTGCGCAGCACAGCCTTCTAGCTTTCTTCGCTTTCTTCTCACCTAGATTGCATCAATTGAGATCCCAATCTACTTTAGGCATGGAGAGGAGAGGGAGAAGATGGGCTTGGCATGGAGGAGGGAGAGACAAACAGCCTTGGGGTGCAGAGAATTCTTTATCCTCTTTGAGTTGGGCACAGGGTCTTATTTATAGACTATGCGTGATCCAACTCCTCTTCTTCCCAACCAATCACAACCCTTTGAGAAATCAGATCTAAATCTTATTGAGTGAGAATAGAGTCCTTGGATTCCTCCTTAGATGGGCCTAAGGACCATCAAACTTGGTCTTAGGAGGAGTCTATTTGGAATCCAAAAAAGAGGATGGACCCTGTCCAACAGGGACTCCTGGTGCCTCCAGCTTGGGCACACGCCAAGGATGGCATGCGCCCTCCTTGCAAGGTTCTTACAGGGGGACAGGCCCCCACCAGCATCTTCAATAAGGTGCGTGACACATGGACAGAAGTCAAAGTATCAATGTCAACATGACAATCAAAAATAACTTTTTGACCAAATCAAAGGACGAGAAATGGAGGTGACCAAAATGATAGGTATTGTCTTACAAAATAAGACTAACCCTTTTTGATCTGGACAGCTCCAGTCAGACAAGTGAAGCTCTGATTGAGCACAAACACCTTTGGCTCAGTCAGGACAACTATTTATGATAAGTAAAAGAAGAACGTTAGGTTCAATCTGAGTGCTAGAACGATTTCTTGAAACCTAATTGAATCTCATTTAGATCAATTGAACTGGATCACTCAATTGATGATCAGAATTCAAACCTTATTTGTGTGACCCAGTAGTTCAGTTCTATATGTAATGGGAATATATCATGATTCTATCATCGAATCATCGAAACTCTTTCGATGGATCAAACTCTTCTATTCGAACATAGCTAGAATGATCGATCATCTAAATCATTCTAATTGCTCCCAAAATCCACCAGTGATACCTAGCAGTATATGGTGGCAACCCATCAGAGCTAAATGTGAACCTCTTGGTGACAGCTACTGTGTGATTAAGATTCTTCTATCTTGGTCTCCGATCAGATTAGGGTTAAGTGAACTCTCAAATCCTAGTTCCATCATATGATGTAATCATTCGATTCAAGTCCAATGTGAAAACCTAAATAGAAACTCTTTCTATTATTTTCACTCGCCATGGCCATGGGCTTCTGGACTTGATTCTTATGATCATCATAGGGCTGCTCCCTCTACCACCGAGGTAGATAGATTCCATCTTATGCAATTCAGTTCTACAATGAACATGCTATAGCCAACATACACCTCAAGTTTCGTATGCTAGGAGACCGAGTAATGGTTAGTCAAACTATAACACCCTCAAGGATGAACCGTCGATGCACCTCAGGTCAAAGAATCAGACACACTACTGCAGCATCGAGTCAGTCATAACGAGAAGGTAGACTTCCTAATGACTACTCAGGTGGTCACTGCTCAGTGCCCTCGTTCTCTAACGAGTATCTATACTCTCACTCTGCTGTCTCCACACCATAGACTCAAGACTCATCTACTAAAGAGAAGCGATTGTACACCAACTTCCAGATCAATCACCATCCTTATGATGATCCTATGGTTGGGAGCATTTTATGAGTTAATAATGATTATTCATGTCTTAAATTTTCAACTCTTGAAAATTTGAATTATCATTACCATTAACTCAAAGGATGTATCATAGACACTAAATACACATATATGATAGAAAATAACTCATTTTATTGATTACAGTCAAAATTATAATTTTGCTCCTAGAAGTGTATTACAAGTGTCAGCCAATTCTGGCTACTAGGGCACATATATCTAACAATCTTCCACTTGTCCTAAAGCCAATTGACTATAAGTCTAAGTCTCATCTTCTCAAGGTGGGCTTCGATCTTCTATTGGCCCAATGGCTTTATAAGTGGGTCTGCCACATTATCTACAGAGTTGACTCTCTTGAGCCTCACGTAACCCTTCTTGAGGAATACCACAGATGAGGTGGTAATCGCGACCTCAATATGTCTTGAGGCTTATTTGGTGAGAACCTCAGCTCTTAGCAAGCGGCTATGGGTGCCATGTATTGTCGACAGTATATGAGGAATTGGGCAATCTGATGGCTTGGAACTCCAATGAATGTTTGTAGCATATCTTGATACCGAGATGCTTCCTTACAGAGGCCTTTCATATGCCACACGATGAATATTCTATACTTCACATGGGAATCTGCTATCACGGTTGCCTTGAACTCTTCAGTTGACAGTACTCTTACCATTTTGCACACAAATACGACTCACCTAGATGTTAACTTTCGCATCATCATATATGTGGACATGAAATCCGAGTTGAGTCAGTGTATCCCTGGACTTGGTAGTTTCCATTACCAGAAGACCAACATATAATCTTAGTTCTTCATTAGTACTTTTAAGATATATTCAACAGAAGTTCACATCTTTCTTTTTATCCTGATTAAAATGTTGTTACTTTAAATCATTGGATAATCTGCTGTGACACTGCACAGCATGGAGCTATATCCAGGCATTCGTGTAACATAGCATGGGCAATACATGAGGCTCCCTATTGCAGAAGCATAAGGGATCTTTGCTCATCTGGCATTCTATTTCCTCAGGTAGTGTTAGGGCACAACTATTCTTGGAAAGATGAATACCATGTCTGAAGGGTAATATCCCACTCTTAAGAGTTTTCCATACTAAACTCTCTTAGTACTATTCCTCTATGTACATCTTCATAATGAAAGTCCCTAGCATCACTGAATTTCGGTCTATCCCATAAGATCAATTAATTCCTAGAATAAAGGATGCTTGCAACCATAGGTCTTTCAAGGAAGTAATATCCCTTGGACCCAAAACCATATTGTATTAGACTGTTCGTCAACATGAAAATTCATTCCAATTAAAGGAAGGAATTCATCCACGTACAATACAGGAAAAACAACAGGCTCGTCCCACTGTGACCTATTTTCTGGAAGACAATACGCGGTTCCTCTTCTATTTTTGATGAAACCAAACATTTGATCACATCAATTGAATGGGTTGTTCCAAGCTCCAGCAATGCTTGCTTAAGTCCGTATAGGTCTTTGCCAGCTTGCAAACCTTGTGATCTGTCACACTGGATGTGAAACCCTAGCGTCATTCCATATAGATATCTTCACTCAAGATATCAATTAAGAACGTCATTTTCACATCATTGATGCCAAAATTTCATAAATTGAAATAGCTGCAACAGCAAAGCCAATGTACAGATGGATTTTAGCATGTAGCCACTGGGAAAAAGGTATCTTGATAGTCATTGCTTCCGCGTATAGCTATAAACCTTTTACCACCATAGTCTAGTCTTGAATGGTTCCACATTTCACATCTGCCAATCTTTCTCGTGAAGATCCATTTTACAACCCAATACGGTACTATACCTTCTGGTGGATCTATCAAGGTCCAGACTGAATTTGAGTGCATCGAGTCCAAATTTCTGAACTGCATTGCCTCAGCCATTTCTCGAAGTTCACTATTGATATTCCCTCGTTGTAGGTTTTTGGGATCATCACCATGAGCATCATTACCTATAGAGGAACATTTTCTCTACTTCCTCTGCAAATAAACTACTAGTATCTTTTAGGGATGAAAACACTCTTTTCGATCTAATGTGGAGGAGGATGTGTCTTATTGGTTTAACCTTATTGGTTTCCAAATTGGCCATAGGTCAGTTGTAGCTAACTTGTGAGACTTCTCATAAGCTTAATCTGCTTTCAATGCTACTATCTTGAATAAACTATTTTTCAAGAAAGATGCGTACGTCGACTCACAATCAACATATGGTCTTCTAGAATGTAGAAATACGTATTCCTAATTGACTTCCTTTAGGATATCCTATGAATCGAGCTCTGAAGGGACCTAAACTCTATATGTCCGCTTGTTGTCTTTTGACAATGCAGCGGACAACCCAAATTCTTGAGATGCTCACAACTTGGTTTCTTACCGACTGCCTTATCTCATTACCGGTGCTGGTAGGAATTGGTTTTAGAGGAAACCTTATTCGGTAGATTAAATTGAAAGTTAACAATGGTTACTTCTTATTATGACCGCCAAAGAAAAATCAGAATAGGTCTGGTGAAGCTCATTCAATGGATCGGACTATATATCACCGTGATAGAGTCTGATTTCATCCAGTTTGTAAATCTCGTGGTGAGGTGAGTATTCCTGGTGGACGTCCCATTGAAGAGACTATACCATTTTCTTGAGATTAGTGTCTAGGAATTTTCGAGCTAAGGTATTCACTCCTTGATCGATGCGAAGAACCTTAATGGTTTTTTCTGTTTGTTTTTCTGCTGATCTTCATGTCGAAAATCTTATGAACTTTTCAAAGCCTTCAGCACCTTGTTGTGCGATAAGATTAAGACATTAGCCCGAGACCAAATTAGATCATCGCGTGTAAACACATAATAATAGACAAACATTAGCCTGCTAGCATGGCACATCACAAATGGGTCTACACACATACAGTGATGTTACTAGGGCAAGAGATCTTTTGGCCCTTTCCCCATGTCCTACATAAAGCGGAGATTATATGTCATTTTGCTGAGAACAGATTCATATAGTTGGGGTATATGACTTCGAAGCTCAAAGGACTCAATAGCCCATCTATTTCTCACATTTTGTTGACCTCCTATCTCTTGTTAAGACTAATCTTCAGTGTGCCATAGATAACATTGTCATTGGACTTCCCTAGGTCATTTGGCTTCAATTTTGCTCGATAGTTAGACAGATACATCAATAATGTAGCTGATAAAGATCGTTAAATAACGAGAAACCATTTGCAATTTTATTTTCTTTCATAAAGAATATGTACAATGTCCTTAAATGAAAGTGTAATCAACATAGCCTTCTAAGTGTAAGTATACAAAAAAAAATCAAATTTCTACTGCAGCTGCATTTTGGCACTATAATAGACAGTCTTCAAAACTAAGTCTAAACCAGATAGATATCGGAAGAGGGTATGCTTCCACGTCACTGTCTTGTCGATCTCACTGGCACTCTTGCTCCATTTTGATTTGCGTAGGATCATATCTCATCCCTCAGTCCCTGCTAATCCTCAAGACCCTGATGGAAGTTGCACAGATAGTTAACTAGAATCAGAGTCAAGCATCCAACTGGATGCATAAAGAAACCATAGGTTAGACTCAAAACGAGCATTACTCAGAAGGATCTTCCCCTTCTTGTTCTTTAGGCATTGGCTTAGGTAAGTAGAGCAGTATCTGCTTGCAGTGGTCGTTTCTGTTGCAATGGAAAACACACTTCTTTGCCAGCTGCTTTCATCTTCGTTTACTCTGTCTTCTTCTCATTTGCTCCTTCCATCTTCTAACTATTTTTCGTGCAGACTTCTTTTTTCTTTCCCACAGAAGATTTTTCTTTAGAAGAAGCCCATTTCATAGCAAGAACTGAGCCTTTAGAACTTTATCATAGAAGCTCAGCGGCTGTACCAGCATGTCATCATATTCGGCACCAATGAATTTGTAAGTTATGATGTGGATAATTTATAGATGAATTGCCACATATGCATCAAGTCAGGAATTGCCAGAATACACAAGTTCCTGTAGAAATCAAGTAACTAACTTCACACTGAGCTCTCAAGCTCTTCCAAGTCCTTAATCATGCATCAGCGTTAGATGATCTTTTGGACATGAGACTGCATATCCAACGCATTTAGTCCTTAAAAAAGTTATTATTGGTGACCTGATATCTTGGTGCACGACTCTGTTCAGCCAAAATCTTCCACTGTAGGTGAGCCTAACTATTTTGCGAGGCAATCCCGGATTCTTCATGTTGGTTGCTGTAACGCTCATACAAGACATCGAGCCAGCCAACAATGGTAATACTGGACCTTATTAGACTTCGAAAAATCTAGTCACATATTTTATTCAGAGACCGTCTCTGTTTATATGAATAGGAACTGGGCTGGTAAGTGGGAGGGTCCTGATACCAAAAACATGTTAACTTCTCAAAATCCAAAATGATTTTTATAGTTCATGAGCAAATCTTTATAATGGTTTTGATGAATTAGTCAATGTGTGTCCCAGGATGCGTACTGAAAGGTTGGGACGCAGACATTTGTTATCCTATAGAGAGTCAAGATTTCTAGTTAGATACATAATTTATGACTTATTTCAATGTGTTTTAGGATATTTATAATTCTTTAACAAATTAGCTCCACATATTTTTTTGGGGATCACCTACCAACTCCCTCTTGTTGATATGCGAAAAATCTTCATGATTAATGATTTTTAGTGGGTGGATACGGTCTCACCAACTGACTCATCACCTCTACACCTAACGTATATGGTTGTAATGGGGTGTTAGCCGATGAGTGAATAGACTCTTGATTCAATAGATTACATTAATCATGGTGTGCACCCCAAATCTGGTCTCTAATTACATGAGAATCTCACCGGATATCAGAAATTTATGATACCACTCCTTAGTTAAAGTCAGACCCACCATTTGCAACAGACTGAATTTCTAATTGAGTCTCTTACCATATCCAGAATATTGAGACCCAACTTATCCTTACAGCTCATAGCATCCAAAATGCCTATAGACATGGTTGCGTCTTCCTGGTGCAGATAGAGCCCACTATATCCAATCAGAACAATCTAACCCTGGGAAGGGCCAACCACACATCTAACAATGGTAGGAAGACCTACAGACTTAATCTTTTCTTAGGAAGAATAATTCATTCAGGTCTCATTTAATAACTTATCATAGTCATAACAATTATGACTAACCTAGTGGCATGGGTTAGCTCGGATTATTGACCACCTCAAATCAAAACTGAGTCAACAGATATGGCCAGGTAAGTGAGATCGGTGGAAGGGATATGCCATTAACTCGTACAAGAATGCATTCAGGTCGAGTAGCTCCCAATTAAAAATCAGTCGGTCGTATGTGCCAAACTTACCTTAGATACCAAATTATTGAGCCAGAACCAATTGGGTTAGCCTACAATCCAGACTCTAACCTCTGAGCCTAATTAGGTCTTGCTTGATCGTGACTCGATCTTGACCCAGACTTAATCCTATTAGGCTGGTCAATTTAAGCATTGTTGATCCCATCTAACCAACTCTTGATTCGGTTTGATCAACCGCTTAGACCTAATTGAGCTACCCAAGCCCGAACCCAGTATTATGAATATGTCTTAGATCTGAAATTCTTAATTTTTAGACCTAATTAATATTTCATAATCTTAATTCTTAATTAAGTAGGGTTCATAAACAAAATATGCACAATAAATCCTAGGGTTTCAGGATCTAGGATTTTGCAGAAAGTAAGTTTTGGATTTCTGATTAAGGATGAATGTGCAGCACCCCTACACGTCATAAGAACACCCCATCGGATGGGAAGGAGGGCCTTTAAACCCTTCTTGTTCTTATGATCGGACGGCCTAAGAGGAACGCCTTAATCAGGAACATGTAATACTACAAAATAGTTTTAGATCTATATCATATATCTCATATACAAATTAGATCTAATCATGGCATATTTTGCATACATCTCATGTATCGAATCATGCATATTTTTAGATCTAAATTATCTCATAATAATCTAAAAAATTAGATTTAAATTGATCTTATCAAAATAAACTCTAATCTAGACAACTATGTAGAACTATTCTACAACTAGTCTAGACATGCATCAATCATATCTCATATGATGTTTAAAATTAAATAATTTTTATTTACTATTTTTTAGATATTATTATAATAATTATAATATCAAAAAATAATAAATAAATAGATCTAAAATATAATTTAATCAAATTAAATTAAAAACATGCAAGACTATTCTATAGAACTATTCTATATTTAGAACTAGTCATGCATATTTTCTAATCTTAGATCCAAATTCATTTAATTTTAATTTTTTCTGATTTTAGATCTGATCACATCTCATGTGACATCTAAAATCACTTATTTTTTTAATTAAAATAAATTTAAAATTAGATCTAAATACTTTAGAACCTTGGCTCTGATACCAGTTGAAGGAAAATCCTGATTTTTTGGACCAGGTTCGTTCAGATCTGATCGGATCAAGAGATATATTTCAAAAAATTTTTTCTTTGATTAAATTAGATCTAAGATATTTTAGATCTAATTCTTTATTATTTTAATAATAAAATAAAATCTAGATAAATTAAATCAAATTTAATTTATCTTGATGTAGGGTAATCCTATTACCCGTTGATGATCCTGTAAGCAGCGGAAGGTTCTGGATCTAGCCACGCAAGTGCCTGGCCTCTACCGATATCCACTCAGATTGGATCTGAAGATCCTCTTCTTCTCTATCACATCTCCAAAAATTAGATCTGAATCTGATTTGGAGGATCTTCAAAATACTTTTCGAAGATCAGCAGTTGTCCTTTGCAGCAGCGCAGCCTTCTAGCTTTCTGTCGCCTTTCTCTCATCTGGATTGCACCAACTAAGATCCCAAACTACTTTGGGCATGGAGAGGAGAGGGAGAAGATGGGCTTGGCATGGAGGAGGGAGAGAGAAACAGCCTTGGGGCATGGAGAATTCAATTATTCTTTTGAGTTGGGCGCAGGGTCTTATTTATAGACTATGCGTGATCCAACTCCTCTTCTTCCCAACCAATCACAACCCTTTGTGAAATCAGATCTAAATCTGATTGGTGGAAATAGAGTCCCTTGGATTCCTCCTTAGATGGTGCCTAAGACCAGTCAAAGTTGGTTCTTAGGAGAAGTCTAATTGGAATCCAAAAAGGAGATGGAGTCCCTGTCCAACAGGGACTCCTGGGCGCCTCCAGCTTGGGCACACGCCAAGGGTGGCATGTGCCCTCCTCCTTGCCAGGTTCTGGTAGGGGGACAAGCCCCCACCAGCTCTCCAATAGGTGCATGACACATGGACAGAAGTCAAAGTATCAATGGTCAACATTTGACCAGTCAAAGGTCAACTTTTGACCAAAGTCAAAGGACGAGAAATGGCAGGTGACCAAAAATGGTAGGTATTGTCTTACAAAATAAGACAACCCTTTTTCTGACCTGGACAGGCTCCAGTCAGACCAAGTGAAGGCCTCTGATCGAGCACAAACTCCTTTGGCTCAGTCAGGACAACTATTTATGATAGTAAAAGAAGAACGTTAGGTTCAATCGAGTGCTAGCACGATTTTCTTGAACCTAATTGAATCTCATTCAGATCAATTGAACTGGATCAGTTCAATTGATGATCACCAGATTCAAACCCTTGTTTGTGTGACCCAGTTAGGTTCAGTTCTGTATGGTAATGGGATATGTCATGATCTCTATCATCGACATCATCGAAACTCCTTTCGATGGATCAGAACTCTTCTTATTCGAACAGCTAGAATGATCGATCATCTAAATCATTCTAATTGCTCCCAAAATCCACCAGTGACACCTAGCAGTATATGGTGGCAACCCATCAGAGCTGAATGCGAACCTCTTGGTGCAGCTACCTGTGTGATTAAGTTCTTCTATCTTGAGCCCCGATCAGATTAGGGTTAAGGTGAACTCGTCAAACCCTAGTTTCTGTCATATGATGTAATCATTCGATTCAAGTCCGATGTGAAAACCTAAATAGAAACTCTTTCTATTATTTCACTCTGCCATGGCCATGGGCTTCTGGACTTGATTCTCATGATCATCATAGGGCTGCTCCTCTACCACCGAGGTAGATAGATTCCATCTTGATGCAATCCAGTTCCTACAATGAACATGCTATAGCCAACATACACCTCAGGTTTTGAATGGCTAGGAGACCGAGTTATGGTGTAGTCAAACTATAACACCCTCAAGGTGAACTGCCGATGCACCTCAGGTCAAAGAACCAGACACACCACTGCAGCATCGAGTCAGTCATTGACGAGAAGGTAGACTTCCTAATGACTACTCGAGGTGGTCACGCTCAGTGCCCTCATTCTCTAACGAGTACCTATACTCTCGCTCCTGTGTCTCCACACCGTAGACTCAAGACTCATCTACTAAAGAGAAGTGATTGTACACCAACCTTCCGGATCAATCACCATCCTTGTGATGATCCTATGGTTGGAAGCATTTTATGAGTTAATAATGATTATTCATGTCTTAAATTTTCAACTCTTGAAAATATGAATTATCATTACCATTAACTCAAAGGATGTATCACAGACACTAAATACACATATGTGATAGAAAATAACCTATTTTATTGATTATAGTCAAAATTATAATTTTGCTTCTAGAAGTGTATTATAAGTGTCAACCAATTTTGGCTACTAGGGCACATATTTTTAACATGAACAACTTGGAAAGATGCAATACTGAACTCGCTGCCAAAGTCCTATCTCTCTTTTCTTACTCATTACAGAATGACAAAGCCTGAAGTAAACTACCATGGCTTACTAGGGTTACTTCAGAACTTTGAAAAAGATCACCAGCTCCATATAAAGTCGGTGAACTTAGTGGGAGGTTCGTCTTTTGGTTCTTGACCCTTTAGGAAAGGAAACAAGAACAAAAAAAAGAAAACAAAGAAGGTGCAAGTTCAGGTTGGGACATCAGTATAGGGTCAAACCAGGAAGATCAAGTCCAATAAGAGTCAAGCTGAATGCTTCTTTTGTAAGAAGCAGGGGCACTGAAAGAGAAACTATCCTCAGTACATTGCCTCCCTGGACCCGAATAGACAGAGAAAGAAGCAAGCCATTGCTGGATAAGGTATTTATTTGATAACTCCTTGTAATTTCTTTATTTATGATATTACTGATTGCGTATTGGATACTAATGGCCCTTACCATATTTGCAATTCGTTGCAGGGATTGCAGGTCAGTAGAAGATTTGAGCAAGACGAGAGATTCCTAAACGTTGGAGATAAAAGACTGGTTCTAGTTTTAGCTTTAGAAATTTTGAAACTTGTATTTGAATCTCATATCATTGTTCTTAGTGATTATCATTTCTATTCTAGTTTCTTTTTAAATATCATTTTTGTAGGCCTTTTGGCCAAGAATAATTATGAAATTTCAATAAAGAAATGAATTTATAACGTCATTGTGAATGGTGTTACTGCTTTCTATGGATAATTGAACAATGGTGTATATATGTTATCACAACCTGTTAATGTACTCTATTCTACTGGCAAGCACCTTAGATTAGATAGTGTATTAGATATCTACTTATGGCACTATAGGCTAGGTAATATAAACAAGAACAGGATAAACAGGTTGACTCAAGAGAAAATCCTCGAAGTTAATGATTGTGAATCACTTCCAACCTATGAGTCCTATCTTCTTGGTAAAATAACCAAGTCATCTTTTATTCGAAAAGGTGAGAGAGCTAACGAGCTCTTAGGTCTAATACATACTGATGTATGTTGACCAATAAGCACAAATGCCAGAGGTGGATATGTCTACTTCATCACTTTCACAAATGATCTATCCAGATATAGATATGTCTATATGATGAAACATAAGTCGGATTCTTTTGAAATATTCAAACAATTTCGAAGTAAAGTAGAAAAATAAACTGGGAAGAGTATTAAAACTCTTCAGTTTAACCGAGGAGGAGAATACCTTTTTGGTGAGTTTCTCACATATCTAGGAGAGAATGAAATTCTCTCCCAATGGACTCCTTCTAGAACACCACAGCATAATGGTGTGTCTGAAAGGAGGAATCGAACTTTATTAGACATGGTCTAATCTATGATGGGATTTGCCAGCTTGCCAATATTCTTCTAGGGATATGCACTCGAATCGGCTTGTTATCTATTAAATAGAATTCCAAGTGGGTCTATAGTTAAAACCCCATATGAGATATGGACAGGGCGTAAGCCAGCACTTTCACATCTTAGAGTTTGGAGGTGCTCGACATATGTCAAACAGTTAGTTATAGACAAACTTGGACTTAGGTCTGACAAGTGTACATTCATAAGGTACCCAAAAGAGATCAAAGGATACTTTTTCTACCATGCTAATGAACAAAAGATGTTCGTCAGCCTTAAGGCAACCTTTTTGGAAAAGAAGTTCCTTGGTGAAGGAACCGTTGCCTCTAAGGTTGAACTTGATGAAGTTCAACAGATAGAAATTTCGACACAGAATGTTGAACCTAAGTCGGATTTGATCAGATCATATCTGAAGCCTAGTGAATCTGCATTATTAAGGCAATCTGGTAGAGTACCGCGCCATCCAGACAGATACTATGGATTCTTGGTCCAGGATGGTGATCCCATCGAACTCGATGAGAATGATGAGGACCTGATCACTTATATGGATGCAATGCAGAGATCCGACTCTAAGAAATGGCTAGAAGCCATGAGATCTAAAATGGATTCCATGAAGGTCAATGATGTATGGATATTAGTTGACCCACCTGAAGGGGTTAAACCCATTAGATCTAAATGGGTCTTCAAAAGAAAGAGGGGTGCAGATGGAAAGGTGGAGACCTACAAAGTCCATCTGGTTGCCAAGGAGTATCGTCAACATTATGGTATTGACTATGACGAGACGTCCTCCCCTATGACAATACTCAAGTCCATTCGGATCATGCTTGCCATTGCTGTCCATCTAAACTATAAGATCTAGCAGATAGATGTGAAGACAGCTTTCCTAAATAAAAAGCTGATCGAAGAGCTGTATATGATACAACCTGAAGGGTTCACATCCACAGATGAATTCTGCAAGCTTTAGAGATCCATTTATGGATTGAAGCAGACATCTCAAAGTTCGAACATGCATTTTGATAAAGTGATCAAAATGTATGGCTTCGTTGAGAATGGAGAAGAACCCTTCATTTACAAATGGACAAATGGTCCAATAGTGATATTCCTTATTTTATATGTGGATGACATTCTCTTAATCGAGAATGATATCCCCGCACTACAAGGAATAAAATTTTGGTTGTCATCATAGTTCTCCATGAAGAACTTCGGTGAAGCATCTTATATCCTAGGGATGAAGATCTATAGGGATAGATCTAAAAGGATGCTTGGTATATCCTAGTCCACATACATAGAAACTGTGCTGAAGAGGTTCAGGATGGAGAATTTCAAAAAGGGCTATCTTCCGATAGGCCAAGAAATTTCTCTCTCTAAGAAAGATTGTTTGACAACTTTTGAAGAGAGAAAGCATATGAGTAGAATCCCATATGCTTCGGCAGTAGAATCTATTATATATGCAATGACATATACGAGATCAGACGTGGCATACTCACTAGGAGTTGTGAGTAGATACCAGTCTGACCCTAGAGAAAATCACTGGAAGATGGTTAAAACCATCCTTAAGTATTTGAGAAATACTAAGGACTAATGGTTGGTTTATGGTGAGTCAGATCTGAAACTTGTGGGGTTTACAGACTCTAGCTTTCAATCTGACCATGATGATAGTAAAGTGTGTTGGGGTATATCTTTACTCTAAATGGTGGAGCCATCTGCTAGACAAGTTTTAAGCAGCATATAGTGGCTGACTCTATTTACGAAGTAGAGTACATGGCAGCATCAGATACAGCAAAGGAAGCTATGTGGCTGAGGAAGTTCATCACCAAGCTTGGAGTAGCACACTCCATTGATGGTCCAGTCCTGCTCTACTATGACAGCACTAGCACCATAGCTCAAGCAAAGGAACTGAAGGCACACCAATGGACAAAGCATATTTTGTGCCGCTTTCATTTGGTCCATGAGATCGTGGATCATGGTGATGTCGACCTTCAGAAGATCGATGGAATGAAGAACCTTACCGACCCCTTCACTAAAGCCCTGACAATCAAGGAGTTCGATAACCATAAGTCGAAGATGGGTATTAGATACTATGCCGAGTGGCTTTAGGACAAGTGGGAGTTGTTAGAAATTATGTCCCAAAGTCAATCATCAGTCTATTGATGGTTGAGCTATTTTATAATTATAATTAATTTATTAATTAATAAAAATTTTTTGGTATCTTTTTCATCATAAATTTACATCTTCTAATGAACTCCATTATTGTGATGAAGTTCTTAGGACTATATAGTTTCAATAAAGAGAGGATTTATCGATTAGTCCTTAAATTTATTCACGATCAAATGATAGGCTGTTAATTAGGACAACAGCGTCTATCGAGCATAGATCGCTATATGCCATATAGATTGGTTGTCCTCTTAACCAAGGAGTGTGAAGACACTGGTATGGCATATAGGTGAGATGTATGGGTATATCATCATCGAATGTGACCAACTTCAGAGCATTCTGCTATCGAGAATGTCTCTTATAGGATATAGGTATAAGTATCCCTTAGATCTGAGATCATCTTAGTAAATTACAAGCAACTTACTGTGCTTTGGTACCGGACTAACTAAATTTTTAAATCAATAATGAAAGGCTTCTGGGCACAGTTAAGTACTTGTAAAGTCGGAGCGTGATCAAGATGGAATTGACCACTCCAAGAGTTAGAGAAGAATGTATCATAGTATTTCAATATAGCAAAACCTTGACCAGGATAATCCATCAGATGAATTTGATATTTTAAAATGTAATGTGGACAACTTGATCAAAGTTGACAGTTGAACTCTAAGGTATCCTACGAGCATTGTGGTCAAGGGGATGAATTATATGGAAACTATATCTACATGGGATCTAAGGATGGTGTTCTACACCATCGACCTATCCGACCGCCGGATATCATTGCTAGATGGTCACTTCGATTGGTACAAAAATTTATTCCTATACTACTGGCTTAGATTCAGACCTATGAGGTCATATACATTAGAGTTAATGATCTGATCGGATGGTTGATCAATGATTAAGAATCATTCAAGGGTTAAACAATCAATTTGGTGTTTAACCTAGTGCAAGTATTGTAGGAGGATCGATTAGCAATTGAATTGCTAATTGGCTTAATTTGATTAAGCCAATAGGCTAAAATTAAGTCTAATTAAATATGATTTAATTAGATTTGATTTAGGCTTGATTGGATCAAGTCTAATTGGTTTATTGGATAAGCCAAGTGCAAGGAAGAACTAGTCCTAGTCGAATTAGGACTCGGATTAACCCAATTTTCTAATTTAATTAGAAAATAAATTAGAATTAAATTTGATTTAATTAAGTTCTTAAATGGGTTAGGGCCTTATTTGATTGGGTTGGTTTAATCTTGATTTTATTTGGTTAAAAGATCTTGTTTGACCAAGTCAAAATAGGAGTCCTAGTGTGACTTGGACTCCCTATCACTTGCACCACTTAATCCTCATGCCCCATGCCCTTTTTATTTTGTTTCTTTCATGAAAATTCTCCACTCCTATGGCTTCTCATGCCCTTTTTCTCTCCTCCTTTTCTCATAAGGCAATTTGTTGGAAGACCAAGTCAAAAGAGGAGTTAGTTTTGCTTAAGATTCTATGAGATAGAATCCTTATTGACCAAAATATCTTCCCTAGAGTGCTGCCTCCTCTTTTAATTAATTCTTCTTTTATTCTATGAAAATAATCTTCTTTTTTTTTGTGCCCTCCCTTGCTTGTCCATGCCAATAATTGTGAAGGAGGCGCCCAAGAGTTGGACGCCCCAACAAGTTCCCATGTTTGGATATTCCTAGTCTAGGATTTTGATCTAACTTGGACTCTTTATTTTCTCTATTTATTTGATAAATTTTGTTCTAATTTTTTCATAAAATATAGAGCTTTGGGAGAGGTTTGGGGTGTGTAAAAATAGAAATAAAATTAAAAAATCAGATCTAAACAATTTTTAGACCATGCTCTGATACCACTTAAGGAAATCCTGATTTCCCGGTCCAGGTTCGTCCAGATCTGATTAGATCAAGAGATATATTTCAAAAATTTTCTCTTTGATCTCAATCAGATCTTGATATGTTTTCAGATCTGATTCTTATTATTTTAATAAATAAAATAAAATAAGATAAATTAAATCAAATTTAATTTACCTGATTTGGGTAATCCTATTACCCTGTAGATGATCCTGATTGCAGCGGAAGGTTCTGGATCTTAGCCACGCAAGCGCCTGGCCTCTACCGGTATCCACTCGGGTTGGATCTGGAGATCCTCTTCTTCTCTATCACACCTCCAAAAATCAGATCTGGATCTGATCTGGAGGATCTTCAAAACTCTTTTGAAGATCTGCAGTCGTCCTTTTGCAGCAGCGCAGCCTTCTTGCTTTTGATCGCCTTTCCTTGATCTGAATCGCACCAAACCTAAGTCCAAAACACTTTTGGACGTGGAGAGCAAGGGGAGAAGAGAGTATGGCATGGAGAAGGAGGGGAGAGGCAGCCTTGGGGCGTGGGAAATCTCTATTGAATTCACTTAGGATTAGGGTTGGGCGCAGGGTCTTATTTATAGACCTCTTGTGATCCAACTCCTCTTCCTTCTCAACCAATCACAACCCTTTGTGAAATCAGATCTAAATCTGATTGGTTGGAAATAGAGACCCCTGGATTCCTCCTTAGAGGGCGCCTAAGACCAGTCAAAACTGGATTCTTAGTAGAACTCTGATTGGAATCCAAAAGGGAGGTGGAGTCCTTGTCCAACAAGGACTCCTAGGCGCCTCCTACTTGGGCTCACGCCACCCTTGGCGTGCGCCCTTCTCCTTGCCAGGTTCTGGCAGGGGGACAGGCCCCCACCAGCTCTCCAATAGGTGCATGACATGTGGTCAAAAGTCAAAGGTCAATGGTCAACGTTTGACCAGTCAAAGGTAGACTTTTGACCAAAGTCAAAGAACAAGAAATGGCAGGTGACCAAAAATGGCAGGTAATGTCTTACAAATAAGACAACCTATTCTGACTTGGACAACCTCCAGTCAGACCATATGAAGGCCTCTGATTGAGCACAAACTCCTTTGGCTCAGTCAGGACAACTTATTTATGATAGTAAAAGAAGAACGTTAGGTTCAATCGAGTGCTAGCACGATTTCCTTGAACCTAATTGAATCTCATTCAGATCAATTGAACTAGATCAGTTCAATTGATGATCACCAGATTCAAACCCTTGTTTGTGTGACCCAGTTAGGTTCAGTTCTGTATGGTAATGGGATATGTCATGATCTCTATCATAGACATCATCGAAACTCCTTTCGATGGATCAGAACTCTTCTTGATTCGAACAGCTAGAATGATCGATCATCTAAATCATTCTAATTGCTCCCAAAATCCACCAGTGACACCTAGCAGTATATGGTGGCAACCCATCAGAGCTGAATGCGAACCTCTTGGTGCAGCTACCTGTGTGATTAAGTTCTTCTATCTTGAGCCCCGATCAGATTAGGGTTAAGGTGAACTCGTCAAACCCTAGTCTCTGTCATATGATGTAATCATTCGATTCGAGTCCAATGTGAAAATCTAAATAGAAACTCTTTCTATTATTTCACTCTACCATGGCCATGGGATTTCTGGACTTGATTCTCATGATCATCATAGGGCTGCTCCTCTACCACCGAGGTAGATAGATTCCCATCTTGATGCAATCCAGTTCCTACAATGAACATGCTATAGCCAACATACACCTCAGGGTTCCATATGGCTAGGAGACCGAGTAATGGTGTAGTCAAACTATAACACCCTCAAGGTGAACTGCCGATGCATCTCAGGTCAAAGAACCAGACACACTACTGCAGCATCGAGTCAGTCATTGACGAGAAGGTAGACTTCCCTAATGACTACTCGAGGTGGTCACGCTCAGTGCCCTCGTTCTCTAACGAGTACCTGTACTCTCGCTCCGGTGTCTCCACACCGTAGACTCAAGACTCATCTACTAAAGAGAAGCGATTCGTACACCAACCTTCCGGATCAATCACCATCCTCGTGATGATCCTATGGTCGGGAGCTGTTTATGAGTTAATAATGATTATTCATGTCTTAAATTTTCAACTCTTGAAAATATGAATTATCATTACCATTAACTCAAAGGATGTATCACAGACACTAAATACACATATGTGATAGAAAATAACCCATTTTATTAATTATAGTCAAAATTATAATTTTGCCCCTAGAAGTGTATTACAAGTGTCAGCCAATTCTGGCTTCTAGGGCACATATATCTAACAATCTCCCACTTGTCCTAAAGCCAATTGGCTACAAGTCTAAGTCCCATCTTCTCAAGGTGGGCTTCGATCTTCTGCTGGCCCAACGGCTTTGTAAGTGGGTCTGCCACATTATCTGTGGAGTTGACTCTCTTGACCTCGCAACGTAACCTTTCTCAAGGTAATCGCGGATGAGATGGTATCACCATTTGCTTGGAAACTCTTCCAGCACCAAACAGTCTGACTCCAGATGTCGACTTTCGATCATCTATATCGGACATGAAAGTCCGAGTCTGTGTATCCCTGGACTTGGAGTTCTCCATTACCAAAGACCAACATCATATCCTTAGTTCTTCTCAAGTACTTAAGGATACATTTCACAGAAGTCCAGTGTTCTTCACCTGGATTTGACTGATATCTGCTTGTGACACTCACAGCATGGGCTATATCAGGTCGTGTACATAGCATGGCATACATGAGGCTCCCTATTGCAGAAGCATAAGGGATCTTGCTCATGCGTTCTATTTCCTCAGGTGTGCTGGGGCACATCTTCTTGGAAAGATGAATACCATGTCTGAAGGGTATTAATCCCCTCTTAGAGTTTTCCATACTAAACCTCTTTAGTACTTCCTCTATGTACATCTTCTGTGAAAGTCCTAGCATCCTATTCGGTCTATCCCTATAGACCTTAATTCCTAGAATAAAGGATGCTTCACCTAGGTCTTTCATGGAGAATTCCTTGGACAACCACATCTTGACTGATGTCAACATGGGAATATCATTCCCAATAAGGAGGATGTCATCCACGTACAATACGAGGAAGACAACAGCGCTCCCACTGACCCTTTTGAAAACACATGGTTCCTCTTCATTTTTGATGAAACCAAACTTTTTGATCACATCATTGAAACGAGTGTGTTCCAGCTCCGAGATGCTTGCTTAAGTCCATATATGGACCTTTGCAGCTTGCAAACCTTGTGATCAGTATCACTGGATGTGAAACCTAGCGGCTGTTCCATATAGATATCTTCCTCAAGATATCCATTTAGGAATGCCGTTTTCACGTCCATTTGCCATATTTCATAATCGAAATAGGCTGCAACAGCAAGCAATGTGCGGATGGATTTTAGCATAGCTACCGGGGGAAAAGGTATCCTGATAGTCAATGCCTTCGCGTTGACTATAACCTTTTGCCACCAGTCTAGCCTTGAATGTCTCCACATTCCCATCTGCACCAATCTTTCTCTTGAAGATCCATTTACACCCAATAGGTACTATACCTTCTGGTGGATCTACCAAGGTCCAGACTTGGTTTGAGTGCATCGAGTCAATTTCTGACTTCATTGCCTCAAGCCATTTCTCGGAGTCGATATCTGATATCGCCTCGTTGTAGGTTTTGGGATCATCACCATGAGCACCATTACCTATGAGGAACATTTCCTCTACATCCTCTGAAATAATACCTAAGTATCTTTCAGGGGGACGGGAAAACTCTTTCCGATCTACGAGGTGGAGGAGGTAGTGTTCTTATTGGCTCAACCTGATTTGGTTCCACTTGGTCCTTAGCTCGTTCTGCTTGTGAGACTTTCTCATCAAGCTTAATCTGCTTTCCAATGCCACTATCTTGAATAAACTATTTTTCAAGAAATATGGCATGTCGACTCACAATCACATTGTGGTCTTCTGGAATGTAGAAATAGTATCCTAATGACTCTTTAGGATATCCTATGAATCGAGCTCTAAAGGACCTAAACTCTAACTTGTCCGCTTGTTGTCTTTTGACATGAGCCGGACAACCCCAAATTCTGAGATGACTCAGACTTGGTTTCTTACCGTGCCATATCTCATACGGTGTGGTAGGAACGGTTTTAGAGGGAACCCTATTCAGTAAAATAGATTGAAGTTAATAATGAATGTCCCCAAAGAAAATCAGGGAGGTCTGTGAAGCTCATCATGGATCGAACCATATCCAATAGAGTCCGATTTCTCCGTTCTGAAACCCCGTTGAGTTGAGGTGTTCCTGGTGGAGTCCATTGAGAGACTATGCCATTTTCCTTAAGATAGTCTAGGAATTTTCCCGGCTAAGGTATTCACCTCCTCGATCTGATCGAAGAACCTTAATGGGTTTTTCCAGTTTGTTTTTCTACTTCATGTCTGAATTCTTTGAACTTTTCAAAAGCTTCAGACTTGTGTCTCATAAGATACACATACCCATACCTAGACAGATCATCGGTAAAGGTAATGAAGTAGACAAAATTGCCTCTAGCCGGCACATCAAATGGGCCGCACACATCAGTATGTACTAGGGCAAGGAGATCTGTGGCCCTCTCCCCATGTCCAACAAAAGGGAGTTTAGTCATTTTGCCTTGAAGACAAGATTCACAAGTTGGATATGACTCAAAAGTCAATGGACTCAATAGCCCATTTTTCTCCAATTTGTTGATCCTATCTTCTGCTATATGACCTAATCTCAGGTGCCATAGATATCTGTCGTTTGGACTATCCCTAGGTCGTTTGGCATTCACGTTTTGCTCGATAGTTAAAAAACAGGTACATCAATATGTAGCTGATAAAGACCATTAATAAGGAAACCATTTGCAATTTTATTTCTTTCATAAAGAATGTTACAATGGTCCTTAAAGAAGGTGATCACATAACCTTCTTGTGCTAAGCATGAAACAGAAATCAAATTCCTGCTAGCTGCAGGCACATAATAACAGTCTTTTTAAAACTAAGTCTAAACCAGATGGTAATCGAAGAGGGTATGTTCCCACGGCTACTGCAGCAACTCTTGCTCCATTACCGATGCGTAGGATCATGTCTCCATCCCTCAGCCTCCTGCTATCCTCAAGACCCTGCATAGAAGTGCACAGATGAGCACTAGAACCAGAGTCAAGCACCCAACTGGATGCAGAAGAAACCGTAAGGTTAGACTCAATAACGAGCATACCTCCAGAAGGACCTTCCTTCTTGTTCTTCAGGGTGGCCAGGTAAGTAGGGCAGTTCCGCTTCCAATGGCCGTCGCTGTTGCAATGGAAACACTTTCCTTTGCCATCGGACCTTCTTCTTCGGTTCTGCCTTCTTCTTCTTTGATCCTTCCACCTTTTGCTTTTTCACAGACTTCTTTTTCTTTCCATAAGACTTTCTTTTGGAAGAAGTCCGTTCCATAGCAAGAACTGAGCCTTTAGAACCTTTCATAGAAAGCTCAGCGGTAACCAGCATATTCATTCAACTCGGCCAAGGAATTTTGAAGTTTATGCATGTGGTAATTCATGATGAATTGCCCATATGCATCAGTCAAGGATTGCAGAATAATATCGTTCTGCAAGTCCAAGTCCAACTTCACACCGAGCTTCTCAAGCTCTTCCATGTCCTTGATCATTGTCAGACAGTGATCTTGGACTGACTGCCCATCACGCATCTTAGCCTTAAAAAGTCATTTTCGTGACTTGATATTTGGCTGCGCGACTCTGTTCACCAAACATCTCCTGCAGGTGAGCCAACATTTGGCGAGCAGTCCCGATATCTTCATGTTGGCGCTGGAGCTCATCAGACATCGAGCCCAACATGTAAGTATCTGGCCTTATTATCTTCGTCAATCCATTTTTTCCAGAGACGCTCTCTGTTCAAGTGGATGGACGAGCTGGTAAGGTGGGAGGGTCCTGGTCCAAAACATGTGTTAACTTCTCTGAACCCAAAACAATTTTGTAGTTCCTGAGCCAATCTTTATAATTGGGTCCAGTCAGTCTATGTGTGTCCTAGGATACGTGCCAATGGGTTGGACGCAGACATTTTCCTGTAGAGAGTCAAAGATTCTAGTTAGATACTGTAATTTTGACTTGACCAATTTGTTTAGGGATTTTATTTTTAAACAAATTAGCTCCCACTATTTTCTCGGATCCCTACACTCCCTCTGTAGAGATGCGAAAATCTCCACGATTAATGATTTCTAGTGGGTGGTGCGGTCTCACCAACTGACTCATCACCTCACCTAACAGTTATTGGTGATGGGTTAGCCAATGAGTGAACAACTCTTGTTCAATGATTCTCTAATCATGGTGCACCCAAACTTGGTCTCTAATTCATGAATCTCACCGTATCCGGAATATTGATCCACTCCTTAGTTAAGTCAGACCCACCATTTGCATAGACTGGGTTCCTAATTGAGTCTCTCACCGTATCCGAAATATTGAGCCCAACTCATCCTCCAGCCCATAGCATCCAATGCCTAATAGACATGGTTGCATCTTCCCGGTGCAACTGAGCCACTGTATCCAGCCGAGAACAATCAACCCCGGGAAGGGCCCGCACATCTACAATGGTGGAAGACCTCAGACTTAATCTTTTCTTAGGGAGAATTGATTCAGGTCTCATTAAACTAGACTTGGCTTAGTCATAACAATTATGACTAACCTAGTGGCATGGGTTAGCTCGGATTATTGACCACCTCAGATCAGAACTGTGTCAACAGATATGGCCAGGTAAGTGAGACCGGTGGAAGGAATATGCCATTAACTCGTACAAGAACGCATTCAGGTCGAGTAGCTTCCAATTAAAAAACCAGTCGGTCGTCTGTGCCAAACTTACCTTAGACACCAAATTGTTGAGTCAGAACCAATTGGGTTAGCCTACAATCCAGACTCTAACCTCTGAGCCTAATTAGGTCTTGCTTGATCGTGACTCGATCTTGACCCAGACTTAATCCTATTAGGCTGGTCAATTTAAGCATTGTTGATCCCATCTAACCAACTCTTGATTCGGTTTGATCAACCGCTTAGACCTAATTGAGCTACCCAAGCCCGAACCCAGTATTATGAATATGTCTTAGATCTGAAATTCTCAATTTTAGACCTAATTAATATTCCATAAACTTAATTCTTAATTAAGTAGGGTTCATAAACAAAATATGCACAATAAATCCTAGGGTTTCAGGATCTAGGGTTTTGCAGAAAGTAAGTTTTGGGTTTCTGATTAAGGACGAACACGCAGCACCCCTACACGTCATAAGAACACCCCATCGAATGGAAAGAGAGGGCCTTTAAACCCTTCTTCGTTCTTATGACCGGACGGCCAAGAGGAACGCCTTAATCAGGAACATGTCAATACTACAAAACAGTTTATAGATCTATATCATATATCTCATATACAAATTTAGATCTAATCATGGCATATTTTGCATACATCTCATGTATCAAATCATGCATGTTTTCAGATCTAAATTATCTCATAATAATCTAAAAAATTAGATTTAAATTGATCTAATCAAAATAAATTCTAATCTAGACAATTATGTAGAACTATTCTACAACTAGTCTAGACATGCATCAATCATATCTCATATGATATTTAAAATTAAATAATTTTTATTTGCTATTTTATCAGATGTTATTATAACACTTATAATATCAAAAAATAGTAAATAAGAAGATCTAAAAAATATGATTTAATCAGATTAAATCAAAGACATGCAAAACTATTCTATAGAACTATTCTATTCTAGAACTAGTCATGCATATCTTCATGTAATCTTAGATCCAAATCATTTAATTTTAATTTTTTCTGATTTCAGATCTGATCACATCTCATGTGACATCTGAAATCACTTTATTTTTCTAATTAAAATAAAATTAAAATCAGATCTAAAACAATTTAGAACCATGGCTCTGATACCAGTTGAAGGGAAATCCTGATTTCCCGGTCCAGGTTCGTTCCAGATCTGATCAGATCAAGAGATATATTTCAAAAATTTTTCTCTTGATCTTAATCAGATCTTGATATGTTTTCAGATCTGATTCTTATTATTTTAATAAATAAAATAAAATAAGATAAATTAAATCAAATTTAATTTACCTGATTTGGGTAATCCTATTACCCTGTTAGATGATCCTGATTGCAGCGGAAGGTTCTGGATCTTAGCCACGCAAGCGCCTGGCCTCTACCGGTATCCACTCGGGTTGGATCTGGAGATCCTCTTCTTCTCTATCACACCTCCAAAAATTCAGATCTGGATCTGATCTGGAGGATCTTCAAAACTCTTTTGAAGATCTGCAGTCGTCCTTTTGCAGCAGCGCAGCCTTCTTGCTTTTGATCGCCTTTCCTTTGATCTGAATCGCACCAACCTAAGTCCAAAAAACACTTTTGGACGTGGAGAGCAAGGGAGAAGAGAGTTATGGCATGGAGAAGGAGGGGAGAGGCAGCCTTGGGGCGTGGGAAATCTCTAATTGAATTCACTTAGAATTAGGGTTGGGCGCAGGGTCTTATTTATAGACCTCTTGTGATCCAACTCCTCTTCCTCCTCAACCAATCACAACCCTTTGTGAAATCAGATCTAAATCTGATTGGTTGGAATAGAGACCCCTGGATTCCTCCTTAGAGGGTGCCTAAGACCAGTCAAACTGGATTCTTAGTAGTAGAACTCTAATTGGAATCCAAAAAGGGAGATGGAGTCCTTGTCCAACAAGGACTCCTAGGCGCCTCCTACTTGGGCTCACGCCACCCTTGGCGTGCGCCCTTCTCCTTGCCAGGTTCTGGCAGGGGGACAGGCCCCCACCAGCTCTCCAATAGGTGCATGACATGTGGTCAAAAGTCAAAGTGTCAATGGTCAACGTTTGACCAGTCAAAGGTAGACTTTTGACCAAAGTCAAAGAACAAGAAATGGCAGGTGACCAAAAATGGCAGGTAATGTCTTACAAAATAAGACAACCTTATTCTGACTTGGACAACCTCCAGTCAGACCATATGAAGGCCTCTGATTGAGCACAAACTCCTTTGGCTCAGTCAGGACAACTTATTTATGATAGTAAAAGAAGAACGTTAGGTTCAATCGAGTGCTAGCACGATTTCCTTGAACCTAATTGAATCTCATTCAGATCAATTGAACTAGATCAGTTCAATTGATGATGATCACCAGATTCAAACCCTTGTTTGTGTGACCCAGTTAGGTTCAGTTCTGTATGTATGGTAATGGGATATGTCATGATCTCTATCATCGACATCATCGAAACTCCTTTCGATGGATCAGAACTCTTCTTGATTCGAACAGCTAGAATGATCGATCATCTAAATCATTCTAATTGCTCCCAAAATCCACCAGTGACACCTAGCAGTATATGGTGGCAACCCATCAGAGCTGAATGCGAACCTCTTGGTGCAGCTACCTGTGTGATTAAGTTCTTCTATCTTGAGCCCCGATCAGATTAGGGTTAAGGTGAACTCGTCAAACCCTAGTCTCTGTCATATGATGTAATCATTCGATTCGAGTCCAATGTGAAAATCTAAATAGAAACTCTTTCTATTATTTCACTCTACCATGGCCATGGATTTCTGGACTTGATTCTCATGATCATCATAGGGCTGCTCCTCTACCACCGAGGTAGATAGATTCCATCTTGATGCAATCCAGTTCCTACAATGAACATGTCTATAGCCAACATACACCTCAGGGTTCCATATGGCTAGGAGACCGAGTAATGGTGTAGTCAAACTATAACACCCTCAAGGTGAACTGCCGATGCATCTCAGGTCAAAGAACCAGACACACTACTGCAGCATCGAGTCAGTCATTGACGAGAAGGTAGACTTCCCTAATGACTACTCGAGGTGGTCACGCTCAGTGCCCTCGTTCTCTAACGAGTACCTGTACTCTCGCTCCGGTGTCTCCACACCGTAGACTCAAGACTCATCTACTAAAGAGAAGCGATTCGTACACCAACCTTCCGGATCAATCACCATCCTCGTGATGATCCTATGGTCGGGAGCTGTTTATGAGTTAATAATGATTATTCATGTCTTAAATTTTCAACTCTTGAAAATATGAATTATCATTACCATTAACTCAAAGGATGTATCACAGACACTAAATACACATATGTGATAGAAAATAACCCATTTTATTAATTATAGTCAAAATTATAATTTTGCCCCTAGAAGTGTATTACAAGTGTCAGCCAATTCTGGCTTCTAGGCACATAAACTAACACGAAACGGCTTTTTTGCATGATCAGAAGAGATCGTGCTCAGAAAACTTCTATTACATGTGCAGCTTGTGACTTCCCTCAAGGAGTTAGTTAGAATATCTAACTTGCTCAGGTAATAGATATGATCTATAAACTTCATACCTACATTTGATGTAGTGTAGATCTAGGTTGATTTGATCAACCTTTTCTTTCTTATTTGATTTTAATTTTTGATTTAATATTATTTTTTGATCATGTAATAGATCTGAGATCTAGGTTTTTATATATTTATTTAAATAAATATTTGATTTATTTAAGTCTTTCGCTGCATGATCTTGAAAAAATTTCAAGATCTATCCGTGAAACCCTAGATCAAGAACCTTCAATCTTATGATTTCTCACGCACATTTTTATGCATTTCTAAGAGTGGACATGTAGAAGAAGAGTCCTTCTATGCACCAATCACTAAGGAGAGGTGTTGGACATGGATAACACCTCATTCAAATTTAAATTCAAGAGATTGGTTGAAACAAGTTCAACCATCTCACCCTTATCCCCTTCATGCATTTAATCCACTATGGTTGCCCATTTAAAATATGGATTTTATGTGGGCATGTTGTGGTTTATGTGAGGAATCTGAGAGGGGCATGGGAAGGTTTTTTAGAGAGAGAAAAATTGAGAGGGTGCAAGTCTAGTGCATGGAAAAGTCAAAAACAAGAGAAAGGTTCTCTTGCGCTTACATATTACTCTCACACCACCTAATTTTTATCCTTTTACTTGCCCTTCTAAAAAATGTTTTAAGAGTGGGTATTTAGAGAAGTAAGTCCCTCTACTCATAAAAATTTATTTCATAAGAAATTTCAAAAGGGAGTGGGCGTGAGAGTGATTTCGGATATCAGGGTTTTTGGTGTGTGAAAAACCCTAGAGTTTGGACTCAGGCTTCGGGTGGAGAGATTGAGCATTGTGAGTGCTCGATCACCACCAAATTTGAAACACCACCTCATCATCCTCCAAAGTGCATCTTTTGATTTTCTAGAGTATCTAAAAGATTAGAAAGAAGGTGATCAATTAGATCGATTATGATCAACTGTCGAAGGCCCCAATGAGGCACTAGTACTCCGGTGGAGTTGGTCGGGATCAGGAGCTCCGTGTGGATCAACCATAGAGGCCAAATAAGTGTGCAGCTATAGTGCAATGCCAGAGCTTCTTTCAATGGATTTAGATCATGGAAATCAGCTATCCGTGCACAGGTATCTTGTCCTGCACATGAATTGGTCAGTAAAAATGATTTGCTGATTGAATGCATCTTATTTTTATAATTCATATTAGCATGTCTAGATCCTGAGTAGGATTTTATTGATTAGATCAATGCATCTAGTAAATTAATTTTAGATTAATTTTTCTTTCATAGTAATAAAATTTTAAAAATATTTTAAAAATGCATGCTTTAACCCTACATGATTTTCTTCAATGGTATTAGAGCAAGGGTTGCTTGACATGATTATATGTTAATTAAAAAAATTAAATATTAGCATATTTGATATGTTAGATCTAGAAAACTTAATAATCAAGGATGAATGAGCCACCAAGCCTCTGATCATAAAGGATAAGCATGGTTTAAAGACCATCTCCTTCCTTTTAGTGGGGATCCCTTATGGTGGTAGGGTTCCCATCGTGAACTCATTCATTTAAGATGAATAGTGAAAAAATTTTAATTCTTGAAATAGTTTCAATCTAGTAATTAAATATGAATATGTTAGATTAGATCTAAACATATTCATGATTTAATTATATTTTATTTTCTATTATAAAACTAGCAATAGGTTGCTGTTTATGAAATGAGCTGACCTATTTTCGAAATGAGTCAACTCATTTGGTGAACAAATAATTAAAAATATTTTAAATTTAAAAAATATTTTTGAAATACCAAATTCCAATCCATCAACCCAAAATTTACTTAAAAGAATTAAGTATTGTCTAGTAGAATCTAGAATTATGAATTAAAGATCCTAAGATTAATGCATAAATCTGTGGGTTAAAAGGATTAGATGAATTAGGCCCATTAATTAGATTGGACCTAAGGTTAGTTAAAGAATGGACTAAATTAGAGAAATTGATTAAATCTAACTAAATATTGAATTAGATTAGGTTAAGGATTCTCTAGATTCAACTTTAATAGTTGTAGTTGGACAAGTCTATGTCTTTAACAAAGACCAAGATAGACTTGATTCATGGCTACGCAGTCGAGCCCGTAATCACTAGGTTGATCAGATTGAATCTAATTAACTGGTTGGTGTCTAAGGTATGTTTGGCAATCAAGACCAGTAGTTTTTATACTCGCACTAATTTGATCTTTGATGAGTTAATGGCATATTTCTTCCACTGATCTCACTTACCTGGCTTACATGATTAATTAGAATTTGATTAGATCACATAGTGATTCGAGTTCACCCATGTCACTAGAAATCAGTTTGACTAATTTCAATCAGTAAGACTGAATTAGATGCCCATGGACCTAAATTGATCCTAATCCTAACCTTTTGACTTAGTGAAGTCAGTGAGAGGATTTGACTTGAAGTCAGTAGGAGAAAATGGGTTCGTATCCTTTCTATCCTTAAATCACATGTAACCTAAATTCTCTAAATTATTAGATCCTTAAAAATGACTAAGTTATGGGGATAACCAAGTCATAGCCTCCCATTAAGGTGAATAGTAATGAGTCCAATTTTCTAGGTAGATATTGGAGGTGCCTTACACCTGGTATTCATTTGGATATTTGAATTATTATCCATCATATGATGATTAGGTTGCACTCTCTTAACGGTGATCAGGTTAACCAGAGCTTTTCTCAAGCCTGATCATCATTGGTTTGATGCACCAAACTCAATCATATTAATGGTTGGATCGAACCAGATCTTTTTAGTGGAAGCCATAGCCTACTGAATTAGCTTCTGGGACAAAACCTAATTATTAAAAATTATTTGAAGAAATAATTGATTGTGAATCTACCCATAGATACACATGGGTTAGCTAGAGCTTCCTGGGCTCATTTGTACTCTATATGGATTCTAGTACCCACTAAGAAGTTAATGTAATTCCTCGAATTGGTGGTAGAGACTATAAATTCATAAAAATAGTGGGAGAATCTTTAAACTAAAGTCCAAGTCTTTAGGATTAATTAATTCAAGTACTAATAAGATTTCATATTTTTCTTTTAGATAAATAGAATGCTACTATAAGTCCACTCCATTCACTGTTAGATAGTGACAAGCTTTTAAGTCCTAATTATGAGGAGTCCAGTGTTGACCCTAATCAAATAGACCCGAACAGAAATTATCCTCTTGACCTAAATAGGCTAAATAGGAGAAATCAGTAAATGATTACTGATCAAGATTGTCATATGATAACATCTTGCAATTTCTCTATTTGTGATACATGTCCCTGGGTATTAGACATCGGGAGTCTAGTTCACATATGCAATTTGCTGCATAGACTTCAAATTGATAGAAAAATTGAGAATAGCGATAGATTCTTTAATGTTGAAGATGGAAGTAAATTTTCAATCCTAGCATTAGAAACTCTTGAGCTTGTTTTCAAAATTAATAGTGTCATTTTAAGTGACTGTCACTATTGTCCATCTTTTATGATGAACATAATATCATTTAGACTTTTAGCCCAAGATGGTTATTATTTATTAATAAAAAAATTATTAGAATATTATTATGAATGATATTACAGTAATATGAGGATAATTAAGAAATGATATTTATATTTTATCATAACTTATTAGTGTAATGTACACGTCAAATAAATGCCCAAAACTAGATAATGTCATCGATACTTATCTTTGGCACTATAGGCTCGATCATATAAACAAGAATAGGTTCAACAGGTTAGTCAAAGAGCATATCTTTGACATCAATGATTGTGAATTATTAACTCTCTATGGTTCCTGCCTTCTTAGTAAAATGACCAAATCATCTTTTACTAGAAAGAGTGAGCAGGCCACTGAACTTTTGGATCGAGTACATACTGATGTATGTGGACCTATAAACACATATGCTAAAGGAGGGTTCTACTACTTTATTACATTTACTGATGATCTATTTAGATATGGATATATTTATCTTATAAAGAGTAAATCCGATTCATTTGAAATGTTCAAATAATATCGAAATGAGATAGAAAAATAGCTTAGAAAGAGTATTAAAATTCTTCGATCAAACCGAGGAGGTGAATATCTTTCTAATAATTTTTTGACATATCTAAGAGAGAATAGGATTCTCTCATAATGGATCCCTCCTGGAACACCATAGGATAATGGTGTATCTGAAAGAGAAAATCAAACCCTATTAGATATGGTTCGGTCCATGATGGAGTTTGTGAGTCTATCTATTTCTTTCTGGGGGTATGCACTTAAGACTGCTTATTTTGTTTTAAACAATGTTTCGAGCAAGTCTGTTGCAAAGACTCCATATGAGATATGGAATGGGCGTAGGTCAATACTCTCTCACCTTAGGGTTTGGGATTGTTCGGCTTATGTCAAATATTTATAGCTAGAAAAACTTGGACCAAGGTTTGATAAGTGCTTGTTCATAGGGTATCCCAAGGAAACTAGAGATTATTACTTCTACCTTGCTGAAGAATAAAAGGTGTTCATCAGTAATAGGGCAGTCTTTTTGAAAAAAGAGTTTCTTATGGAAGAAACTGTTGTCTCTAATATTGAACTTAGTGAAGTTTGACAAGTAGAAGAATCGACACATTCTAGTAAACCTACAAAATTAGATTTGATAAGATCAAACCTAAAGCTCGTTGAAAAGGTACATTTAAGGAGATCCAATAGACTACCGCATCAACAAGATAGATACTATGATTTCTTGGTCCGAGATGGTGATCTTGTCGAACTCAATGAGAACAACAAGGATCTGATCACCTACATGGATGCTATGTAGAGATCCAACTCTGATAAGTAGCTAGAAGCCATGAAGTCTAAAATGGAGTCCATGAAGGTCAACAGTGTATGGACACTGGTTAACCCACTTGAAGGGGTAAAATCCATTAGGTGTAAGTGAATTTTCAAAAGAAAAAGGGGTGTAGATAGGAAGGTGGAGACCTATAAAGCCCGTCTAGTTGTCAAGGAATATTGTCAGTATTATGGTATTGATAATGACAAGACATTTTTCTGGTGGCAATGCTCAAGTCCATTCGGATCATTCTTGTAATAGTGGCATATCTAGACTATGAGATCTAGCAAAGAGCTGTGAAAATAGCTTTTCTAAATGGAGAGCTAGATGAGGAGGTGTATATAATATAGCCTGAGGGTTTAACATCCATAGATGAGTCCAAGTTGTACAACCTTCAGAGATCCATTTATGGATTGAAGCAGGCATCGTGGAGTTGGAACATGCATTTTGATAAAGTGATCAGAATGTATAGCTTCGTTAAGAACAAAGAAAAACCCTACATCTATAAATGGGCCAATGGTTCTGTAATAGTATTTCTTGTACTGTATGTAGATAACATTCTCTTAATTAGGAATGACATCCCTGCATTATAGGAAATAAAGGTTTGTTGTCATCGCAATTCTCCATGAAGGACTTGAGAGAAGCTTCCTACATCCTAGGGATGAAGATCTATAGAGATAGATCTAAAAGATTGCTTGGGTTATCCTAGTCCACGTACATCGATATCATACTGAAGTGGTTCAGCATGATAAATTTCAAAAAGGACTATCTCCCGATAGACCATGGAATTACTCTTTCGAAGAGGGATTGTCTGACAACTCTTCAAGAGAGAGAGCATACAAGTGGATTCTATTATGTATGCCATGACGTGTACGAGATCGGATGCGGCATACTCACTAGGGGTAGTGAGTAGATACTAGTCCGATCTGGGTGAGAATTACTAAAAGATTGTAAAGATAATCCTAAAGTATTTGAGAAATACTAAGGACTAGTGGCTCATTTATGAAGATGCTGACTTGAAACTTATGGGATATACTGATTCTAGTTTTCAGTCAGATCATGATGACAGTAAGAGTATGTCAGGTTATGTGTTTATCCTAAATGGTGGAGTAATCTATTGGAAGAGTCCCAAGCAGTACACTATGGCCAATTCTATATGCGAGGTAGAGTATGTCGTGGCATTTGTTGCTGCAAAGGAAGCTGTATCACTGTGAAAGTTCATCGACGAGCTGGGAGTGGTACCCTCCTTGGATGGTCCAATTTTGCTTTACTGTGACAACACTAGAGCTATAGCTCAAGCGAAGGAGCCAAAGGCACATCAGCATACCATGCATATTTTGCGTTGCTACCATCTTGTGCGAGAGATCATGGAGCGAGATGACATCGATCTTCAAAACATCGATGAAAAGGAGAACATGGCTGACCCATATACTAAAGCCCTTAGAATCAAAGAGTTCGATAATTACAAAGGAAAAATGGGTATATGATACTATTTTGAATGGCTTTAGTCTAAGTGAGAGTTGTTTGAAAATGTATTCTAAAGTCAATCATCTATGTTATAGATAATTGAGCTGATTGTAAATATACTTAAATTATTATAATAAATAAAATTATTATTTTGATATTTTCATCACTTTTGTGCATCTTTCTATAATAAACTCTTCTGTGATGAAGTCATTAGGACTATTTAGATTCGATAAAAGAAGATTTATCATTTAGTCTTTAAACTTGTTTGCGACCAAATGATATGTTGTCATCTAGGATGATAACATATCGAGTGTAGGTCATTGTATGCCATATGCATTGGTTGTTCTCTTAACCAAGAAGTATGATATACTGATATGGCATGCAAGTAAAGTGTAGGAATATATTTCACTGAATGTGATCCAACTACGTAGCTCTCTGCTGTCAAGAGTTGCTCGGAAAGAAATGGGTATAAGTATCCTTTAGACCTGAGATCACCATGGTAACTTGCAAACAACTCGTTGCACTTAGGTGCTGAACTACCTAAATTTCTAATTCAGTGATGGAAGGTTACTAGGTGCAGTCAAGTACTTATTCTATCGGTGTGTGAGTCAAGATGGGATTGACCCCTCCATAAAGCAGATGCATTACTGTAATTCAATTTAGCAAAACCTCGATCGGAATAGTCCATTCGATGGACACTGAATTTTGAAATACACTATAGATATTTTTTTAGGGTTGACAGTTAAATCCTAGGTCATCTTTTGAGCATTGAGGTCAAGGGGATGAATTATACGATAACCATATGCCACAGATTCATCGATATTGCATTATGACTATTCAATCTATCCAGACATTGGGTACCATTGCTAGATGGTCACATCGATTGGTACAAAAAAATTGGTTCCTGTGCTACCGACCTAGGGTTCGAACCTATGGGTCACAGATAATAAGAGTTTTTACTTGATTTGATGGTTGATCAAAGAATCTCAATAGTCCAAAACTCTATGATCAATAGTCAACAGTCCCACTAGACTGGGACTCTATGATCAGGAGTTCCACTGGACTAGGACTCTACCTTTATGGATTCCACCAGACTGGAACTCTGAGTCCTACTTATTTGGAACTCTCCGATTAAGAGTTTCACTAGTCTAGGACTCTATGATCGCAAGTTTCATTTATTTGGGACACTGGGTTCAAGAGTCCCACTGCTTTGGGACTCTTCAAAAGTTTCATATAGATAGAACTCTATTGCCCAGACACCCACCCAATTGAGACTCTGATATTATTAAAAGATTAATTAATAATTAAATTATTAATTAGTTTTATTTGATTAAGCAATGAGGATTCAATCAAATCTAATTAAATTTGATTCGATTGGATTTGACTCGATCAGGTCATGAGTTGACCTAATCGCTATGAACGATTCGATCCTAATTTGATCAAGATCTGAATCTAATTAATTTTAAATTTGATTAGATTTTAATTAGATTGAATTAAATCTAATTTAGTTAGGTTTGATCTAGTCTAATTAGGTCTAGAGGAATTGGTTTGGTTGAAACCAATTTGGATCAAATTCAAAGCTTGTTTGAATTTGAGCTCCCTGCACCACCTTGACCACCTTTGACCCATGCTCTCCTCTATTTCTTTTTGCAAGTGATTTCTCATGTAGAAGAGAGTGTGCACCTCTCCTCTTTCTCTCATTGACTTGGTCCAAGAGTTGGATTGGTTCAATTTTGAGTTGAATCTTAGATTCAACTTCAATTAGTTGAAACTTCCTAACCCACTCTACCTTATCCATTTGCCATGCCACCTTATGATTTCTCGCACACATTTTTGTGCATTTCTAAGAGTTGGCACATAGAAGGAGAGTCTTTCTATGTGTCAATCACTAGGGAGAGGCATTGGAAATGGATAAGACCTTATTCAAATTTAAATTCAAGAGATTGGTTGAAACAAGTTCAACCATTTACATGAGGAATCTGAGAGGGGTGTGGAAAGGTTTCTTAGAGAGAGAAAAATTGAGAGGGGCACAAGTCCAGTGCATGGAAAAGTCAAAAACAAGAGAAAGGTTCTCTTGCGCTTACATATTACTCTCACACCACCTAATTTTTATCCTTTTAGTTACCCATCTAAAAAAAATTTTGAGAGTAGGAATTCAGAGAGAGAGAGTCTCTCTACTCATGAAAATTTATTTCATAAGAAAATTCAAAGGGGAGTGGGCATGACAGTGATTTTGGATATCAAGGTTTTTGGTGTGTGCAAAACCCTAAAGTTAGGACTCAGGGTTCGAGTGGAGAGATTGAGCATTGTGAATGCCCGATCACCACCAAATTTGAAATACCACCTCTTCATCCTCCAAAGTCCATCTTTTGATTTTTTGGATCATCCAGGATTAGAAAGAAGGTGATCGATTAGATTGATTGTGATCAACCGCCGAAGGCTCCGATGAGGAGCTAGCACTCTGGTGGAGCTAGTTGAGACCAAGAGCTCCGTGTAGACCAACCATAAAGGCCAGACAAGTGTGCAACTATAGCACAATGCCAGAGCTTCTTCCAATGGATTTAGATCATGGAGATTAGCTATCCGTACATAGGTATCATATCCTGCACATGAATCGGTCAGCAAATATGATTTGCTGATCAAATGCATCTTATTTTTATAATTCATATTAGCATGTCTAGATCCTGAGTAGAATTTTATTGATTAGATCAATGCATGCAGTAAATTTATTTTAGATTAATTTTGCTTCTACTATAATAAAATTTAAAAAATATTTTAAAAATGCATGCTTTAATCTTGCACAGTTTTCTTCAGATAGATCATCTGTAAACATAATAAAGTACTGATATCCATCTCTTGTACTAGTGCTCATAGGTCTACATACATCAGTATGCACTAAATTTAGAAGCTCACTAGCTTGCTCATCTATTTCAATAAAATATGACTTGGTTATCTTTCCAAGAAGATGAGACTCATAGATAGGCAATGATTCAAAATTATTGACTTCGAGGATTTCCTCTTAAGTCAAACTATTCATCCTATTCTTATTAATATGATCCAGCTTACAATGCCAAAGGTAGACATCAAACACACTATCTATCCTAGAACATTTACTGGACAGATAGACCATATTAACAGGCTATGATAAAATATAAATTTTATTATTCAATTATCCATTAATCATAATAACATTATTCAAAATGATATTGTAAAAAAAATTATTAATATTTCATAACTATCCTTGGCTAAAAGGCCTACAAAAATAATATTTAATAACAAACTTGAACAAAAGTGACACTCACTAAGTGCAACTATATGAGAATTGAATACAAGCTTAATGATGTTAGATGTGTGCCCTAGAATCCAGATTAGCTAAACACTTATAATATATTTTTAAAAATAATTTTATAATTTTGACTATAAATTAATAAAATGATTATTTTCTATCACAGTGTGTATTTAAAGTGTCTGTGATACATCCTTTGAGTTAATGGTAATGATAATTCATATTTTCAAACTAAAAATTTAATATATGAATTTCTATAATTAACTCATAAACTGCTTCCGACCGTAGCATCATCATGAGAATGGTGATCGATCCAAAAGGTTAGTATACGATCGCTTTCTTAAGATAGATGAGTCTTAAGTCTACGGTGTGAAGACACTAGAGCGAGAGTATAAGTACTTGTTAGAGAATGAGGGCACTGAGCATGACCACCTCGAGCAGTCATAAGAAAGTCTATCTTCTCGTCGATGACAGGCTCAATGCTACAGTAGTATATCTGATTCTTTGATCTGAAGTACATCGACAGTTCATCTTAAGGGTATTATAGTTTGACTATACCATAACTCAGTCTCCTAGCCATTTAGAATTTTAAGATGTATGTTGGCTATAGTATGTTCATTATAGAAATTGGATTGCACCAATAGAGGATCTATCTACCTCGGCAGATGAGAAGTAGCCTGATAATAATCATGAGATTGAGTCCTTAAGCGTATGACCATAGTAGAGCGAAGATGATAGAAAGAGTTTCTATTAGGATTTCACATCAGACTCAAATTAAATGATTAATTCATATGACGGATGTTAGGTTTGATGAGTTTATCTTAACCCTAATCCTGTCGGGGCTCAAGATAAAAGAACCCAATCACATAGGTAGCTGCACTGAGAGGTTTGCTTTTACTTTGATGGGTTGCCACCATATACTGCTAGGTATCACTGATGGATTTTGGGAGTAATTAGAATAATTTTGATGATCGATCATTCTAATTGTATAAATCAGAAGAATTCTGATCCATCGAAAGATATTTTGATGATGTCGATGATAGAGATCGTGACATGTTTCATTACCATACAGAACTGAACCTAACGAGACCACACAAACAAGAGTTTTGGTTTAGATGTCATCAATTAAGCTAATCCAGTTTGATTGATTTAGATTAGATCTAATTAGGTTTAAGATAATTGTGCTAGCACATGATTGAGCCTGGCTTTCTTCTTCTATAATCTTTTTGATTCATCGCAACCATGTCAAATTTGATTTGACTCATTGTTATATCTTGAATGAGTTTATTTTTATCAAATTGGAACTAGTCTAGATTAGATTAATTATAGAAATTAAATTCATTCCTAGTGCAATTGGACTAGGATCAAAAGTTGACCCAATTGAGAGAATTGAGGATCACCTGATCAGATACTTCTAAACAATTTTCTAAAACTTATTTTGATTTAATTTTTGGATATGTGATCGGGCTTGAGTCATGCTATAGTTGTGCCAAATTTTGTGATTTAGGATGGAGTTTTGATTGGATTTTGATAGAGTTTGATTTGGATCAAACTCTTGAGGGAAGAGTCCTAGGCGTAATGGACTCTTCCTTATCTACTCATGTCACCCACTTTTTGAATTATTTTTGGTGACAAAACTAGAGGGATCTAGTGGTTTTATGTGAAGAATAAGTCCTAGAGTCCCAATGATAAAATAAATTGGTTATTTGGTCAAAAAGGGACTCTAGATGGCGCATAAGGCTTAAAAACCACTTCTCATGCCATTATGGCATCGCACAAAAATATTTTTCACACCAAAAGGAGCTGGTCGTCTAATATCCCATGCCTCCTTTATCTTCTCTCTCCCTCTCTTCTACATACCTAAAAAGTTAGGCACAAATTTGAGTAGAAGGTCCAAGGTTTTTGGCATAAGATTCAGGATCTATGTGACGGTATTCGTGAGATGGATGGGCTGCCTTCAGAAATAGTTTTGAAGGATCTATAGATTAGATTCAAATCTAATCTTTGGAGGAGAGATTCATAAGGAGAAGACATTCAGATCTTTTCCAGGTGGATACCAGTAGAGGCCAGGCACATGCATGGCTCCTTCCAAAATTTTAGGAACCAACAAAATCATCGTAGAGTAATCAGATTATCCAATAAGGTACTTAAAATTAAATCTAATTTAATTTTATTTTTAATTTTTAATATTAGATTATCATGATCAGATCTAAGAACTTCTAGATCTGATTAGATCATAAAAATTTTTATAGAAAAATTATGCCTTAGATCTAATCAGATCTAGACGATCCTGTAGTGGAAAATCAGATTTTTCTTTAATTGGTATCAGAGCTACGTTAACAGTTTTTTAGATCTATTTTAGATCTAATTTAATTTTTATTTATAATTTAATATTAAAAAATTTTAGATATTATATTAGATATGATTATATCTAAAATTAAAAAATTAAAAATTATATAATTTAGATCTATAATATGTGAGATGCATGACTAGACTAGAAATAGAATAGTTCTGTGTAGTCTAGTATAATCATGTTGTTAATTTGATTAAATATAATTTTAAATTTATTTAATTTTTATTTTTTTTAATATTATAACTATTTTAACCAGATCTAAAAAATAGAAATAAAGTTTTTAATTTTTAATTTATTCATATGAGATATGAAAGATGCATGCTTAGACTAGTTATGGAATAGTTCTATAAAATATCTAGAATAGTTTTATTTTTGATGTGATCAAATTTAAAATTTTATTTTTTAAATTTAATATGTGATATTTTAGATCTAAAAGCATGCATGGTTTATTGAGTTATGATACATGAGATGTATGCAGGACATGTATAGGTTAGATCTTTTGTATATGTGATATATGATTTAGATCTAACTAGTTTTATTTTAGAAAATATATTTCTGATTAAGGCATTTCCCTTGGCCAACTAGTCATAAAAACAAAGTAAGGTTTAAAGTCCTCTCCTTCCATTTGATGGGGTGTTCTTATAATGTGTAGAAGTGTTGCGCATTCATCCTTAATCAAAAATTAGAACTTATTTTCTATAAAACCCAAGATCCTGAAACCCTAGGATTTTGTTAAATATTTTGTTCATGAATCCAAAACTTAATTAAGAATTAAGATTATAAAATTAATTACATCTAAAAATTATGAATTTTTAGATCTAAGATATCTTCATAAAATTATGTTCGGGCTTGGGTAGCTCAATTAGGTCTAACAGTTGATCAAACCGAATCAAGAGTTGGTTAGATGGGATCAAAAAAAACTTAGAATTGACCAGCCTAATAGAATTAAGTCTGGGTCAAGATCAAATCACATTAAGATGTGACTCGATCAAGTCAAGACCTAATTTGGCTCTACATTTTAAGCCTGGATTGTGGGCTAATCCAATTGATTCTGATTTGATAATTTGGTATCTAAGCTAAGTCTAGTAGATACGATCGACTGATTTTTAATTGGGAGCTACTCAATCTAAATGTATTCTTGTTGAGTTAATGGCATATCCCTTCCATCGATCTCACTTATCTGGCCATTTGTGTTAACCCAGTTCTAATTTAAGATGGATAACAATTCGAGCCAACCCATGCCACTAGTTAGTCGTAAATTATTATGAATAAATTAAGTCAAGTTTAAAAAGATCTAAATTAAATCTTTCAAAAAAATATCAAATCTAAGATCTTCCATCATTATAGATGTGCGGGCTCTTTCCGAGATTGATTGTTCTCAGCTGGATATAATAGTTCAGTTGCACCAAAAATATGCAACCATGTCTATTAGGCATTGGATGCTATGGGTTGGAGGATGGGTTGGGCTCAATATTTTGGATGTGGTGAGAGGCCGAATCAAGAATCCAATTCATGCAAATGGTGGGTCTGACTTAACTAAGGAGTGGAGCAATATTTCGGGCATGGTGAGCTTCATAAATTAGATATCAAATTTTGAGTGTACCATGATTAGAAAATTATTGGACAAGAGTTATCCACTCATCAATTGACCCATCACCAATAACTATTAGGTGAGGTAGTGAGCTAGCTGGTGGAACTGCACCATCCACTAGAAATCAATAATCATGGAGATTTTTGCATCTCTACCAAGAGAGTGTAGCGATCTAAGTAAATAGTGAGAGTATAATTTATTTAAAAATAAAATCTCTAAATAAATTGATTAAGTCTAATTATAAAATCTAACTATAAATTTTGACTCTCTATAGAAAAATGGTTGCATCTAACCCACTAGCTCATATCCTGGACACCCATAAATTGATCGGACTCAACTACAAGGATTGGCTCCAGAATTTCAAAATAGTTTTGGATTTTGAGAAGTTGACTCATGTGTTAGAAGAGGATCCTTCCACTTTACCAGCTCGTCCGTCCACTGATTAGAGAGTATCTCTGAAAAAATGGATGGATGCAGATAACAAAGTCAGGTATTACATGATGGGCTCGATGTTTGATGAGCTCTAATGCCAACACGAAGATATTAAGACTAGCTGCCAAATGTTGGCTCACCTACAAGAGTTGTTTAGTGAACAGAGTTGCGTAGCTAAATATCAAGTCACTAAAAAATTTTTTAAGGCTCAAATGCATGATGGACAGTCTGTCCGAGATCATTATCTGATAATGATCAAGAACTTAGAAGAGCTTGAAAAGCTCGATATCAAGTTAGATCAGGACCTACAGATTGATATAATTCTGCAGTCTTTGACTGATGCATATGAGCAGTTCATCATGAACTACCATATGCATAAACTTCAAAATATCTTGGCTGAACTTATGAATATGCTGGTTACTACTAAGCTCTCTATGAAAGATTCAAAGGGCTCAGCGCTTGCTATGGAGTGGACTTCTTCCAAGAGAAAGTTTTTTAGAAAGAAGAAGAAGACCGTGAAAAAGTAGAAGGTAGAAGGCAGAGCCAAAGAAGAAGGCCGCTGACAAGAAAAAATATTTTCATTGCAATACAGATGGCTGATAAGTGATAAAAATATACTAATAAAAGTATTAAATTATAAAATAAATTAATCTATTTTTTAGAAATTGATACTTTTATTAACTTTATGTAGGAAAGAAGGCCATCAATATGAAGATCTTATTTTTTTGGTTCAGATGAAACAAGTTTTAGGCAAAATGGATTTCAAATGAGCCCGAAAATAAATTTCAAAGGAAAAAAAGGTCGGTCCGATTCAATTCGATTCAGAAAAATTGGCTCAATAGACTGCACTCAGATTGACCGATCCACTGACACCATGCTTATGCAGCACTGATGTCAGTATTTTTCACGACACATGGTGGACCACTATAGAGGGTATTTTGGAGATTTCATAGAGAGAAGCGCGCTCCGATTAGTTGAAGAAAGCGGCGGTCCACACAACACCGGGCTCGCGCATGATCTATAGAGGGCAATCTGAGAATTCTACCTAATCCGATGGATGCCTTTCACTAGGATTTGATCGAACGGCTGATAGTTGTATGATGACGAACGGCGGATGCAGCTCACGGTCGAGATCCAATGGTTAAGATTCATCCCGACTTTTAACTAAGAATATGAAGCTCTCTTGTGCATGATCTGATGGCCCAGATTCAATCTTTAAGGCTGATCCAATGGTCCAAATAAATTTTGACTTAATTTGAGATTTTAAAATAATTTTTGAGTGATTTTTGGTTTATTTGATCGACATCCAACGGTCAGAATTGATCTAGGACTCTTTTTGAGTTATTTTGAGAGTTTTAAACATGATCTCAATGGGATTTCAATCGAAAACCACTCAGATTATTTAAATGCCTACTGTTGTCGAAGAAAAGAGGAGTAGAGAGAGAAAAAAAATACAGAGGGTTTTGGGAAGAGAGTTTTAAGAGAGAGCCTGGGAATAAAGGAAAAAAAATAAAAGAGTTCAGAGAGTTTTGAGAGAAAGAAGAGAAAGGGTTTTTATATTTTTTTCTTTTCTTCTTTTGATAATCAAGATATCGATCAAGGAGCTTCTCTTCTTCTTCATCAAGTTTTCCACACCAAGAGCAATGAACAACCAATTTCAGCAATTAAACAGTCTAATTTCTTCATGCTTTTTATTTTATTTCCTATTTTTGAACTTGTTATCATGAACTAAATTTTCTTTTACTAAGGCTAAGGTGTAGCCACTCTTTTGATGCAATATTCAGTATGATTTATTTTAAATTTTAAATTTTATTCATGAAGAGTATATAAATCTAATCATAATGCTTTTAGATTACTGATCATCTTCTAATTGATCTGATGAACATAGATGTTACGGACCAAGTACATCTATGTTATTATTTCTTGATTATATACCTTGTATTATGAATCAAATTAGAATTCATATGCATGTAGAAATTTTAGTACGCTTTGGACATAGCATATTTTAATTAGAGGGTTTCACAAAACTTAATGCATTAATATTTATTTAAATTATATTAGACTAAAGGATAATTAATAAATATTGATAGTTTTGCTACACCTGGACCAAAGGGTAGTGAATAAACTAGGAGACTCCACCATCACATAAAATAAAATTAATCTAATAACCTGAATATTGTATTGACTGAGTTGGTGAACCGATTGTCTTAGTAACCCATTGCTCTTAAGTTTAAAATCCTAATAATTACACTCTCTCTATTTTCTTAAAATTTTTAATTATTTTTTTATTTTGTTCTTTAATTTCTTATTCTCATAAATCAATCTTCTAAATAAAGCATAGGAAAGAACTTTTCAGTACTTATTTTTCAATTTCTAGGGATGATACTCTACTCATTTACTTGATTACTTGATCGACTGGTGCACTTGCCATAGCTATAGATTAGCACGCATCAAGTTTTTAGAGCCGTTGTCGGGGATTGTGTCTAAAATAATATTAAAATTTTGATCCTATCTTTACTTTAGAATTTTATTTTTAATTTTTATTCTTATTTTATTTTTTAAAAAAAATTATTCAGTGCATGACATGTACTGGATATAGTAACTTACTACCTTTAAATCAGAAATTGAAAGGACCATTAGAAGACTACAACAAGAAAGAAACATGATAGCTAAAGATCCTAATGACATCAATCTAGGATTGGATATGGTGATCGAGGGATCGCATGAAGCTATTCGACTAGTACATCATCCATTAAATGATTATATCACACTATCTATAGTTGATGTAGCTTCGAGCATCAGGAGACCACCTGTGTGAGCAAACAACTTTGAAATAAAATTGACGATGATCCAGATGATTCAATCAACTGTCCAATTCAGTGGACACGTGCATGATGATCTAAATGCCCATATTTCTAACTTTCTTGAATCTTGTGATACTTTTAAAATTAATGGGGTGTCAGATGATGCTATTAAATTAAGGTTATTTTCTTTCTCTTTATGGGACAAAGCTAAAAGTTGGCTTTATTCTCTTCCTACAGGTTCTATCACAACTTGGGATGTCCTAGCCCAAAAATTCTTAGCCAAGTACTTTCCACCCTCCAAGACTGCTAAGATGAGCAACGATATCACTTCTTTTATGCAGATAAAAATGAAGACACTATATGAGGCTTGGGAGCATTTCAAGGAACTGTTGAGGAGATGTCCACATCATCAACTACCCATATGGCTTTAGGTACAAACTTTCTATAATGATTTATCTCCTACTAATTATTCTATGATTGATGCAGTAGTAGGAAGAACCATTAATCAAAAAATAGAGAAAGAAGTCTTTGATCTGATCGATGAGATGGCATCAAATAGTTTTCAGTGGCAGACAGAATGCATGATGCCGAAAAGACCAGCAGCTGTGTAGGGAGTAGATTGCGTGCCAACCTTACTAGCTAAAATTGCAGACCTTAGAGCTGAAGTCAACAACTTAAAGGGAACAGCTATGCATGTTCAGAGCATCACCTATGACCTATGTAGAGGAGAACATGATACGAGTAATTGTCATACAGGTAATTCTTTTACTAAAGCAACTAATACAGCTAATTATGTTGGTAATTTTTTCAGACCGCAATAAAATAATCCCTAATCCAACACATACAATCAAGGGTGGAGGCAGCATCCAAATTTCTCATGGAGCAATCAAAATGCAGCACAACAACCACCCCCGAGATTCCAAGTATCCGAAAAGAAGTCCAACATGGAGGAGCTGATGATCAAATTTATGTAAAACCAAGAAGCAACTATAAAAAATTTGAAAGCCAAACTTAGGTAGGATCAAGCAGCATCAATTTGAAACTTGGAGATGCAAATAGGTCAAATGGCTAAGATAATCTCTGAGAGACCTCAGGGATCCTTGCCCAGCAACACGGAGACCAATCCAAGGGATCAAGTCAATGCTATCATCCTAAGAAGTGGTACAAAGCTGGAGGAGCCACATCAAAAGAAAGAGACTGAAGAGCCAACTACAAATAAGGAACCATCAACTAAAATTCGTCAGTCACCAAAACAACCAGCAGATGGATGGTCTCCAGGTATACAATTTGTTGATCCAAATGTGACGCCCTATATGCCACCACTACCATTCCCAAAGAGACAAATACAGCATCCAGATAAGGAATTTTTTAATTTTTTTAAAATTTTAAAGAATTTACATATTAATAATTCTTTTGTAGATGCTATCACTCAAATGTCCAGGTATGCCAAGTTTCTCAAAGAAATCCTAACAAATAAGAAAAAGCTGAAGGAGCATGAGAGAATAAATTTGAATGAAGAATGCTCAGCAATACTTCAAAATAAATTACCAAAGAAGCTAAAAGATTTAGAAAGTTTTACTATCCCTTGCATTATTGGTGATTGTAGTTTTGATAAAGTTTTATGTGATTTAGGAGCAAGTATTAATCTCATGCCTTTTTCTATTTTCAGAAAGCTGGGTCTAGGAGAACCGAAGCCTACCACTATTACTCTTCAATTAGCCGACAGATCCATCAAATATCCAAGAGGTATAGTGGAGGATGTCTTGGTAAAGGTAAACAAGTTTATTTTTCCTATTGATTTTATTGTTCTTGATATGGAAGAAGATTATGATGTACCCCTTATTTTAGGGAAGACCCTTTTTAGCTACTGGAGGAGCTTTAATAGATGTTCAACAAGAAAAATTAATTCTTAGAATCCAAGACAAACAAGTTACTTTTAATATTTTCAAAGATACTAAACATCCTGATGATAATCAAACTTATTTTCTAATTGATATTATTGACAATTCATTATATGAGAATTCTGTAGAAAATAGGTTTGAGACTATAAAAGCTAGCAATGTCCAATTGAAAGAGGAGCTCGACCAAACATGAAAGTATTTCAATTGAAGTGGCACCAGATTGATTCAACTCAGAATTCAAAGAAAGTCAAGCTGAAGACTATAAATCAGAACTACTAGATAGGTTGTTTCTTTTCTTTTTAGTTTTGATCATTTTTCTTTTCTTTTTTTTAGTAATTTATTATTGCTCTTTTACTGCTTTGGTGTGTATTTTCAATTTTATAGAAAAAAATCAATGAGAGCTCAAGCAAAATTTCAAAACTTCAAAGAATCAGACCGAACCAAATTAGGTGTATTCCTTCCTATCCTTTATTGCACTCTTTATTTTTCTTTCCCCTTTATGATAATGTAGAATAAGTTAGGAGGTAAAAAAAAAAAAAAATTAACCATGTATCAAGAAGAAAATCTTGAGCAAGATAAACTAGACAAGTGATAAAAGATAGAAGTATCTGCTAATGAATGTAACAAATTAAGGAAGTAGATTAGTTGGTCAAATTTTTAGCAGCCTACTTAAGTCATCAAAAGACTATTAGCACTTCTAATAAGAAAAAGTAGGTATTGATTATAAGGCTAACTGAGGATTCAATTATCACTAAAAATTGATAATTAATATACATTCTAATCAAAGAAACTTGAATTTAAGGAAAGAGCTACCTGCCTAAAAATAAAGTACAAAAGACAGAGTATATGTGGATTGCCCAAAGCCTAGTAACTGGATCTCTGCACCTAGGTCAAGTGTGAAAATTCATATAAAATGGTGGAGGGAAGGCTAGGATGCTCAGCGCATCAAAAAAAAAAAAGAAAAGGGCAGTGTGAAAGCTACCATAATTCATGAGTATAAAATTGGGAATGTATAGAAAATTGACCAAAATAGGTGATAAGAGAGGATACTTTTGTCCTTTAATTTAACACTGAAATGCTAAAGTTAGTCATCATGAACATAAGTGTTGTAAATCTTTGATGTACTCTAAGGAAGTAAAATTGTATTGACTGCAAAATTTACTTCTAAAGCTCAATGCTTAGTTAGCGGTATTTTCTAAACCTTTTGACCTTTAGTCCTAAATTTTATCTTTTTGATGGATAATCTTATTAAAATATGATATTAAATAAAATATTTCTAAGAAACTAGTAATGACTAAGTTGGGGGGTGTGATAAGTGGTAAAAATATACTAATAAAAGTATTAAATTATAAAATAAATTAATTTATTTTTTAGAAATTGATATTTTTATTAATCTTATGTAGGAAAGAAGGCCACCAATATGAAAATCTTATTTTTCTAGTTTAGATGAAATAAGTTTCAGACAAAATGGATTTCAAATGAGCCCAAAAATGAATTTAAAAAAAAAAAAGCTGGTACAGTTCAATCCAATTCAGAAAAATTGGCTCAACAAACTGCACTCAGACCGACCAACCCACTGATGCCACACTTACGCAGTGCTGACATCAGCATTTTTTGCAATGCACGGTGGACCACTATAGACGGTATTTCGGGGATTTCATAGAGAGAAGTCCGCTCCAATTGGCTGAAGAAAGCGACGGTCCATGCAACACCGGGCTCGCACATGGTCTACAAAGGGCAATCTAGAAATTCAACCTGATCCAACGGATGCCTTTCATTGGGATTTGATCGAATGGCTGATAGTTGTGCACTAACGAACAATGAATGCAGCTCCCGATCGAGATCCAATGGTTAAGATTCATCCCAACTTTTAACTAAGAATCTGAAGCTCTCTTGTGCGTGATCTGATCGCCCAAATTCAATCTTTAAGTCCAATCCAATGGTCCAAATAAATTCTAACTTAATTTGGGATTTTAAAATAATTTTTGAGTGATATTTGGACCATTTGATCAACATCCAACGGTCAAAATTGATCCAGGACTCTTTTTGAGTTATTTTGAGAGTTTTAAATCTAATTTCAACAAGATTTCGATCGAAGACCATCCAGATTATTTAAAGGCCTACTATTGCCAAAGAAAAGAGGAGCAGAGAGAGAAAAAAAAAATACAGAGGGTTTTGGGAAGAGAGTTTTAAGAGAGAGCCTGGGAACAAAGGAAAAAAAATGAGTTCAAAGAGTTTTGAGAGAGAGTTTTGAGAGAAAGAAAAGAAAGGATTTTTATATTTTTTTTTTCTTCTTCTGATAATCAAGATATCGATCAAGGAGCTTCTCTTCTTCTTCATCAAGTTTTCCACATCAAGAGCAATGGACAACCAATTTCAGCAATTAAATAGTTTAATTTCTTCATATTTTTTATTTTATTTGCTATTTCTGAGCTTGTTATCATAAACTAAATTTTTTTTTATTTAGGCTAAAGTGTAGCCACTCTTTTGATGCAATATTCAGTATGAGTTATTTTTAATTTTAAATTTTATTCATGAGAAGTATATAAATCTAATCTTAATGCTTTTAGATTACTGGCCATCTTCTAATTGATCTGATGAACATAGATATTATGGATCAAGTACATCTATGTTATTGCTTCTTGATTATATACCTTGTATTATAAATCAAATTAGAATTCATATACATGCAGAAATTTTAGTGTGCTTTGGATGCAACGTATTTTAATTAGAGAGTTTCATAAAACTTAATGCATTAATATTTATTTAAATTACACCTGGACCAAAGGATAATTAATAAATATTGATAGTTTTACGATGCCTGGATCAAAGGATAATGAATAAACTAGGAGACTCCACCATCATATAAAATAAAATTAATCTAATAATCTAAATATTGTATTGATTGAGTTGGTGAATCGATTGTCTTAGTAATCCATTGCTCTTAAGTTTAAAATTCTAATAATTACATTCTCTCTATTTCCTTAAAATTTTTAATTATTTTTTTATTTTATTCTTTAATTTCTTATTCTCATAAATCGGTCTTCTAAATAAAGCATAGAAAAGAGCTTTTCAGTACTTATTTTTTAATCCTCTAGGGATGATACTCTACTCATTTATTTTATTACTTGATCGACTGGTATACTTGCCATAGCTATAGATTAGCACGCATCAATGGCTACTAGAAGCAAAACTGCCCTCTTTACCTGGCCAGCCTAAAGAATTAGAAGGAGGCACCTTCTAGAGGTATGCTCATTATAGAATCTAACCTTATGATTTCTTCTGCATCTAGTTGGGTGCTTGACTCTAGTTCTAGTGCTCACTTATGCACTTCTATGCAGGATCTTGAGGATGGTAGGAGACTGAGGGATGGTAAGATGATCCTACATATTTGAAATGAAGCAAGAGTTGCTGTTGTGGTCATAAAAATCTATCCTCTTTGATTACTATCAGGATTAGATCTAGTTCTTAGAGATTATTTTTATATGTCTGTAGTAAGCAGAAATTTGATTTCTATTTCATGTTTAGCATAAGAAGGTTATGTAATTAGTTTTCTTAAGGACCATTGTAATATTCTTTATGAAAGAAATAAAATTACAAGTGGTTTTCTTATAAATATCTCTATCAGTTACATATTGATGTTTCTATTTTTAATATCGAGTAAAACATGAATGCCATAGGGTCAAAGTGACCTAGGGATAGTCTAAATGATAGGTATCTTTGGCACCTTAGGCTAGGTCATATAACTGAAGACAGGATTAACAAATTAGAAAAATTTGGGCTATTGAGTTCGTTGACTTTCTAGTCATATCCAATTTATGAATCATGTCTTCATAGTAAAATGACCAAGCTTCCTTTTGTAGGACATGGAGAAAAAGCCATAGACCTACTTGTCCTAGTACATACTGATGTATGTGGTCCATTTGATATGCTGATCAGGGGTAATTATGTCTACTTCATCACCTTTAACGATGATCTATCTCAGTACAGATATGTGTATTTGATGCGACATAAATCTGAAGCCTTTGAAAGATTCAAGAAATTCAGACTCGAAGTAGAAAAATAAATAAAAATTTATTAAGATTCTTCGATCAGATTGAGGAGGTGAATATCTTAGTCAAATTTTTCTAAACTATCATAAAGATAATGATATAGTTTTACAATGGACTCCACCTGAAACACCTCAACTCAACAAGATTTTAGAATGAAGAAATCAGACTCTATTAGATATGGTCTAATCCATGATGAGTTTCGTGGACATTCCTGAGTTTCTTTAGGGACATAGTCTGATGACCGCTATATATTTACTAAATAGGATTTTCTCTAAAATTGTTCCTACCATACCGTATGAGATATGGCATGGTAAGAAATTAAGTTTGAGTTATCTTAGAATTTAGGATTATCCGACCCATGTCAAGAAACAATAGATGGACAAATTAGAGTTTAGATCCTTTAGAGCTTGATTTATTGGATATCCTAAAGAGTCATTAAGATATTATTTCTATCTCTCGAAAGATCATAATATGATTGTAAGTTGACATGCCATCTTCTTTGAAAAATAGTTTATTCTAGATAGTGGCATCAAAAGATAGATTAGACTTGAGGAGAAAGTCTTCGATGAGAAATGAGTTAAGAAACCTATGGAACCCAATCAGATTGAGCCAACCCAGATACTATCTCCTCCACCTCGTAGATCAAGTAAAATTTTTCATCCTCCTGAAAGGTACTTAGGTACTATCTCAGAGGACGTAGAGAAAATGTTCCTCATAGAAAATGAGATTCATGGTGATGATCCAAAAATCTATGACAAGATAATATCAGATATCGACTTCGAGAAATAGTTAGAAGTAATGAAGTCAGAGATTGACTCATTGCATTCGAACCAAGTCTGCACCTTGGTAGATCCATCTAAAGGTATAGTACCTATTGGGTGTAAATAAATCTTCAAGAGAAAGATAGGTGCTGATGGGAATGTAGAGACATTCAAAGAAAGGCTTATAGTCAGCACGAAGGCATTGACTATCAGGATACTTTTTTCGCTAGAAGTCATGCTCAAATCAATCCACACATTGCTTGCTGTTGCAATCTATTTCGATTATGAAATATGGCAGATGGATATGAAAATGATATTCTTAAATGAATATCTTAAGGAAGATATCTATATGGAATAGCCACTAGATTTCACATCTAGTGATGATGATCACAAGGTATGCAAGCTGCAAAGATCCATATATGGACTTAAGCAAGTATCTCGGAGCTGGAATGGTTGTTTCAATGATATAATCAAATCATTTAGATTCATCAAAAATGAGAAGGAGTCCTATGTTTTCAAAAAGGTCAGTGGAAGCGCTGTTGTCTTCCTCGTACTGTATGTGAATGACATCCTTCTAATTGGGAATGATATTCCCATATTGACTATAGTCAAAATATGGTTGTCTAAGGAGTTCTCTATGAAAGATCTAAGAGAGGCATTCTTTATTCTGAAAATTAAGATCTATAGGGATAGATTGAATAGGATGCTAGGTCTCTCATAGAAAATATACATAGAGGAGGTGCTGAAGAGATTTAGCATGAAAAACTCCAAGAGGGGTTTAGTACCTTCTAGGCATGGCATTCATCTCTCCAAGAAGATGTACCCTAGCACACCTGAGGAGATTGAATGCATGAGCAAGATCCTTTATGCTTTGATAATAGGGAGCCTCATGTATGCCATGCTATGTACACGACCTGATATTGCCCATGCTGTGAGTGTTACGAGCAGGTATCAGTCGAATCTAGATGAAGAGCACTAGACTTCTGTGTAATGTATCTTTAAGTACTTGAGAAGGACTAAGTATATGTTTCTAGTTTTTAGTAATGGAGAACTCTAGGTCTAGGGGTATACAGACTCGAATTTTATGTCCGACATAAATGATCGAAAGTTGACATTTAGAAGTCTATTTATTTATAATAGTGGAGCTATCAGTTGGAAGAGTTCCAAACAAATGATGATAGTAGACTCCACCATGGAAGCAGAGTACATCGCTACGTCGGAAGCTGCAAAGGAGGCATTCTAATACAAAAAGTTTGTCATAGAGCTCAAAGTGATGCCATCCCTCTATACTATGACAACAATGGTGCCATAACCCTTGCAAAGGAGCTGAGGTCTCATCAGAAATTCAAGCACATCGAGTGACAATATCACCTCATCCATAATTACCTCGTCGATGTTAAGAGAGTCGACACTACAGACAACGCAGCTGATCCGCTGACAAAGTCATTAAGCAAGTAGAAGATCGAAGCCTACCTTGAGAAGATGGAACTTAGATTTGTATCCAATTGGCTTTAGGTCAAGTGGGAGTTTGTTAGATATGTGCTCTAGAAGCCAGATTGGCTAAATACTTATAATACACTTTTAATGGCAATTTTATAATTTTGACTATAAATTAAAAAAAAAAAAATTTCTATCATAGTGTATATTTAAGCGTCTGTGATAAATTCTTTGAGTTAATAGTAATAGCAATTCATATTTTCAAGAGTTGAAAATTTAAGACATAAATTTTTATAATTAACTCTTAAACTGCTCATGATCGTAGGATCATCATGAGGATAGTGATCGATCTGAAAGATTGGTGTATGATCGCTTTCTTAGCATAAATGAGTCTTAAGTCTATGGTGTGAAGACATCGGAGCGAGAGTATAAGTACTCGTTAGAGAATGAGGGCATTGAGCATGACCACCTCGAGCAGTCATAAGAAAGTCTACCTTCTTATCGATGATAGACTCGATACTATAGCAGTATGTCTAGTTCTTTAACCTAAGGTGTATCGACAGTTTACCTTGAGGGTGTTATAGTTGAAGGGAAATTCTGATTTTTCGGTCCAGATTCGTTCAGATTTGATCAAATTAAGAGATATATTTCAAAATTTTTTCTCTTGATTCCAATCAGATCTTTTTATGTTTCAGATCTGATTCTTGTTATTTTAATAAAATAAAATTAAAAGATAAATTAAATCAAATTTAATTTACCTAATCTGGGTAATCCTATTACCCTATTAATGATCCTATTTGCAGCAGAAGGTTCTGTATCTTAGCCACGCAAGCGCCTGGCCTCTACTGGTATCCACTCGGGTTGGATCTGGAGATCCTCTTCTTCTCTATCACACCTCCAAAAATCAGATCTGGATCTGATCTGGAGGATCTTCAAAACTCTTTTGAAGATGAGCAGTCGTCCTTTGCAGCAGCGCAGCCTTCTTATTTTGATCGCCTTTCTTTGATCTGAATCGCACCAACCAAGGTCCAAAACTCCTTTTGGACGTGGAGAGCAAGGGGAGAAGAGACTATGGCATGGAGAAGGAGGGAGAGGCAGCCTTGGGGCATGGGGTTTCTCAATTGAATTGCTTATAATCTGAGTTGGGCGCAGGGTCTTATTTATAGACTAAGCTGTGATCCAACTCCTCTTCTTCCCAACCAATCACAACCCTTTGTGAAATCAGATCTAAATCTGATTGGTGGGAATAGAGTCCCCTGGATTCCTCCTTAGAGGGTGCCTAAGACCAGTCAAAGTTGGTTCTTAGAAGAACTCTAATTGGAATCCAAAAAGGAGATGGAGTCCTTGTCCAACAAGGACTCCTAGGCGCCTCCAACTTGGGCACACGCCAAGGGTGGCGTGCGCCCTTCTCCTTGCCAGGTTCTGGCAGGGGGACAGGCCCCCACCAGCTCTCCAATAGGTGCATGACATGTGGTCAAAAGTCAAAGTGTCAATGGTCAACATTTGACCAGTCAAAGGTAGACTTTTGACCAAAGTCAAAGAACAAGAAATGGCAGGTGACCAAAAATGGCAGGTAATGTCTTACAAAATAAGACAACCTTTTCTGACTTGGACAACCTCCAGTCAGACCATATGAAGGCCTCTGATTGAGCACAAACTCCTTTGGCTCAGACAGGACAACTTATTTATGATAGCAAAAGAAGAACGTTAGGTTCAATCGAGTGCTAGCACGATTTTCCTTGAACCTAATTGAATCTCATTCAGATCAATTGAACTAGATCAGTTCAATTGATGATCACCAGATTCAAACCCTTGTTTGTGTGACCCAGTTAGGTTCAGTTCTGTATGGTAATGGGATATGTCATGATCTCTATCATCGACATCATCGAAACTCCTTTCGATGGATCAGAACTCTTCTTGATTCGAACAGCTAGAATGATCGATCATCTAAATCATTCTAATTGCTCCCAAAATCCACCAGTGACACCTAGCAGTATATGGTGGCAACCCATCAGAGCTGAATGCGAACCTCTTGGTGCAGCTACCTGTGTGATTAAGTTCTTCTATCTTGAGCCCCGATCAGATTAGGGTTAAGGTGAACTCGTCAAACCCTAGTCTCTGTCATATGATGTAATCATTCGATTCGAGTCCAATGTGAAAATCTAAATAGAAACTCTTTCTATTATTTCACTCTGCCATGGCCATGGGACTTCTGGACTTGATTCTCATGATCATCATAGGGCTGCTCCTCTACCACCGAGGTAGATAGATTCCATCTTGATGCAATCCAGTTCCTACAATGAACATGCTATAGCCAACATACACCTCAGGGTTCCATATGGCTAGGAGACCGAGTAATGGTGTAGTCAAACTATAACACCCTCAAGGTGAACTGCCGATGCACCTCAGGTCAAAGAACCAGACACACTACTGCAGCATCGAGTCAGTCATTGACGAGAAGGTAGACTTCCCTAATGACTACTCGAGGTGGTCACGCTCAGTGCCCTCATTCTCTAACGAGTACCTGTACTCTCGCTCCGGTGTCTCCACACCGTAGACTCAAGACTCATCTACTAAAGAGAAGCGATTGTACACCAACCTTCCGGATCAATCACCATCCTCGTGATGATCCTATGGTCGGGAGCATTTTATGAGTTAATAATGATTATTCATGTCTTAAATTTTCAACTCTTGAAAATATGAATTATCATTACCATTAACTCAAAGGATGTATCACAGACACTAAATACACATATGTGATAGAAAATAACCCATTTATTGATTTTAGTCAAAATTATAATTTTGCCCCTAGAAGTGTATTACAAGTGTCAGCCAATTCTGGCTTCTAGGGCACATATATCTAACAATCTCCCACTTGTCCTAAAGCCAATTGGCTACAAGTCTAAGTCCCATCTTCTCAAGGTGGGCTTCGATCTTCTGCTGGCCCAAGCTTTGTAAGTGGGTCTGCCACATTATCTGGGAGTGACTCTCTTGACCTCGACAACCCTTCTCGAGGTAATCGCGGATTATCGCCGCTCAATGTGCTTGGATTTCTGGTGAGACCTCGGCTCCTTAGCAAGGGCTATGGCGCCATTGTTGTCGCAGTATAGAGGAATGGCATCTGATGGCATTACTCCGATTTCTGCAGCAAACTTCTTGTACCAGAATGCTTTCCTTCGCAGCCTTCTGATGCAGCGATATATTCTGCTTCCATGGTGGAATCTGCTATCACAGTTTGCTTGGAACTCTTCCAGCTGACAGCTCCACCATTGCACACAAAACAGACTCCCAGATGTCGACTTTCGATCATCTATATCGGACATGAAAGTCCGAGTCTGTGTATCCCTGGACTTGGAGTTCTCCGTTACCAAAGACCAACATCATATCCTTAGTTCTTCTCAAGTACTTAAGGATACATTTCACAGAAGTCCAGTGTTCTTCACCTGGATTTGACTGATATCTGCTTGTGACACTCACAGCATGGGCTATATCAGGTCGTGTACATAGCATGGCATACATGAGGCTCCCTATTGCAGAAGCATAAGGGATCTTGCTCATGCGTTCTATTTCCTCAGGTGTGCTGGGGCACATCTTCTTGGAAAGATGAATACCATGTCTGAAGGGTATTAATCCCCTCTTAGAGTTTTCCATACTAAACCTCTTTAGTACTTTCTCTATGTACATCTTCTGTGAAAGTCCTAGCATCCTATTCGGTCTATCCCTATAGACCTTAATTCCTAGAATAAAGGATGCTTCACCTAGGTCTTTCATGGAGAATTTCCTTGGACAACCACATCTTGACTGATGTCAACATGGGAATATCATTCCCAATAAGGAGGATGTCATCCACGTACAATACGAGGAAAGACCAATAAGCGCTCCCACTGACCCTTTTTGAAAACACATGGTTCCTCTTCATTTTTGATGAATACCAAACTTTTTTGATCACATCATTAAAACGAGTGTTTCCAGCTCTGAGATGCTTGCTTAAGTCCATATATGGACCTTTGCAGCTTGCAAACCTTGTGATCAGTATCACTGGATGTGAAACCTAGCGGCTGTTCCATATAGATATCTTCCTCAAGATATCCGTTTAAGAATGCTATTTTCACATCCATTTGCCATATTTCATAATCGAAATAGCTGCAATAGCAAGCAATATGCGGATGAATTTTAGCATAAGCTACTGGGGAAAGGTACCTTATAGTTTATGCCTTCGCGTTGACTATAACCTTTTGCGACATCTAGCCTGAATGTCTCACATTCCATCTGCACCAATCTTCTCTTGAAGATCCATTTACACCCAATAGGTACTATACCTTTTGGTGGATCTACCAAGGTCCAGACTTGGTTTGAGTGCATGAGTCAATTTCTGACTGCATTGCCTCTAGCCATTTCTCGGAAGTCGATATCTGATATGGCCTCATTGTAGGTTTTGGGATCATCTCCATGAGCACCATTACCTAGAGGAAACATTTCCTCTACATCCTCTGAAACAATACCTAAGTATCTTTCAGGGAGATGGGAAAACTCTTTCCGATCTACGAGGTGGAGGAGTAGTGTTCTTAATTGGCTCAACCTGATTTTGATTCCACTTGTCTTAGCTCGTTCCACTTATGAGACTTTCTCATCAAGTTTGTTCTGCTTCCATGCCTATCTTGAATAAACTATTTTTCAAGAAGATGCATGTCGACTCAACAATCAACATTGTGGTCCTCTGGATAGTAGAAATAGTATCCTAATGATTCTTTAGGATATCCTATATTGAGCTCTGAAGGACCTAAACTCTAATTTGTCATCTGTTTGTCTTTTGACATGGACGACAACCCCAAATTCAGAGATGACTCAGACTGTTTCTTACCATGCCATATCTCATACGGTGTGGTAGGAACGGTTTTAGAAGGGAACCTATTCAGTAAATAGATTTGAAGTTAACAATGGTGTCCCAAAGAAAATCAGGGAGGTCTGTGAAGCTCATCATGGATCGAACCATATCTAATAGGTATGATTCTCCATTCTAAACCCGTTTGGGTTGAGGTGTTCTAGAGGAGTCCATTGAGAGACTATGCCATTATCCTTGAGATAGTCTAGGAATCCTGCTAAAGGTATTCACTCTCCTCGATTCTGATGAAGACCTTAATGGGTTTTTCTGTTTGTTTTCTATCTTCAATGTCTAATATCTTTGAACTTTCAAAAAGCTTTAGCTTGTGTCTCATAGATAACACACCCATACCTAGACAGATCATCGGTAAAGGTAATGAAGTAGACAAAATTGCCTCTAAGCCAGCACATCAAATGGGCCGCACACATCTATATGTACTAGGGCAAGAAGATCTGTGGCCCTCTCCCCATGTCCTACAAAAGGAGTTTAGTCATTTGCCTTGAAGACAGGATTCACAAGTTGGATATGACTCAGAAGTCAACGGACTCAATAGCCCATTTTCTCCAATTTGTTGATCCTATCTTCTGCTATATGACCTAATCTCAAGTGCCAAGATATCTATCATTTTGGACTATCCCTAGGTCGTTTGGCATTCACGTTTTGCTCGATAGTTAGAATAGGTACATCAATATGTAGCTGATAAAAGACCATTAATAAGGAAACCATTTGCAATTTTATATTTCTTTCATAAAGAATGTTACAATGGTCCTTAAACAAGGTGATCACATAACCTTCTTGTGCTAAGCATGAAACAGAAATCAAATTCCTGCTGGCTGCAGGCACAAAATAACAGTCTTTCAAAACTAAGTCTAAACCAGATGGTAATCGCAGAGGGTATGTTCCCACGGATACTGCAGCAACTCTTGCTCCATTACCGACGCATAGGATCATGTCTCCATCCCTCAGCCTCCTGCTATCCTCAAGACCCTGCATAGAAGTGCACAGATGAGCACTAGAACCAGAGTCAAGCACCTAACTGGATGCAGAAGAAACCGTAAGGTTAGACTCAATAACGAGCATACCTCCAGAAGGACCTTCCTTTTTGTTCTTCAGGGTGGCCAGGTAAGTAGGGCAGTTCCGCTTCCAATGGCCGTCGCTATTGCAATGGAAACACTTTCCTTTGCCATCGGCCTTTTTCTTCGATTCTGCCTTCTTCTTCTTTGATCCTTCCACCTTTTGCTTTTTCACAGACTTCTTTTTCTTTTCATAAGACTTTCTTTTGGAAGAAGTCTGTTCTATAGCAAGAACTGAGCCTTTAGAACCTTTCATAGAAAGCTCAGCGGTAACCAGCATATTCATTAATTCGGCCAAGGAATTCTGAAGTTTATGCATGTGGTAATTCATGATGAATTGTCCATATGCATCAGTCAAGGATTGCAGAATGATATCGTTCTGTAGGTCCAAGTCCAACTTCACACCAAGCTTCTCAAGCTCTTCCATGTCCTTGATCATTGTCAGACAGTGATCTTGGACTGACTGCCCATCACGCATCTTAGCCTTAAAAAGTCATTTTGTGACTTGATATTTAGCTGCGCGACTCTGTTCACCAAACATCTCCTGCAGGTGAGCCAACATTTGGCGAGCAGTCCCGATATCCTCATGTTGGTGCTGGAGCTCATCAGACATCGAGCCCAACATGTAATATCTGGCCTTATTATCTTCGTCAATCCATTTTTCTAGAGACGCTCTCTGTTCAACAGATGGACGAGCTGTAATGTGGGAGGGTCCTGGTCCAAAACATGGGTTAACTTCTCGGAACCCAAAATAATTTTGTAGTTCCTGAGCCAATCTTTATAATTGGGTCCGATCAGTCTATGTGTGTCCAGGATACGTGCCAATGGGTTGGACGCAGACATATTCCTATAGAGAGTCAAAGATTCTAGTTAGATACTGTAATTTTGACTTAACCAATTTGTTTAAGGATTTTATTTTTAAATAAATTAGCTCCAACTATTTTCTCGGATCCCTATACTCTCTCTGTAGAGATGCGAAAATCTCCACAATTAATGATTTCTAGTGGGTGGTGCGGTCTCACCAACTTACTCATCACCTCACCTAACAGTTATTGGTGATGGGTTAGCCAATGAGTGAACAACTCTTGTTCAATGATTCTCTAATCATGGTGCACCCTGAAACTTGGTCTCTAATTCATGAATCTCACCGTATCCAGAATATTGATCCACTCCTTAGTTAAGTCAGACCCACCATTTGCATAGACTGGGTTCCTAATTGAGTCTCTCACCGTATCCGGAATATTGAGCCCAACTCATCCTCCAGCCCATAGCATCCAATGCCTAATAGACATGGTTGCATCTTCCCGGTGCAACTGAGCCACTGTATCCAGCCGAGAACAATCAACCCCGGGAAGGGCCCGCACATCTACAATGGTGGAAGACCTCAGACTTAATCTTTTCTTAGGGAGAATTGATTCAGGTCTCATTAAACTAGACTTGGCTTAGTCATAACAATTATGACTAACCTAGTGGCATGGGTTAGCTCGGATTATTGACCACCTCAGATCAGAACTGTGTCAACAGATATGGCCAGGTAAGTGAGATCGGTGGAAGGAATATGCCATTAACTCGTACAAGAATGCATTCAGGTCGAGTAGCTTCCAATTAAAAACCAGTCGGTCGTCTATGTGCCAAACTTACCTTAGACACCAAATTGTTGAGCCAGAACCAATTGGGTTAGCCTACAATCCAGACTCTAACCTCTGAGCCTAATTAGGTCTTGCTTGATCGTGACTCGATCTTGACCCAGACTTAATCCTATTAGGCTGGTCAATTTAAGCATTGTTGATCCCATCTAACCAACTCTTGATTCGATTTGATCAACCGCTTAGACCTAATTGAGCTACCCAAGCCCGAACCCAGTATTATGAATATGTCTTAGATCTAAAATTCTCAATTTTTAGACCTAATTAATATTCCATAAACTTAATTCTTAATTAAGTAGGGTTCATAAACAAAATATGCACAATAAATCCTAGGGTTTCAGGATCTAGGGTTTTGCAGAAAGTAAGTTTTGGGTTTCTGATTAAGGACGAACATGCAGCACCCCTACACATCATAAGAACACCCCATCGAATGGAAAGAGAGGGCCTTTAAATCCTTCTTCATTCTTATGATCGAACGGCCAAGAGGAACGCCTTAATCAGGAACATTCAATACTACAAAACAATATCAGATCTATATCATATATCTCATATATAAAGTAGATCTAATCATGGCATATTTTGCATACATCTCATGTATCAAATCATGCATGTTTTCAGATCTAAATTATCTCATAATAATCTAAAAAATTAGATTTAAATTGATCTTATCAAAAATAAATTCTAATCTAGATAATTATGTAGAACTATTCTACAACTAGTCTAGACATGCATCAATTATATCTCATATGATATTCAAAAATTAAATAATTTTTATTGCTATTTTTTAGATGTTATTATAACACTTATAATATCATAAAATAGTAAATAAAAAGATCTAAAACATGATTTAATCGGATTAAATCAAAAATATGCAAGAATATTCTATAGAACTATTCTATTCTAGAACTAGTCATGCATATCTTCTAATCTTAGATCCAAATTATTTAATTTTAATTTTTTCTAATTTCAGATCTGATCACATCTCATGTGACATCTGAAATTAATTATTTTTCTAATTAAAATAAATTTAAAATCATATCTAAATAATTTAGAACCATGGCTCTGATACCAGTTGAAGGAAATCCTGATTTTTCGATCCAGGTTCGTTCAGATCTGATCAGATCAAGAGATATATTTCAAAAATTTTTCTCTTGATTTCAATCAGATCTTGATATATTTTAGATCTGATTCTTATTATTTTAATAAAATAAAATTAAAAGATAAATTAAATCAAATTTAATTTACCTGATCTGGGTAATCCTATTACCCTGTTGATGATCCTATTTGCAGCGGAAGGTTCTGGATCTTAGCCACGCAAGCGCCTGGCCTCTACCGGTATCCACTCGGGTTGGATCTGGAGATCCTCTTCTTCTCTATCACACCTCCAAAAATCAGATCTGGATCTGATCTGGAGGATCTTCAAAACTCTTTTGAAGATGAGCAGTCGTCCTTTGCAGCAGCGCAGCCTTCTTATTTTGATCGCCTTTCTTTGATCTGAATCGCACCAACCAAGGTCCAAAACTCCTTTTGGACGTAGAGAGCAAGGGGAGAAGAGACTATGGCATGGAGAAGGAGGGGAGAGGCAGCCTTGGGGCGTGGGGTTTCTCAATTGAATTGCTTATAATCTGAGTTGGGCGCAGGGTCTCTTTTATAGACTAAGCGTGATCCAACTCCTCTTCCTCCCAACCAATCACAACCCTTTGTGAAATCAGATCTAAATCTGATTGGTGGGAATAGAGTCCCTGGATTCCTCCTTAGAGGGTGCCTAAGACCAGTCAAAGTTGGTTCTTAGAAGAACTCTAATTGGAATCCAAAAAGGAGATGGAGTCCTTGTCCAACAAGGACTCCTAGGCGCCTCCAACTTGGGCACACGCCTAGGGTGGCGTGCGCCCTTCTCCTTGCCAGGTTCTGGCAGGGGGACAGGCCCCCACCAGCTCTCCAATAGGTGCATGACATGTGGTCAAAAGTCAAAGTGTCAATGGTCAACGTTTGACCAGTCAAAGGTAGACTTTTGACCAAAGTCAAAGAACAAGAAATGGCAGGTGACCAAAAATGGCAGGTAGTGTCTTACAAATAAGACAACCTTTTCTGACTTGGACAACCTCCTGTCAGACCATATGAAGGCCTCTGTTTGAGCACAAACTCCTTTGGCTCAGACAGGACAACTTATTTATGATAGCAAAAGAAGAACGTTAGGTTCAATCGAGTGCTAGCACGATTTTCTTGAACCTAATTGAATCTCATTCAGATCAATTGAACTAGATCAGTTCAATTGATGATCACCAGATTCAAACCCTTGTTTGTGTGACCCAGTTAGGTTCAGTTCTGTATGGTAATGGGATATGTCATGATCTCTATCATCGACATCATCGAAACTCCTTTCGATGGATCAGAACTCTTCTGATTCGAACAGCTAGAATGATCGATCATCTAAATCATTCTAATTGCTCCCAAAATCCACCAGTGACACCTAGCAGTATATGGTGGCAACCCATCAGAGCTGAATGTGAACCTCTTGGTGCAGCTACCTGTGTGATTAAGTTCTTCTATCTTGAGCCCCTGATCAGATTAGGGTTAAGGTGAACTCGTCAAACCCTAGTCTCTGTCATATGATGTAATCATTCGATTCGAGTCCAATGTGAAAATCTAAATAGAAACTCTTTCTATTATTTCACTCTACCATGGCCATGGATTTCTGGACTTGATTCTCATGATCATCATAGGGCTGCTCCTCTACCACCGAGGTAGATAGATTCCATCTTAATGCAATCCAGTTCCTACAATGAACATGTCATAGCCAACATACACCTCAGGGTTCCATATGGCTAGGAGACCGAGTAATGGTGTAGTCAAACTATAACACCCTCAAGGTGAACTGCCGATGCATCTCAGGTCAAAGAACCAGACACACTACTGCAGCATCGAGTCAGTCATTGACGAGAAGGTAGACTCCCTAATGACTACTCAAGGTGATCACGCTCAGTGCCCTCGTTCTCTAACGAGTACCTGTACTCTCCACACCATAGACTCAAGACTCATCTACTAAAGGAAAGCGATTGTACACCAACCTCCGGATCAATCACCATCCTCGTGATGATCCTATGGTCAGGAGCAATTTATGAGTTAATAATGATTATTCATGTCTTAAATTTTCAACTCTTGAAAATATAAATTATCATTACCATTAACTCAAAGGATGTATCACAGACACTAAATACACATATGTGATAGAAAATAATCCATTTATTGATTTTAGTCAAAATTATAATTTTGCCCCTAGAAGTGTATTATAAGTGTCAGCCAATTCTGGCTTCTAGGGCACATATATCTAACAATAGTTTGACTACATCATAACTCAATCTTCTAGTCATTTGGAATCTTGAGGTGTATGTTGGCTATAGCATGTTCATTGTAGCAATTGGATTGCACCAATAGAGGATCTATACCTCGGTAGATGAGGAGTAGCCCTATGATAATTATGAGATTAAGTTCTTAAACCCATGATCATGGTAGAATGAAGATAATAGAAAGAGTTTCTATTAGAACTTTACATCGGACTCAAATCAAATGATTAATTCATATGATGAATGTTGGGTTTGATGAGTTCACCTTAACCCTAATCCTATCGGAGCTCAAGATAGAAGAACCCAATCACATAGGTAGCTGCATCGAGAGGTTTACTTTCAGTTTTGATGGATTGCCATCATATACTGCTAAGTGTCACTGATGGATTTTGACAGTATTTAGAATAATTTTGATGATCGATCATTCTAATTGTATGAATCAGAAGAGTTCTGATCCATCGAAAGGTGTTTCAATGATGTCAATGATAGAGATCATGACATGTCCCATTATCATATGAAACTAAACTTAACTGAATCACACAAATAAGAATTTGAATCTAGATATCTTCAATTGAGCTAATCTGGTTTGATTTATTTGGATTAGATCCAATTAGGTTCAAGATAATCATGCTAGCACACGATTGAGCCTAGCTTTCTTCTTCTATAATCTTTTTGATTCATCGCAACCAAGTTAAATTTGATTTAACATATTCTTGTATCTTAAATGGATTTATTTTTATCTAACTAGAACCAGTCCAAATTAGATTAATTGTAGAAATTAAATCTATTCCTAGTGCAATTGGACTAGGGTCAAAATTTGACCAAATTAAGAAAATTAAGGATCACCTGATCAAATGCTTCTAGATAATTTTTTGGAAATTATTTTGATTTGATTTTTGGATATGTGATAGGGCTTGAGTCATGCTATGGTTATGCCAAATTTTGTGATTTATGGTGGAGTTATGATTGGGTTTTGATAGAGTTTGATTTGAATCAAACTCTTGAGGGAAGAGTCCTAGGCGCAATGGACTCTTCCTTATCTACTCATGTCATCCACTTTTTAAATCATTTTTATTGACAAAAGTAGATGGGATCTGGTGGTTTCATGTGGAGAATAAGTTCTAGAGTCCCAATGATAAAATAAATTGGTTATTTGGTCAAAAATGGACTCTAGATGACGCATAAGGCTTAAAAACCCCTTCTCATGCCATTGTGGCATCACACAAAAATATTTTCCACATCCAAAGGTGCTGGCCCTCTGATATTCCATGCCCTCTCTATCCTCTCTCTCCCTGCCTTCTATATACCTAAAAAGTTAGGCATAAATCTAAGTAGAAGGTCCAAGGGTTTTGGCATAAGATTCAGGATCTATGCGACGGTGTTCGTGAGATGAATGGGTTGCCTTCAAAAATAGTTTTGAAGGATCTATAGATTAGATTCAGATTTAATCATTGAAGGAGAGATTCACAAAGAGAAGATGTTCAGATCCTACCCAAGTGGATACTAATAGAAGCTAGGCACATGCATGGCTCCTTCCAGAACTTCAGGAATCAACAGGATCATCGTAGGATAATCAGATTATCTAATAAGGTACTTAAAATTAAATTTAATTTAATTTAATTTTTAATTTTTAATATTAGATCATCATGATCAAATCTAAGAACTCTTAGATCTGATCAGATCATAAAATTTTTTGTAGAAAAATTTTTCCTCGATGATCTTGCAATGGAAAATCAGATTTTTCTTCAAATCGTCCCTAAAGCTAGAACTGGAATTGATCTTCCATCTCCAATATTCAGGAATCTTTTGCATTCTTCAAATCTTCTACTGACCTATAAATCTTACAATAAATTATAAATATAATAAGGGCTTCTAGTATCTAATACTCAGGTAGTAGTTTCATATAAAGAGAAGTTGCAAGAAGGTATCATATAATTACCTTGCGCAATAATAAATTACTTTTTCTTTGACCTGTTCGAATCTAGGGAGGCAATGTACTAAGGACAGCTTCTCTTTCAATGCCCCTACTTCTTGCAATAGAAGTATTCGACCTTGCTTTGGTAGGAATTGGATTTCTTGATCTGACCCTACACAGATGTCCCAGCATGCTGCTGCATCTTCTTACTTTTCCTTCTTCTAGTTTTTCTTTCCTTTCTTAAAGGATTGACAACCAGAAGAAGATCCTCCCACTATACTCATCGACTCCTTATGGAGATGGGGATCATTCTCAAAGTTTTGCAGCAATTCCAGCAAAGCTTGGTAGTTTATTGCAAGCTTTGTCATTTGATAATCAGTAAGGAATGGAAGGTAGGACTTAGGCAAGAAGTTTAGAATGGCATCTCTCCCAAGCTGCTCATGCAAGGAAAAGCTGAGCTTGCTCAAGTGCTCAATCAACTCGATCCTGTACAATACATGATCAATAACTGACGCCCCATCCCTCATCCGAGCATTGAAGATAGCATAATTGATCTTGTGTCTCTCAACATCGTCATCAATGCCAAAAGGCTCGTTCAACATTTGAAGTATGTCCTCTAGCTGAGCGTTCTCGAACCTACAATTAAACTCATCACTCATGGCTATCAACATGATGCAACGCACTATGATTCGATCATTGAGCCAGTTCGGATAAGTATCTCAGATCATGCCACAAACAATGATCAAAGTGATAGGATGGTGGCCATAACTGTACATGAGGAAAACCAAAATCCTAACTAGTGTGTGAATTAATAAGCCTAAAGAATTGAACTTTAGTCTAAAGATTCTCACATTATTTTATACGAATTGGTAGCCTCTACCTCTAATTCAAGAAATTACCTTTATTCCATAAAGGATACTAGAATCCCTACATACTACACACAAGTCCGACTTTGGTCAGCCAACCTATGTGCATCTATAGGTAGGTTCTTAACCAATTGCTTCTCTAAATAATTTTTAGTAATTAATTTTGCCCCAAAAGCCAATTCAGTAGGCTTTGGCCTCCATTGAAAAAATCTAGTTAGGTCAAACCATTAATATAATCATACTTGGTGCATCTAACCAATGAATGATTAAGCCCAATTTTGGTCAGCCAATCTAACCATGATTAGAGAGACACAACCAAGTTATCATATTATGAATAATGATTCAAATAGCCGATAACCACCAAACCTTTGGGCCTCCAATGATTATCGAACTAATGGACCCATTATCACCCAACTTAATCAAAGGCTGTGATCTAGTTATCTTCATAACTATTTTATTTTTAAGGACCTAATAATTTAGATGATTTGATTAATACATTTAAAGAAGAAAGAAGAAATTGAACCATGATTGCTTGTTGTTATAGAAATAAATAAAAATTAAATCAAACTTACTATGGATTAGAATAGTGGTGGTGGTCGGGTGTCGATTTCCTTGAAGATTGAAAGCTGAGTTATGTTCAATTAAAATTTTAAATTAATCTTTAAAATAGAAATTTAAAGTAATAAATTAAAAAAATTAATTTAAATTTAGCAAATTAAAATAAAAGAAGATAAATAATAATTGATTAAAATTTAATAATTAACTAAAGATAAGAAGAGAAGTTGTCTAGGGTTTCAGTTCCATCTTTCAATATTCAAGTTTATAATTAATTCATGCAAACTTTCTGTTATCAATATGCAATCTTATGAGGCATATGTTTCTTTGATCTAATTCTAACATAACCTATTCTACTGAGTATGAACCATATCTAACACAATCATGATCCATCTCGTAGATATAGACTATTTAGATTATGCAATTAAAGAACATAAATATAAATCTAATTATTTCTTATAATTTATCCTAATCTAAGCATAGATCGTATTTATCTATGATCATGATCTATCTCCTTAGATATAAATTATAAGAAATTAAATATTAAAATATAAATAAGAAAAGTATATAAAATATAAATAAATTTTATTATTAAATAAAAAGAAAAATAAGATTCAAATTATAAACTCTCATGATCAAAAGACTTTCCTTACTCCTCTGGACATGAGATTTCTAGCCGCTCATGGATTCGATCTTGCTAGCTTTTGGCATCTTTAAATCTCCTAGTAAATATAAAGAAAAGAAAAAGAAAGAAGAAAGAAGAAGAGAGGAGAGAAGAGAAGAGAGTGGAAGAGGGCTTAATTCCCCCACAGGGGAGCTCTCTCATGTTCTAGCATAATAGGAGTTAAATAAAGGAGGAATCAAGGAATTTTGAGTCCTTTTAGAAGTCTAGAAGGAGCTTAGCTCAGATTCCAGCAACTGTAAAAATTCTAGCCATCAAATCAAGTTTAATCGGATCAAAATCCACCACACAAACCTTTGATCAGCATCTGATTAAGTCTAAGCCATAGGATCATCTAATAGATGATTGTCCATCGTTAGATCACATGGAGAGGCCTAGAGAACTCTTGGATCAGGTCAGAAACTCACCCAGCCATCGAATCCTCACCGGCTTGGTTCTCAGCCGCTCGTCAGTGCTTGATGAAGCCTAGAAAAAATCAGATCAAAATTGATAACTCACCCCCACCATCCGATCCTGACCAGGAAGGTTTTCAGCCATCGGATGCTGCAAAAAAATTTAGCCCCCATCGTGCACCATGTAAAGACTCAATCCACCGGGACAGTAACCCGCTCGATGGACCGCGTTGTTTTCTAGCATCTATGTGACGTCAGCGGGCGGGAGCTAGGCCGAGTGGTTTTGCACATTCATGGGTTTTGGTCTAGGCCGATTCTTTTCTAAGCCGATTCTGACCAAACTAGCTAATAATATTTATTTTTAATTTCTTTATTTCTTCCAGCCTTCGTATAAATTTTAATTTAGCTATGATTTTCATCAAATTTGATTCGTTTGAACCCATAAATTAAGCTTTTTGCATTGATAGGCTTCTTTTCTAAAAATATTAATAAAACTATTAATTATTTTAAATATATATTATATATTATATATTATATATTTTAATATTTGTATTTATAAATTTATGATAGTTATCACACCTCTCAACTTGAGTTTTATTTATCCTCGAGTAAAGAAAGAAAAATTAGAAGTATATACCGACTCGATAAGATATGAAAGTTTCTTCAAATCATCATAAAATCAGTTGATACCTGATTAGAGATTTAAGAAATACGTCATCGGATTATTAATTCTATCTCAAATAATGGCTAAGTGAAGAATATAAAATTTTAAAGCTTTTCTTTAATCAATTTTTCATCTTTATTCTTTAAATCTTCTATCTTTAGTATGGACTAGAGTTTTTTTTTTTTACAGTCAGTGCAATGTTTTAACCCTTTAAGCTTTCTATCTGATTCTTGTAGTGAGTTTTAGACCAATGACTCCCAAACTAGTTGACTTTAGGATACTAGGTGTAGAACATTTCTCGAACTTACTGACTCGAGTCAAATAGGCTATGGATTAAAACAAGCTGTATAATAAGATTTTTCACATTGCCTATTTTTTGATGTGAAAAATATTGCTTACTTAGGCAACGAGATCCAATTACTCGGTAGGAAACCAATATTTAGAACTTGATTTTTATTTTTTTATTTAACTTTTTTATATTATTTTTTTTACTCATATCCATACAAAGTAGATTCTTTATTGAATATAGGCTGGAAGAAGGTTTTAGAATTACTTAAAAACTTATTCTATTCTAAACCTGACCATTTATTAGATTTTCTTAATAATTAGATCCCTAATATTTCAAAAATTCTCTATACCATTAATTAATCATTGATTAAAATGCTTGAAAATTTTTAAATTAGGATAAAATTAGGTACATAAGACTAATTATTACTATACTTAAGGACTTTAATTATTTTTATTTATCTTTTTTTTCAACTTAATTTTTATTATCCTCAATGGAGGAAAGAAAAAGAGTGTGATAAATGATAAGAAAATAATAAGAAAAGAGTTTACCTGACTTAATATGTTCTCAGCTCAGCCTGGAGTTTTCTTTATTCTTCATTCTGCATGGGTTTGTAACTTTTCCCCTAACTTAATCCTAAAAGAAAGGTAAACTAAAAATAAAAAGAAAATGCAAAAGCAAAAGCTGGGTTACCTCCTAGTAAGCACTAAGTTTAATGTCTTTAGCCGGACTTAGGAAGAACTTTTAAGTATAATCAATTTTAGCACATCCTTCAAGGTTTCAAAAAGATAAGACCAATTAGGAGGCCTTATCATCATGGCAGAAAATCATTCATGGAATACTTTTCGATGGTTAAACTTAGCCCTGATCAATAAAGTGTATGAAGTAAGCATGTTATACCAAAATTTAAAATTATTATAGTTTTTATGATAATCAAAAGGAATTTATGTTTGTTGGGCCAAAATTGGAGATGGTGGTTTAGGAATTTCTTCAATTATAGCTTGATCCACCATATTTCCTTTTTCGAATATGATATATCTAGACATCAACTCTTCCTGATCTAAAGTTTGGCATTTTTTTAAATTATTATTAAATCTACCTTCATACATCATTTTAATATTGTAGATAAATTTTGGAGGCCGTCCTCAAAAGTAGTACCAAATATAAAAAGTTTAATCTTAAAATCGTCATCCCTCATTTCAGTAATATCCCATCCAACAGCTTTTTTATGAGCTTTTAGAAGTTGGTCTTCCTAGGTAGGTATCACTGGTAGGATGTCAGTAGATTCATCAGAAAGTGGCTTCAAATCTAGATTAGTTGATGGTTCTAACAAGAGAGCTATTGGTAGGCTAGGTGGTAGCTCAAATTTTTTAATCTATATTGGGATGATTTTGAGGTAGGGTGTATCTATTTGGTTATTTACTTCCATACTATACCCATCTTCATCAAAACCATCCACCTCATAATGAACCAAATAGGGATTTAAAGAATCTTGGAAAAGAATTATGGGTGAAGCTTCCTCTAAATTATTGTTCACATGTAGTTCTTGGAAAGTTTCTCTTGAATCTATCATCTCATCAGTTTGTTCTTCTTTCCCATTAAAAAAGATGGGTGATTCTATGGTTCTTGGGAATGGATCCATAAGTAAGTAGGATGATGGATTTGGTTCATCCCACCATTCTAATTTTTTTCTATATTTAGCTACCTCAATAATATAGTCTAAAAGGATCTTTTTAGTTATGCAGGATTATTCTATGTTCATATTATTTTTGAGAGTTTTAGTTAATCATTCAAAAAAAGTTATAGAAACATTAAAATTTCTAGCCAAGTATGGTCCCTCAGGTTTACTCTTGAGTTGACTGGACAACTCTCTTTTCTCTTGCCGATTAAATATAAGTGCTTGCTTCTCTAATTTTTTATAGTTTTGCATGCAGGAGTCAAAGGTCTGTTGGATAGTCTGATTAATGAGTTCTAAATCATTTAATGCTTGCTGAATCCTCTCTTCAAAAGTTGACTTATTGTTATTTGGAGAAGATTAATATTATGGGTAGGGCATATCATAATGTGCATCTATAAAAGTAGGTCTTTGTGGCACTGGGGTAGCCACTAGTTGTAATTGCCATGAAAAATTTGATTGAGCCACCCATCCTTGATTGTAAGATTAAAGTATAGATTATTTCCTAGTCTATAGGCTATTTGGGTTTGATCTTGATAGACTTGCTCATATATATATACTCAAAAAATCGATGTGGGCATTCACTTGCACAGTGGGTGGGACTCAAACAAATTGCACAAACTTATTGTGCAGGAAGAAAGGATGGATATGAAGAGTTCCTATTAGCTGTCAGATGATCTATTTTATGAGATAACTTAACTACTCTACTCTTCAGATCCATCTTGGATTATTCTGATTATTTAAATATGTGCAATCAAAAATTCTAGATCAGAGCAATTTTTTTAAATTATTATTTATTTTATTTTAAAGAAAGAGATGAGGAGAGAGAATTCTAAAGATAATAGTCTAGAGAATCCTAAATATAAGGATGATAGATGCGAAGAATTAATTAATGTTTGATGTTAATTTCAATCAAGTTAAACAAGCATGAACTCTCTATCCTAGGATTTACCTAGATCTAGATAGCTCCTAACTATCAAGATCACCTTCAAGCCCTCTAAGTAAAGAATCAGCTACTCAACTAGCTAGGTAAGTATAAGATTGGTAGGAGTCCCTCTATTGCCTTTCTTAGACACCAATTTCTTGGCCAAGTAAGCTAACAGAACCAATTAAGTAACCACCTTCTTTTGGGATGCAGTCCCTGAACCACTTGCCTTAGACACTAGTCAAATTGACTAACCCTAATCTGGTCTAACTCTTAGAATTTCTTATCCTAATGAGCTCGAATATCCTTAAAGGCCAATGTCTATTTGATTTTAAATTAAGATCTAGGTTTATGCAATATGAAGGGTGATAGTTTGTAGGCTAAGAAAAGATGATCAAATCCTCATCTTATCTTGTTTAATGGGTTGTGTCCTTAAAGTATATTATGGATATGCAATACAAACAAAATAATGTTTCCAAATATATTAAGTTTTTTTTAGAATTTAATTAGTTTTTTTATATTAATTAAGTATTATGAGGGTATTTATTTTTTTTATGTTAGGTTATGTAAAGCAAGAAAAATAAAAAGTAGATTTTAATTAAGTTGATTAGATTAATTATGTTAGGTTTTTTCTAAACTAATTTAGAGAATCTGGCTAATAGGAAAGTAAATTACTAAGCTTAAAAGATAACTAGGTAGCCTATCAGTAAAGCAAGAAAGTAAATCAACTTTTAAAATAATAATTTATTCTAAGTTATAAAAAATAATAAATTAATTATATAAAATAAGATAATTATTTAACTATGTAATTAAGGTAAACTAGCTAGAAAGCAATTAATAAACCATATATGAAAAGTAATGTAAAGCAAAAAATTTAAAGAAACCATAAATAATAAGTAATTAAATAATTAAATTTAATTGATTAATAATAAAAGTAAATTCCTCGATAGTATAATAAAGTATGAAAGATAAAAGTAAAAAAGTAGTAAATAATAAATTAAAAATATGAAGCAGTAAAATAAATATATAAAGCAAATAAGGTAATAAAATAAAGTAGTAAAATAAATAAAGCAACGAAATAAAGTGTATAGTAAAATAAAGTAGTAAAATAAATAAAGCATATAAAGCAATAAATAAGAAATTAATTATTTTTTTTAATTTTTTTTAAATTTTTTTATTAAAGCAACTGTGCTACAATCTCTAGCAATGGAGCTAAAAATTTGATTACTTATTGTTATAGCAACAAATAAAACTTAAACTAAACTTAGTATGGATTAGAACAGTGGTGAGTCAGATGTCGATTTTTTTATGGATTGAAGGCTGAGTTACGTTCAATTAAAATTTTAAATTAATTTTTAAAATAAAAATTTAAAATAGTAGATTAAAGAGAATTAATTTAAATTTAGTAAATTAAAATAAAAAAATATAAATAATAATTAATTAAGATTTAATAATTAATTAAAGATAAGAAGAGAAGTTGTATAGGATTTTAGTTTCATCTTTCAATATTCAAGTTTATAATTGATTCATATAATTTTTCTATTATCGACATGCAACCTTATCAAATGTATATTTCTTTGATCTAATTCTAACATAATATATTCTATCGAGCATGGACCATATCTAACATGATCATGACCCATCTCAATGACATAGACTATTTAGATCATATAATTAAAGAACATAAATACAAATCTAATTATTTCTTATAATTCATCCTAATCTGAGCATAGACCATATCTATCTATGATCATGATTTGTCTTCTTAGGTATAAATTATAAGAAATTAAATATTTAAAGTATGAATAAGAAAAGTATATAAAAGATAAATAAATTTTATTGTCCAATAAAAAGAAAAATAAGGTTCAAATTATAAACTCTCGTGATCAAAAGACTTTCCTTACTCTCCTGGATACGAGATTTCTAGCCACTCATGGATTTGATCTTGCTAGCTTTCGGCATTTTTGAATCTCCTAGATAAATAAAAAAAAAAAAAAGGAAGTAGAAAGAAGAAGAGAGGAGAGAAGAGAAGAGAGTGGAAGAGGGCTTAATTCCCCCACAAGGAAGCTCTCTCATGTTCTAGCGTAACAAGAGGAGTTAACTAGAGGAGGAATCAAGGAATTTTGAGTCCTTTCAGAAGTCTAGAAGGAGTTTAGCTTAGGTTCCGGTAGTTGCAAAAATTTTGGCCATCAAATCGAGTTTAATCAAAGCAAAATCCATCAAAATCCACTGCACAAAGCTTTGATCAGCATCTAATTAAGTTTGGGCCATAGGATCATCTGATCAGACAATTGTCTACTGTTAGATCGCATGTAGAGGCCCGGAGAACTCTTGGATTAGGTCGAAAACTCGCCCAAGCATCGAATCCTCACCAGCTCAGTTCTCAGCCACTTGTCAACACTTGATGAAGCCTAGAGAAAATTAGATCAAAACCAGCAACTCACCCCCATTGTTCGATCCTGACCAGGATGGCTCTTCGCCATCAGATGTCGCAAAAACTTTAGCCCCCACCATGCATCGTGTAAAGACTCGGTCCACCGGCACAGTAACCCACCCTATGGAACTCATTGTTTTCTGGCATCTGCATGATGTCAGCGGACGGGAGCTGGGCTGGGCAGTTTTGCATGCGCGTGGTTTTGGCTTGGGTTGGTTCTTTTCTGAGCTGATTTAGATGAAACCAGCTGATAATAATTTTTTTAAAATTTTTTTATTTCTTTCAGCCTTCATATAAATTTTAATTTAGCTCTAATTTTTATTAAATTTGATTTGTTTGAACCCATAAATCTAGCTCTTCGCATTGGTGGGCTTCTTTTCTAAAAAATATTAATAAAAATATTAATTTTTTTAAATAAATATTAAATATTATATATTTTAATAATTTTATTTATGAATTTATAATAGTTATTAACTAGCTAATCATGATCCTCTCACTGACTTTACCAAATTAGATAAAAGAGGACCAGAATCTAGTCGGTCTAAGGGCACCTAAATCAGTCACACTAGTTTATCTAATTGACATGGGTTAGCACAAACCATCAAGTGATCTAATTAAAATCTAATCCACCAGATCGACCAAATAAGTGAGATTGATGGGAGAGATGTGCCATTAACTTATCATAGACCGAACCAATGCAAGTAGCTCTCAATTAAAAACCATCGGTCAATACTGCCAAACTTATCTTAGATATCAATTGGTTAATTAGTTTTCAACTCGATCAACCTAATAATTCGAGCTCAATCATTGAGCCAAAATTAAGTTGATTTGGTTCTTATTAAAGACATGGACTTGACCAATTACAACTATTGTAGTTGATCTAGAGTATCCTTGACCTAATCTAAGATGGCACTTGGTTAGATTTGATTAACTACTCTTGATTAGTCCATTCTTTAATTCTAATCATAGGTCTAATCAAATTAAATGATCTGATATCTATTAATATATTAACCCATAAGTTATGAAAATATCTTAGGATCTTTAATTCATAATTCTAGATCCTAACAAATAAGTCTTAAATCTTAATTAAGTTCAAGGTTGATGGGTTAGGGTTCGGCACCTCAGAACTAATTTCTATTTGCAAGTAAATTTTAGAAATAAATTTTAAAAATAAATTTAAAAATAAATCATAAATCATTTAAATCTAATCTAACATATTTATGATTTAAGTTTTTAGATCAGCACATATTAGAACAACCTCTCCACTATAAGAGGTAAATCTTACAGCAGGATAATCTTATAATCAATATGTACAAACTACTATTTTTAAATTTTTAATAAAGGATTCATTTACATCTAATCTAAATAATCAAAAATCAGATCCAAACATACATGTATATCATGTTATTAAGAACCTAAGGCTCTGATACCACTGTAAGAAGTAACCGACAGGCATTCTAAGCATAATTTTAAAACTTTTTAATGTAAAAATAAAAGATTAAATATTTTAATCTAATTTATATGCTTAGGATCATATTTGAAACACCTACCTAAGAATCTATAACATGAAATACATCATGTATAAAAATCTAAAAAAAAAAATATGAACATGGATCATATCAATGTAGAAATCTAAATCTAACTTTTAGATCTATCAACTAAGGTTCTGAACCTTATACCTGATCATGGATCGCTGATCTCTGCTATTGAAACTTCTAGATGTGAAGCTCTAGTCATTGCTCAAAGCCATACAAGATGTCCGGCCTCTATGGATCGTCTATTCGAAGTCCTACATTGATCCGATCTTTTGGGATTGCTAGATCATGCAAAGACCGTAGAATTGGCTGATCTGATTTCTTCTCATTCTTTGAACCTCTTAGACTTTTTAAAGTTGAAGAAGAACCTCTGAAGGATGAAGGGAAGAAGAACAACAAAAAAAAAAAACTATTTCTCTCTAGTTTTTCTTTCTCCCAAAAATAAAACCTTAGATTAGTGTTTGATCTCTCACCCTAGAGGAGGAAGAACTCCTCCCTTTTCCTCACATGCCTTAAAGGCTTCCCACCTTGAAACCTCATGCCCCAAGTGGTCTTCCACCCACTCTCTCTTTGGTTTTCATAGTGGAAAAGGATTCTTTGAGTTGGTGCACAAAAGAAAGAGCTTTAAATAGAGTGGGTGGCAGCATTTGGATAGGGCTGAATAGTTGTTTGTCTTTCATCCAAATTCCTTTTGAATTGAAATTTAAAACCAACTAAAAACCTATCCATAAAGGGGCATAAGAAAGCCTAGGTGTAGACCTTCTCTTCGCATGCAAATTCATTTTCACATAAGATAAAAATGCATGGAATTAAGGTGGCGCACAAGGGAGTTGGCGCATGAAACTAGTCCAACTATTTTGGACTCTAATTTATTTATTTGATTCCAATCATATTAGAATCAAATTAATAAGATTAAACCCAATCCAATTAGGCTTCAAATTGACTTAATTAAATTCTAACTAAATCAGGATTTGATCAAGTCAATGTCTTAATCAAATTAGGAACCAATCTTTCTTAGCGATTAGGTCATCTCATAATCTAATCAGATCAAACCAAATTGAATCCAATTCAATTAGATTTGATTCAAACTTTATTGCTTAATCAAATTAAGCTAATTAGCAATTTTATTACTAATTAATCCTTCAAAGATAGAGTTTCAGTTGAGTAGAACTCTTGGTGATAGAGTTTCTATCCAATAGGACTCCTGACCATAGAGTTCCCATCCTATGGGACTCTTGATTATAGAGTCTCAGTCTAGTGAAACTTTTCATCATAGAGACTTAGCTTGGTGAGACTTCTGATCATAGAGTTTCAGTCCAGTAAAACTCTTGATCATAAAGTCCTAATCTGATGGGACTCCCAATCAACCATATGATCATATAGGTACTTCTTTTGAGTGTGATCCCATAAGTTTGAATCTAAGCTAGTAGCACAGAAATAAATTTTTTTATCAATCGAAGTGACCATCTAGCAATAGTACCCAACATCTGGGTAGGTCGAATGTATGCAAAGCAACATTCAAAATCCACTAGAATATGATTACCGTATAATTCATCCCTTTGATCCTAAATACTCAGAGAATGATCTAGGATTTAACTGTTAATCCTGAAAACTTCATCCACATTGTATTTGAAATTTTGAATCCATCACATAGATTATCCTAACCAAGATTTGCTAAACTGAAATAAAGTGAAGCATTATCTCCAAACTTTTGGAGTAATTAATTCCATCTTGATCACACACCGACTTAACAAGTACTTGACTACACTCAAAACCTTCTATCACTGAACTAAAAATTCAAGTAGTCCGACATCAAAGTATAGTGAGTTGCTTGCAAGTCACTATAATGATCTTAGGTCGGAGGGATACTTATATCTATATCCCTTTAGAGTAGATCTTGATAGCAGAATACTCTAGAGTGGTCACATTCAGTGTAGATGTACTTTTATATCTCACCTATATGCCATACCAGTATTTTCATACTTTTTGGTTAAGAGGATAACCAATCAATATAGCACACAACAGCCTATACTTGACATTGCCATCATCCTAGTAATAGCATATCATTTGGTCACGAATAGGTTTAAGGACTAAATGATAAATCCATCTTCATCAATTTAAAATAGTCCTAAGGCCTTCATCACAACACAAGAATTCATTAGAAGATGTATACATTTATGATGAACAAAGATCAAATAATATTTTATTAATTATCAATTCACATATATAAAAGAGCTCAACCATCAATATGCTGACATTTGACTTTAAGACACAATTCCCAACATCGAGCCATCTCTCAATATCAAGGGGCCCTGAGAAGATGGGTTGTCACCGTATCTCATAGCAACGTACTCTACATAATGTGTCTGCATAGTTTAGAAATATATTAGTTCTAATATAAAAATTAGATCTTGTAATAACTTAATTAATAAATAAAATTTGAAGTTCTTACCATGATCTACTGTAATGTAGAATCTAAATAGTCATCAGTCCTCCTAGACTGGCGTGTGGCCCACCACAACACAACTACAGCTAGTATGGTAGACGACCCAGCAACCATTCTATAATAAATAAATAATAAAATAAAATTAATTAAAACTTGCATATAAATTTTTATAATTCTAGTAAAGAGTTTTGGTATTGATTTTCCATCTACAGCCATAACATGTGTACCGACCGAGCCACCCGTGTACCTAATCGAATCCTGTTGGATGGTCCAATTTTGTCAGGCCCTCTAATGCCTATCAGAGTACTTTTCACTGCTCTATTGGTCATAGAGGGCCTGCCATATATTCGTTCATGTCCAATGATCCATGAAGAACCTCCAGTTCGATGACTGAAAATTCGAGTGCTGGATGGTGGACTACCTGAGGCCATAGAGGCCATCTTGGAGCCTCCATATGGCCACCTCCTTGAAGGTCTGATGGCTAATCTTGTCATCCTAAAAAGTCTCAAATTGGTAGTACTCCTATAAGATAGAAGCAATTATGTATTAATATGTAATTAAAATACTAACATATCAGGAAGGAATAAATTAAAATAGTTTTGACTTACCAAAAATATCTTCGAAGCTGCATCACGAGCTCTCGACGACCAACTTGAGAAATTATTCATCGGTTCGAACATCAATCAGTGTATAATCCCGATAATGACACCAGATGTTGAAGACTCTCTGAATATGTTGCAAAATTAATTTTGAAGAATAAATGTTAACTCTAAAATTACTAAATTCTAAACATATTAGTTGAGCATATAGTACTTACGAATGGCTCTAGATATGGATGATCTGCCTATCCTCCAATCGAGTCGGAGGTGTCGAGAGTCGGATAGATCTTCAACCATGGAGCTATGTCTAAAAGCTGGTGGCCACTACTGCATGCGATTGTATGATCACTGGTGACCTCTTGTCCTCTAAACTTGAGCACAAAAAACATAATACAGAGAATGTTATATTAATTAACAAATGATAAAATAATATAAATGAGAATATACAAAGTGTTAGAGCTTACCGTCTGGTGTGAGAAGTGCAAAGGCATAAAGAGCTGGCCATATGATTACTATCTCCTCAAGAGCTCTGTCCTTGACTAGCATGGCTATGGCCTCTAGAAGACATGATATATGCTCTCTAAAAAATAAATAAATAGATTCATCAAATTAATTATATAATTATAGATGATAATATAAGATTTAAAATGATGCAAGATAAGTAATTAAAATGATCTAAAAATTATATACTTAGCACTACTCATCGACTTTTTTAGATGTTTGGTATCCTTCAGAATTTCTTTCGATCCTTCCTCTTCTTCCATCTCTTTCTCTTCTTCTTCCTCTTTTAGGGAGGATTGTCTTTTAAATTAATCTTAGTTTGGATCTACCTTCTCATGTTGACCATCTTCAAGTAGGAGTATTCCTGGAGCATCCAATTCCACATCATTAAAGAATTGATAAATCCCTACTATCTTATCCTCTTGAAAGCATTCTGATAATTGGGGCTCTTTTTCTTCTTCGAGCGCGTAATAAATGGCTCGAGATTTAATTTTGCATACAATCCACCAATCTTTTCTTCCTCTTTTTCTTGATAGAAAAGGAGTATAATATACTTAAGCAGCTTGTGCAGCTAGTGTAAATGGATCATTGACATAAGCTTTTGATCTATATTTGATCTCAATAAGCCCATGTCATAGATCAATCTTCATACCATTGTCGATATCGAACCATTTGCACTTAAATAGAATGATACTATTACCTCCAATTTAACTCATTTAAATCACTTCTTTAAGGATTCTATAGTAGTCACTCTCAACCTTATCTTCCCACCAGCTACCTTTTATACACACACTACTATTCACTGTGCTTTTATAATTTTCATATTGCTAGGTGTGAAATTTAAAATTATTTATATTACAACAACTATAGCATGTCACATATTTTTTAGGCCTGTAATGATCTGAGATTCCTTGGTATGGACTCGCTACCTTGATTAACCAATTGACAGAACCAACATATAAAGTTCTCTAAGTGCTACGTTGATATTTCTTCATCACTTATGCTCAGATTATCTTCTTTCAATATCTCATCATATTGCCTAAACATGCATAAGATAAGTATACTAAAATAAATGATTAAAGAGTTAGAAATATGATGGACACTTATAGGACATATAAGTCGACTTCTGTATAGTTTAGCAAAACATATATCTCTTCCTGTCAAAGTTCAGTATCAAAGAAAATTTGATGAACCTCGAGTCTAAATTCTCGAGTGGGATAGGCAAATATTAAGATCTCCCACTCTGATCCCTCAGCACCACTATTATCATTTCTACCCACTTGAGTCAGCATGGTTTGCACACTGGGATTAAAATAGTATCGGCTAAAATTTAAAATCTCTTCTACTATGTAAGCCTGCATAATAGAATCTTCAACTCGGCCTTAGTTTTTTACTTTCTTCTTGAGACTGTGTATGTACCTTTCAAATAGTTCATATGCTAGATGAATCATGAGGTACTCCATGGAGTTAAAGAAGCTGGGAGGGAATATCTTCTTCAACTTGTATATGGTCTCTACACTGCTAGCCTCAAGACTGGAGATATGATCGGTGGATAGTTTGGTAGCATAAATATCTCTAAAGAGAAGGCTAAACTCAGTCAAAGAACTCTATATGGAGTTGGGAAGGAGATCACACCAAGCCAATGGGAGTAATTATTGCATGAATATTAGTACATGGCAGTCATGGCTCTTTAGCCTATAGAATCTGTAATCTTTGACATTGACATACTAAGCTAGATTACTTGCATAACCATTTGAAAATTTAAGACTTTTACACCATTCACAAATATCCTTCAATTGCTCCCTTGTTAAGGTATAAGATGCTTTCAGCTTAAAAAATTTTCTAGGTGACACCTTAACTAGCTCTAATAGAGGATGCTTGCATATGTTCTTCATATCTACTCGAGTCTTAGGATTATCCTTCATCTTACTCTTGACATCTATAATAGCATAGAATAAATGTATATAATTGAATATAGTGGAAAATCAATTAATCAATGTACATAAGTCTTTTACCTATATAAAAATAAATAAATGTACAAATACATTAGAATATATACATCAATCAACTGATAGGTCTATCATTCCATGCAATATAAATTTTATTAAAACCAACACATAATTAATGATGTCTGGCACTTTTCATCGGCTTGAGTGCATAGGGCATGGAGGGTTAAATGCCTTGGATGCCAACTATGATCTAAGGCCTGGACATGTAGGGCATGCCCTGATCCTATGTTTGCAATGCTACCTGACACCTTTTCTCGATCTGAGTACTCTACATGCTAAGACCCAAATCCCATACATCTAATTAATTAATTAATTAATTATCTAACTAATTAATTAAATAAATACTTAATTAAATTTTATTGATGGCACTAGCCGTCGCTAATGTCGTCACTAATACTAGACAACATTAGTTGATGCTAATGTCGTCGCTACTGCTACTACTCATAATGGTAGGGATGGGGCTATAGGATCGGGGCCGCAAGTTGAGGGTAGCGAGGTAGGGGTCATGCAGTCAAGCCAACCAGGATAGGGCCATAGGAAGGCCAACGGGACAAGGGCAGCAGGCATCGAGCTGCGGTATCGGAGGCACCGACCAGGGCAGCCATGAGAAAGGTAGGGCCGAGGTGGCGGGCTCGGGGCCGTGGTGTAGGAGGTGCCCGTAGGGCCAAGGCAGCCATAGGATAGGTAGGGCTGAGGTAGCGGACTTAGGGCCGTAGTGTAAGAGGCAGCCGTGGGAGGCAAGACTGTGGTGGCTAGCTCAGGGCTGTGGCACAAGAAGTGCCAACGGAGTCAGGGCAGCCACTGGAGAGGTAGGGCCAAAGCGGCCAGGTGGGGGCCATAGCATAGGAGGCACTAGCGAGGTTGGGGCTGCTACGAGCGAGGCATGGCCAGGGCTGTGGGGTTGGGGCAGTTGTGGGTGAGGCGGGGCCGAGGCAGTGGGGTTCGAGTGGCCGCGTAGGAGCACTAATGGGCTTGGGCAAAGAGGGGCCAGGGCGACGGGCTTGGGGCTATGGTATAGGAGGCATCAGTGGGGTTGGGATGCTAGGAAAGAGGACGTACGAGGAGCGAGGAATACCAGGAAGGATGCATGGGGAGTAGAGAAGGGTTGGGGATTATAAATAGGCGGACTATTACCAATGACAAGATTACCATCGATAATATGATTGGCAAATCCATAGTTTCTATACCAGGTTATTGGCGATGGTAGTTTCTATCGCCAATACAAAATAGTCATTACTAGTAATATTAGTTTTTCTAAAAATAGTTAAATTTTAATATTAATATTTTTTTGAAAATTTTTAACTATTATCGATGGTGGACTACCGTCGGTAATATGTAGAAAAAACATATTAGCAATGGCACCTTCCATTGTTAGTGCCAAAATGCCATCACCAATAATATTTAATTTTTTAAAATATTAAATTTTAATATTATTTTTTTAAAACTTTAAAAATATATTTTTTAAATTATTAGCAATAATAAGAATTCTATCACTAAAGCTATCACTAGTAGTCATAATTTTTTAAAAATTATATTTTAATATTATATTTATTAGGGATAAATTCCACTTCCATCGAAATCTAGTTTGATACTTAGTTTAATGCGATTGATAGTCATGAAAGAGCTTCGATTGAGAATTCTTCCTCCAACAGCCGAACCCCGGTCGAACTTCTTTAGCAGTCGAACTCATCTAGTAGTCGAACCCCTCTCGAACTCCTCTAGCAGTAGAACTCCTTCCGAACTTCTCCTTCGATCGAATTTCTTCAGAAATCGAACTTCTTCCTGACCTCTCCTTCAGTTGAATTTTTTCAAAAGCCGAACTTCTTCCGAACCTCTTCTTCGATCGAATTTCTTTAGGAGTCGAACTCCTTTTAGACTTATTCTTCAGACAGATTCCTCCAGGAGTCGAACTTCTTTTGGACTTCTTCTTCGGTCGAATTTCTATAGGAGCTGAACTCCTTCCCGACTTCTCCTTCAATCGAATTTCTTCAAGAGCCAAACTCCTAGCTGAACTCCTTCCCGACTTCTCCTTCAATCGAATTTCTTCAAGAGCCAAACTCCTTCCTGACCTCTCCTTCAGTCAAATTTCTTCAAGAGCCGAACTCCTTCTAGACCTCTCCTTCAGACGAATTCCTACAGAAGCCAAACTTTTTTTGAATATCTCCTTAAGTCAAAATCCTACAGAAGTCAAACTCCTTTCGGACATCTTCTTCAATCGGATTTCTTCAGGAGCCAAACTTCTTTCGGACTTCTTCTTCAGTCAAACTTCATCTAGATTCCTCCAGTGGATTACTTTCATATTTCAAGTAGTATTCCTCCTAGATGATCTCCTCTTGCCATATTTCCTTTAGAAGTTTGAACTACTCTGAAATTGATATATGTCAAGGTTCTTCACTAACTAATGCCTGCTTCCTCCGAACTTCGACTATTAAATCTCAACGAACAGACTATCCCACTATCGAACAGTTACGACTGTCATTTATCAAGATGGTTATGACTGTCATTTATTAGTTTGCTACAGACGACTCCACTATCGAATGGTTACGACAGGCTCCGTCTATAAAAAAAGATCCTTCAGATACGTTTTCTTTAAGCTCTCTTCTCCTTTCCAAAAACTCTGCTGAATTCTTACCTGAGCACTCCATTTCTATTGATCAGAAGAGCTGACTTGATCATCGGAGTGTCTTCCCGAAGCCACCACCATCGATTCTGGATGAAACTTTATTTTGCAAGTCACCGACAACGACCTCCTTTTTTCCAACTCCAGCTTGATCCAGCATCAACCAGATTCTGCACCAACAGGATTGACACAGAGGAAGGGCATCTCTTTTTCTGAGGTTTTTTTATTCTTAAAGGAGTGCTCAGCAGCGAGCTCTTCTTTTTCTCTCTAGAGTTTTTTCTAAAAAAAATGCCTCTCAGGAAAGCTTCAACCCAATTATCAACGACCTCTATAGTCAGATCTCATCTAGATCCATCCATTCTCTCTCTAGCTCTGATAATTCAAGCTCCACCTATAGCCATGGTGGATGTAGAGTAGTTCAAGCTGCTAGTTCAGCAAGTTCGCAGTCTCACAGAGGTAGTGTAGGCCATACATCGACAGGCTCCAATGCTAATTGGACTGGAGCAGGCTTTTTCGGAGCCCCATGATCCGATCGGAGGATGGCCAACTCGGGCTAGTTGGTCAGTGATCTTCGAAAAGGAGAAATAGAGGGCAAAGAGCCATTACTCGGACCATGATTCGACCCTGGGGAAGCTTTGCCCTCGTCCCATCAGAAAACTCTGGAGAATAATGATCGTGAAGATTTTCTGAATTAAAGGCTCTAGAAAATGAGCTGATAAATTGAAGAGCTCCATCATACTCCCTCCTCATATGATAATAATATTTGCACTGACCCTTCTTTTTCTCAAAGGATTATGCAAGAGTCCATTCTGCCGAACTTCAAGCTTTTTCAATTTGAAAGTTAAGATGAAACCTCTGATCCGATTGATCACATGGAGGCCTTCTAAACCATGATGCTACTCCATGGTGCACCAGACGCCATCTTATGCCGAGCTTTTTCGTCTACCTTAAAGAGAGCAGCAAGAAACTTACTCGATGTTGAAGTCGGGTATGATCTTTTTCTTTGACCAAATGAGCCATCAGTTTGTGGCTCACTTTATCAGCAGCCGACATCCACACCGAGGTTCGGATTCTCTAATGCATATCAAGCAGAAGGAGGGAGAATCTATCCAAGCTTATGTCATCCGATTTAATGTCGCTGCATTGGAAGTCCGAAATCTGGACCCGTTTGTTGCAATGGCCATACTCAAGGGTTGCTTTCAGAAGAATGATTTGTTGTTCTCCATGGACAAGAAGTATCCCTGAGACTTTGCCAATCTGCTAGCTCAGGCTAAAGGATATGCCCAAGCAAAAGAAACCTTCAAATTGAAGGATGAAAAAACCACAGGAGAGTGGCAGGTGGGCGAATCTAATAAACCTATAGTTGATGGAGGGTCAAATGAACTTCGACCACGCTCACGGACTCTTTCTGAGTGCAAGCATGCTCGAACTCCTCCTCGTGCTCATCGTCAAAGAAGCTCTGATAGAAGGGCACGAAGAAGTTCTCCCCCCAGAAGGTTTCGCAACTACGCCCCCCTCAATGCTTCATAGACGTCGATCTGAAGTAAGAGAAGATCAGTCGAGGGCACTGCCACAGCTAGAACCACTAAGGAGTGAGGAATAATAAGAAGATCAGCTACCTCTCGACATCATGAATACTATCTCTGGGGGACTTAGTACTTCGGTGAGCTGCCATCTCTTAGCCTCAGAGCTAAAGGAAGCTTACCCCAAATTGAAAAGGCCCATATAAAATAGAGGAGGTCATCCGATCCGAAGCTTATCGTCTGAAGGAGCTCGGAGGAACAACACTCCCACAATCTTGGAATTCAGAAAATCTGAGAATACTATTAGTAATTTTTCTTCAATAAAACTCCTCCATTTCAATATTATTATTTCTTGGTGCAAAAACTATGTGATGATTGAAAAGAAGCAATAAAAAATGGCCATGTTAACGTGAGCAAAATCAAAGACCTCATTCATTTTAGATGAGATGAGGAGAGAGGTCCTGACAACGACCCTTAAGTGCCCCTACGGCCTATTAGGAATAGGAGGAGACTTCATCCTAACGTGAGCAAAATCGAAGGCTTCGTTCATTTTAGATGAGATGAGGGGAGAGGCCCTGACAATGATCCTTATGTACCCCTACAGTCCATTAGGAATAGGAGGAGAACCTCATTCTAACATGAGCAAAATCAAAAGCCTCGTTCATTTTAGATGAGATGAGGGAAGAGGCCCCGACAACGGCCCTTATGTGCCCCTATAGTTCGTTAGGAATAGAAGGAGAACCTCATCCTAACATGAGCAAAATTGAAGGCCTCATTCATTTTAGATAAGATGAGGGAAGAGACCCTGACAATGGTCCTTAAGTACCCCTACAGCCCATTAGGAATAGGAGGAGAACCTCATCCTAACATGAGCAAAATCGAAGATCTCGTTCATTTTAGATGAGATGAGGAGAGAGGCCCTGACAACGGTCCTTAAGTGTCTTTACAGTCCATTAGAAATAGGAGAAGAATCTTATCCTAACGTGAGCAAAGTTAAAGGCCTCATTCATTTTAGACGAGGTGAGAGGAGAGACCTCGACAAGATCTCCTTTAACCTTGGTTGGAAATAAGATCTCCCCAAGCTTCCAGGACATTCAACCTCGGCTAGAGATAAGATCTCCTCCGAGCTTCAACATCAACTTCAATAGGAGATAAGATCTTCATCAACCTCAGTTGGAGATAAGATCTCTCCCAAGCTTCAACGTCAACAGGAGATAAGATCTCCTTCAATCTCAACTAGAGATAAGATCTCTCCCGAGCTTCACCGCCAATGTCAATAGGAGATAAGATCTCTTTCAACCTCGATTGGAGATAAGATCTCCTCCGAGCTTCAACTTTAACGTCAACAGGAGATAAGATCTCCTTCAACCTCAGTTGGAGATAAGATCTTCTCCGAACTTCAACTTCAACGTCAGTAGGAGATAAGATCTCCTTCAACCTTGATTGGAGATAAAATCTCTCTCGAGCTTCAACCTGAATGGGTGCAAAATCCGAAAAAAAACTTTGACAGTCATCTTTTTTATACTCCTTTCTTTCGAATTTCAAACTCAAGAGTGGGAAAATTATTATTGGGAATAAACTCCGCTCCCATCGAAGTCCTGTCTGATGCTTAGCCTAATGCGACTGATAGTCATGGAAGAGCTTCGATTGAGAATTCTCCCTCTAGCAGCTGAACTACGATCGAACTTCTTTAGCAGCTAAACTCATCCAACGGTCGAACCCCTCCCAAACTCCTTTAGTGGCCGAACTCCTTCTGGAGTTCTCCTTCAGTTGGATTTCTTTAGGAGCCAAACTCCTTTTGGACCTCTCCTTCAGACGAATTCCTCCAGGAGCCAAACTCCTTTTGAACTTTTCCTTCAGTCAGATTTTTTCAGGAGCCAAACTTCTTTCAAACCTCTCCTTCAATCGGATTTCTTAAAGAGCCAAACTTCTTTCGAATCTCTCCTTCAGTCAGATTTCTCCAGAAGCCAACTCCTTTCGGACTTCTTCTTCAGATGGATTCCTCCAAAAGCTAAACTTCTTTCGGACTTCTCCTTCAATCAAATTCTTACAGGAGCTGAACTCCTTTCAGACATCTTCTTTAGTCGAATTCCTACTAAAGCCGAACTCCTTCCAGACTTTTTCTTCACTCAGATTCCTACTGGAGCCAAACTCCTTCCGAACTTTCTCTTCAGTCAGATTCCTCCAGGAGCCGAACTACTTCTGGACTTCTCCTTCAGTCAAACTTCATCTGGATTCCTCGAGCAGATTATTTTTAGATTTCAAATAGTATTCCTCCCAAATGATTCCCTCTAGCCGTATTTCCTTTAGGAGTTTGAACTCCTCTAAAATTGATATATATCAAAGTTCTTCACCAACCAATGCCTGCTTTCTCCGAACTTCGACTATTAAATCTCAACGAATAGGCGATCCCACTATCGGATGGTTATGACTGTCATTTATCAAGATGGTTATGACTATCATTTATTAGTTTGCTACAGGTGACTTCACTATCGAACGATTACGACAGGCTCCATCTATAAAAAGAGTCCCTCCTGATATATTTTCTTTAAGCTCTCTTCTTCTTCTCAAAAACTCTGCTGAATTCTTGCCTGAGCACTCCATTTCTGTTGGTTAGAAGAGCTGACTTGATTATCGAAGGGTCCTGCCTGAGCCACCATCATCAATTTTGGATGAAACTTTATTTTGTAGGTCACCGACGGCGACCTCCTCTTTCCCAACTCTAGCTTGATCCGACGTCAACCAAATTCTGCACCAACAATATTTTTTTCTTCTAATTTATTTTATGGGTGGTTAAAAATTAATATTAGATTTTATTAAATTTTTAAACTTAATTAATTTATAGATCAAGTTCTAATTAATTTAAATTAAATTTAATTTAATTAGACTTGACTTAATTTGATGCTAATTGAATTTTAATATTTCAAGTAGGATTTGAATTCAAAGTCTAATTAAGTTAGATTTTACTACTATAAAATGGGGCTACGGTAGTGCATACTATTGCAATGATTTCAAAAACTACTATCATAGATTCTACAGCAGCAGTTATATAGAACCACTGTAGTAGGTCAAACCCATAGTAGTGATTACAATAAACCGCTATCATAGGTCGACCTATGGCAGCGGTTAGACGTAATCACTACCATAGGTCGAAACTATGATAGCAGTTTAGCATAACTGCTATTATGGATTAAACTTATGCAGTGGTTAATCAATCGATGCCATAAATCTTCACCTGTGGTGGTGGTTAGGCATAACCACTGCCATAGATCATCGCCATAGGGATAACCTATGGCAGCAGTTATACAAAATTACTACTATAGATCCTACCTATGGCAATGGTTATACAGAACTGTTGCCATAGGTCTGACCTACTGTAGCTATTTTGTATAACCGCTGTCATATCATTTCTTTTATATTTTTGCTCTAAATATTATATAATTCTAAAATTTAATGTCCATCTTTATCATTCATTATCTAAATAATTATCATTAGAGTATCATCATAAAAGGCCACCTCAATCTGATAACTCTAACTTCATCGATCAGTAAAATTAGATTTTGATGACTATGAATGACGGTACGATGATCTGATAGATAGAGATCAACCATGAATCCAAAAATTTATAATGATGATCTCGATGATGTTTGTAATATACTATCAAAGTTTTACTTCAATTGAATATCATTATCATATTCAATTTAGTATGGGATGATTTTAGCCATTAAATGAGAAATATGTGATCAAATGGCCAAATGATATCCAATTATGAGATAATTTTTTAGTTAAATGATCTTTACTATAATTTAAATCATTTTATATGATGATGATCATAAAATTTAAATTATTTCTATATGAACTATTCATATTAAGCAGATCTTGCAAAAGCATAAGCATAATTATCAAAGAAGTTTAAGAACGAGTATCGAGCGACGTATAGTTTTGGATCGTTCTTAGATCCATGATTTAAATTTTATGATCACCATTATAAAAATGATTAAAGTAATAGCTAAGATCATTTATCTAAAAAATTATCTCATAATCGAATGCCATCTAATCCTTTGATCACTTATTTCTTATTTAATAGTTAAAATCATTTCATACTAAATTGATCCTAATAATAATATCCAATTGAAGTAAAATTTTGATAATATGCTATAAATATTACTAAGATCATCATTACAGATTTTTAGATCCACTGGTAGTCTTCATCTATTAGATTATCATGCCATCGTTCGTGATCATCGAAATCAAATTTTACTAATCGATGAAGCTAAGGCTATTGGATCAAGCTGGCCTTTTGTGATGACACTCTAATCATAATAATTTAGATAATGAATGATAAAGATGGACATTAAATTTTAAAATTATATAATATTTAAAAAATAAAAAAATAATTTCTAACCTATGGCAGCGGTTACTGAAAATCACCGCCATAACCTATGGTAGTAGTTATTGAAAATTGCTGCCATAGACCTATGGTTGGTGGAATAACAAATAGTGAGGATGTGGAGAAGGTCCGCTAGTTGATGGAGGATGTTAAAATTTTATTGTATCTTGAGTATGAAAAAATGGCAAAACTTGAGTTCTTAATCTAGTTGTACTATGCAAAATATTCTAATAGGTTCAATAATAATGGAGTGAACTGTATACTAGAACTTTTGAGGAACATTCTTCTGGACAATGCATAAATTTTGAAGAATAATTATGAGGCATTGAAGATTATTGAATAGCTGAGTTTTACTTACACCAAGATACATGCATGTCATAATGATTGCATGCTCTACTGGGAGGAGGATGCCAATCAAAATGAATGCACGAGGTGTGATGTATCAAGATGAAAATAAAATAAAAATGATACATCGACTCGTGAATCTTAAAAGTTGATGTGGTACTTTTTTTTGATTTTGAGACTACAAAAGTTATTTACGTCGGCAAGGACATCGAAGGACATGAGATGGCATGAAGAGGATCGAACAAAAGATGATGCATTAAGACATCCAGCCGATGGAGAGACATGGCAAAAATTTAATAAAATACATCCTGATTTCACATAAGAGATATGTAATATGAGGTTGAACTTATCATGCGATGGTTTCAACCCGTTCAAGCATATGAATATCGCCCACATTGTATGGCCAATATTTATTCATGTTTACAACATTCCACCATGGATGTGTATGAAAGACTTCTTTACTTTCATAATAGTGCTTGTCCCTGGACCGATTGAGGTAGGTAATAACATTGATATCTATTTACGGCCTCTTATTGCTGAGCTAAAATAATTATGGAGCATTCAAGGTATTCCAACTTTTAATGCTTTGCTGAATGAGTCATTCTCCATGCATGTAGTATTTCTATGGATAATAAATTACTTTCCAGCTTATGCCCTAATATCAGGTTGGAGCATGAAAGGAGAGCTAGTATGCCTGGTTTGTGAAAAAATATCCGATCTAAAAAGTTGATACATTAGAGGAGCTTTAGCTTTATGGAGCATCGATGTTTTCTTCTTCGAAACCATTCATATAAAAGAGATGCACGCTTCTTCGATGGCACTATTGAAGAAGATAAGGTGCCTAGTCAGATGTCTGGAGGTGAGGTGTTGAGAGAGTTGGATGGTCCCAGTGTTGAATTCAGAAAAGATGATCTGATGGATGGTAAAAAGAGAAATTGTCGATCAAAAAAGGATGACACATACTTTAATTGGAGGAAAAAAGCATCTTCTTTGACTTTCTATATTAGGAAATAAACTTATTATGCCACTTTTTAGATATAATGCATATTGAAAAGAATGTTTGCAAACTCCGATTGGCAACAACCTTGAACATTAAGGATAAGACCAAGGATGACTTGAATTTTTGATTTAACTTAAAAGAATGGGATATTAGAAGATCACTCTATCCGAAGCCGATAGAGGAGAACAGTAGAGGCTCTCTCATGCATGCTATGTTATGAATACCTCCGAACGGTCCATATTTCTTTGGTGTTGGAAAACGTAAAGATCTCAAATGGATACTCAAGCAATATATCAAAGCATGTGAATAGTAAGGATGTCAAACTTGGGGATTGAAGACTCATGATTATTATGTGCTAATGTAGAAATTAATTTTACTAGCTATTCACAGCGTGTTGCCAAAAAATATCAGAATGGTTGTTATTCATCTTTGCAACTTTTATAGAGATATTTATGCGAAGAGATTGCTTAAGAAAAATGTGAAAGAAATGAAGGCAAGGATAGTGACTATATTATATAATCTGAAAAAGATATTTTTACCATCATTTTTCATGATTATGATGTATCTTACCGTATACCTTGTAGGGGAAGTTGCATTTTGAGGCCCAGTATTCTGTCGATGGATGTGTCATACTAAAAGAAATATTCAAACTCTAAAATCTTATGTAAGAAATATGAATCATCTGAAGGGATCCATAGCAGAAGGTTATTTAGGTCAAGAGTGTATAAATTTTTGTATCATGTACTTAAACAAGCTCGAGATACATCGTAATCGGCCAATGATGAATCAGGATGATCAGTATGAGCTAATTAAGCCTGCATTTTAGTCTATTCCACAGTCAGATAGACTTCTCACTTCATACCGTCTTACTGATTTGAGCATTAAGGAAAGGAATAAGGCAATCCACTACATGCTCTTCAACTATGATGTCATGAAGCCATACATAAGATAAGTCATTCAACCTTATTTATTTTCTAATAATTAAAAAAATATCTAATTACATCTAAATTTATTCTTTGTGCATGCAGTAAATATAAGAAAATCATTAGAGTAAAATACGATGCTCTAAGTATGCGGGAGAAAGAGAAAATGCATAATAAAGAATTTTCTGAATGGTTTAGAGATCATGTAAGCAATTACATATTCTTGCCTTGTGCAACTTATTTGAACATATTTACTAATTAGGTGTCATCTTCTTAATTAGGTGTAGAGATTACCACTCGGTGATGTGAGTCCTAAAGTGCATGTTCTTTTTATGGGCCCTAATTATACCATGCGTGAGTATAAATAGCTCGTTATTAATGGCTACAGATTTAATATTCATAATAGGTTCATAAACATGGCAACATAAAATAGTGGTATGATGTTGAGCGCCACCATTGGGTGTTATGTTAGCTCAAGGGATTCACAGCCTTGTATGAAGGATCTGAACTATTATGGGGTGGTGGAGAAAATAGTAATCTTGGACTACTATTCTAAAGAGAGGATTGCATTGATGAAGTACGATTGGTTTGACACCTTATCTTAGTCAGGGATGAAGACTGATAAGTGCAGTTTTACTCTCGTCAACATGCAATGCCATCTCTACACTAAAAATTCATATATACTTACCTTCCAAGCTAGTCAAGTCTTCTAAGTTAGTGATCCCTTAGAGCCTCAATGGGGTGTTGTTCTGAGGATGATGTCTAGGCATATCTTTGATGATACTAAGGTTGATAACAATGTTGGGCCATGTATGCAAAGTGCTCCTCTAGGATAAAACTTACCTGGTGCTGTCAAGATTCCAAATACATTTGTTAGGAGTGATGGTGATATCCATATTGTAAATGCCACTAGAAGATAACTTCAATATTCTAGTATAAATATTAGAGTCTATTTATTGATGCTCTACTAATATTATTGTTTAATATGTTATATTAGTTTTTGTTCATTAACATTGCAAGTCAGGATGGTACCGAAATACTATCTAGCTTTCACCAAAATGCTTGGTATGTGGTGCAACTCCGTTAGGAGGAGGAGGAAACCCTCCACGTCATGTATTGCAATTTCTCGGATGTCTACGATAAACTTATAACAAAGTTACAAATCCTAACATTAATTTTCAATGCAACATTTTCTAGATGCTGCTTGTTTTCCCAACTAGATATGTGCTTTAATAAGCAGTATTGCTATACAATGCCAAGCTTGGTATCGCATACCCGCTTGACATTTTCTATCAATAGAGCATGATGTAAGAGTATGGTAAGATTTAAATAGACTCCATTTAGTTAGAGTTTATTTATTGATAGTCTACTAATATTATTATTCAACATGTTATGTTGGTTAATGTTCATTAACATTATAGGTCATGATGGCACCGAAATGCCATCTAGCTTTCACCCCCACCTCTTGGTTGGCTACATGGAGCTCCGCATCTGAGTTCCAAGTGGAGCATACTCCATCCACCTTTGCATCGACTGTCCAGAGACCACCAACATCTATTCTTCCATCAATATCTACTCCTCCATCGGTATTTGAGCCTCTACTATCAACCAAATCTTCGGCACATGCTCCACCCATCGATGAGTCTCCACTGGCATTCATATCACACGATCCCATGGCCAGTGAGTGTATAGTTTTATTATATCATTTATTTATTTATTTATATAATTATTGTACACTCTTATATATTTGCATAATATATTTTTATTGCAGATGCATCTTTCAGTAGGATATCTCATGGTCCCACATGCATGCCGCATGTATAGAACTACTAGCATCAGGTGATAGTAAGGTATAACACGAAGGAGAGGCCAATAGGGGAGACCGCATGGGAGATGAATTTCTTTTTTGGAGTACTTATGAGGCGGTCCGACATCATTCTAGTACTACCCATAGACTAACGATTGATGGATGTTGATTTCAGAAATCGGGTGTCGGAGGAGATATGGGTAAGTATATCTTAATTATATTTATGTATGTGATATGTTTACACTATATTTGATTAGAATAATTTTGTAACTAATTTTTACTAATTTTGTATAGAGGAGATATGACTTCTCAGATCATGAGAGAACTCAAGATGTCCAATTAAAGAAGATTGAAGAGTTGTATTGGAGCTATAACGTCAAGCTCCACAAAGGATGGCTCGAGCATCGATGGGACACTCTGAAGGAGTTTGGACCTTGGATATAGGACTATCCCCTGAGTCAGTGAGAGGGGATGGTTAGACATTAGAGGAGCCAGGAGTTCGAGATTTAATTTTTAATTTTTAAATTTTTTAATATACTTAAAATTATATTTAAATACTTTTTAAATACTTATTATTTATTTAAATATTTTTTAGACTGCCTTCCATCAGAATCGAGAGAATCGGACAGCATAAGAGTACACACACATAATCGATCGTGAGTTTATGGCCAATCGTATGTATAGAAAGATAATAAATTCTAAATCTTACTGGATAAATTAAATTAAGTTTTTTTGTATATTTCTAATAAACTGATCCATTATTATAGCTGATGAGAGATGAGGTGATGCCTAACCATAGCGAGATCTTCCGATCTATCCATATGGACAAGAAGGGCAAGCTGATGAATACTGCGATCGAAAGAATTTTTGTAAATAATAAATATAATAGTATGATTAGTATTATAGCATTTCTTATGATATTTTATTTAAATTTATAATTACAAAAGCAATTAGATGCGCCCATGAGCGAGGGTTCGAACACCTCTGGCCCCATGACCATCTATCTCAGATCTTGGAGCCTGAGCATTCTAGGAGGATTCGATGCAAGCTTGTACATACACTGATGACCTACTGGTCTGAGGTGAGCATCTCTTCATATGCTTTCGGTGTTGTCAGTTGGGAGCAACTTGAGGAGGAGTTGGTGCAGGCAGATCAGGCTACGAAGCAAACTGCTCAGGCTAAGGAGCGCACATCTAATCTATAAGGCATCCTAAGCATCATGGCGATGAGGCTCAGTGCGTATTTTAAAGCTAACTTCATGGGCCTTGAGGACATGTTGGTCAACGTTCCAGCTCCAGCCCCTCCAACTCTAGCTCCTCCAACTCGTGCTCCATCTCCTCCTGATGATGATGGCTTAGATGTAGATTTAGGAGACTTTTGATGTATTTTTTAAAAAAAATATTATAATAAATTTTATTTAGTAATAAAATTTAAGTATTTTAAAAATATTCTTATGTTTATAATATTTTTTTATGTTATATATTAAACTATATTTATTAGATAAAAAATAAAAATTTTATATTTTTTTATTATTCAAAAGCTACGGTAGTGGTAGCGAAACCACTATCGTAGGCGTGTAAAATGCTGCCATAGGTTACGTGCCAACTACTGCCATAATCTATGGCAGTGGTTATAAAACTACTGCATTAGATCTATAGCAGTGATTTTATAACCACTATCATTGAGACTATGGCAGCAGTTCCTAACTGCTACTATAGATAAACTATGATAGCGGTTTCATAACCACTGCCATAGACAACCTATGGTAGCGATTACGGAATCACTATCATAGGTAGTCTATAATAGTGATTTTCATAACTGCTGTAAAAATTACTGTTATAGATCTACGGTGATGGTCGTAGTGGCAGAGATTAACCAACCACTATCACAGCCTATGGCAGTAATTTTATGAACTACGGTAGCGGTTATAAACCCCTACCGTAGTCCTTTTCTATAGTAGTGTTTGATAGAATTTTGAATTGGATTTGAATTAAATTTGAATTGAATTCGAATGGAACCTAAATTAAAAATTATTTTCTTTTATTTGATTTAAATCAAATCAAATTTAATTAAGCTTAACTTAATTTAAGGGTAATTCAACTTTATAATCCAATTTGGACTTAGATTCAAAGTCTAATTGAATTAGGATTGATAGGATTTCAAATTGAATTCAAATCGGGTTCAAATTGAGTTCGAATTAAATCTAAATTAAAAATTATTTTTTACTAACTGATTTAAATTAGACTAAATTTAATTAGACTTGATTTAATTTAAAAATAATTAAATTTTACTATACAAATAGAACTTGGATTCAAAGTCTAATTGAATTAAGATTGATAGATTTTTTAATTAGATTTAAATCAGATTTGAACTGAATTTGAATTAAATCTAAATTAAAAATTATTTTCTTCTAACTAATTTAAATCAACTTTAATTTGATTAATCTTGACTTAATTTGAGGTTAATTAGATTTTATAATCCATGTAGGGCTTTGATTCAAAGCCTAATTGAGTTAGGTTTGACAAAATTTTGAATTAGATTCTAATCGGATTCGAATTAAATTTGAATGAAATCATGGATCAAGTCCTAATTGATTTAAATTAGATTTAACTTAAATAGGCTTGACTTAATTTGAGGCTAACTGAATTTTGTAATTCAAGTTGGACATAGATTCAAAGTCTAATTGAATTAAGTTTGATAGGATTTTGAATTGGATTTGAATCAGGTTCGAATTGAATTTGAATCAAATTCAAATTAAAAACTTTTTAATTAATTTTAATTTAATTAGGATTGACTTAATTTGAAGGTAATTGGGTTTTATCATTGGAGTAGAACTTGGATTAAAAGTTTAATTAAATTAGGATTGACAAGATTTTGATTTGGATTCAAATTAGATTCGAATTGAACCTAAATTAAAAATTAATTTCTTCTAAGTAATTTAAATTAGATTTAATCTAATAAATCTTAACTTAATTTAAGGCTAATTAGATTTTGTAACCTAAGTAGGACTTGGATTGAAAGTAATTAAATTAGGTTTGGCAAGATTTTGAATTGGATTTGAATCAAGTTTGAATTGGATTTGAATCAAGATATGTTCTGAATTATTAGTGACGGCAAATATGCCGTCACTAACATCATCACTAATAATATTTTTAAATAATTTTTTTAATATTTTATTTTTAAAAAATTATTAATGATGGTGTAGTATTCATCACTAATAGACAAAATTTATTATTGCTAATATATATTTTATGTTTAAATATTATAAAAAAATAAAAATTTTAAATAATTTTAGTAGTAACTTACATCGTTGCTAATATTTAAATAGCCATCTCTAATAGTTAATTAGTAGTGACGACAAGAATTTAGTCGCTAATAATCCAAATTTGTTGTCGCTAATAATTTTTCAATATTTAAATATTTAAAAATTTATATCTTTAGAGATAATATTTGCTGTTGCTAATAATGAAATTATCATCACTAATAGTATTAGTGATGGTAGTTTTTTCATCAATATTGTGGTGGCAAAAAGGTATTATTAGTGATGAAATTTTTTTAGTAGCTAATATCATCACTAATATTCAAAATTCTTATAGTGTTCCCTTATTTACTTTATTGGTCTTTGGTTTAAGTATTATTTCTAACAAGTGGTAGTATTTTTGGGCCGAGCTCAGATATGGGTAAGGCCTGACCTTGCCTAGCTCTAGTTCTAACTATGATAAAGATTTTAGATGACTGATTTTCAATTAATGATCTTTATTAAAATAGATATTGTATTTTTTGAGTCTCTTTTAACGATCAATAATTGTTCTATTGTAAAAAAATAATATTATCAATGAAATTTTGGAATTTAGTGACGAAAATCATGTTGCTAATAAAAAATAATTTTATTTTTTAATTTAATTTTATTATTATTATCGATGGCATGATGCTTATTAGAGATGACAAAATGCCATCACTAATAATAAAAAAATAATTTTATTTTTTAATATATTTTTATAATTATTAGTGATGGAATAAAATTATTAGTTTCGATAAAATATAAAATGCTATCATGAATAAATAAAAAAATAATTTTATTTTTTAATATATTTTTATAATTATTAGCATGCCCTTATTTTTCTCCACCTCCTTGCGCACCATTATTTTCCCCCACCTACCGTGTTTTCCCCCACCACGTGCCCTCATTTCTAGGTTGGCTACCCTACCAATGATTGACCATCTCTTTCCCCTACCTTTGGTCCCCCCACCACCCCACTCTTTCCCCCACCTCAGGCCACCATTTTTCTCTGCTGCATCATCAGATCTGACATCCTCGAGCACCCGACCGCGAGCCCCTAACCGCCTCCCATCTCCCTGAGCCTCCAGCTATCTCTCACCTCCCCAACTGCCTCCCACCTCCCTCTGACCGAACGATGCAGTCCCAACTTGCTCCACCTTCCCGTGGCCCCATCCCCGCACCCTCATTTCTATGACTGCATCCCCAAGCCACTACCCCAGTCTGGTCAGCCCGACCCTATGGCCCCTATCCCACCACTCCTAGCTTGCGGCCCCAACCCTATGGCCCCTGCCCCACTAGCCTGGCCCCGTGGCCCTATCCACATGCTCTCATCTTTGTGGCCGCATCCCCAAGCCATCCCTTTGTACCTATCCCTACACGCCAACCCATGCCAACCCATGTCTCAGTCCCTACATGCCAGCCCATGCCTCAGTCCTATACAGCAGCATGCCTTCTATTGTGAGTATTAGCAACGGCTAATACTCTCACTAAAAGTTAATTTTTTGTTTAAAGTATGTTAATTAAGTATAATTAGATATTAAAAATTAATTAATTAAATATTAATTTAAGTAATTATTTAGATATTTAATTAATTAATTAGAAGTATGAGACTTAGGTCTCGGCATGCAGAGCGCTCGGACCAAAGGAAGGTGCCAGATAGTATTGCAAACATAGGGCCGAGGCATTCCCTTCATGCTCGGGCCTTAGATCCCAGCTAGCATCTAAGACATCCAATCCCCATGTGCCCTACACGCTCAGGCTGACACATTATCATGTACTGCTAGATGAGAATCATTTTTCTGATGATACATTATAGATGCTAATTAACAATCTTTGTTACTTGTGAGTTAAATTTTGATTGTCTTTTTATATTTTGATAGATATTTTATTTAGACTAATTTTTATGTTATCTGCTTGCTTTTATTTTTATTTTTATCGAGAACTTATTTCACATAAGCTTTATTAGCCAACAAAATATGCCATTTTAAATCTTGCATTGTCATCTATAATTATATAATTAATTTGATAAATCTATTTATTTTTATTTTTAGAGATTATACATCATATCTTTTAGAGGCTGGAGCCATGTCAGTCAAGGATAGAGCTCTCGAGGAGAGAGCGATCATACGGCTAGCTCGCATGGTTCTATACCTCTCATGCTAGCCGAGGATAGAGCTCTTGAGGAGAGAGCGATCATATGACCAGCTTGCATGGTTCTATACCTCTCACACCATATGGTAAACTTTAATACTTTAGATATTCTTGTTTATGTTATTTTATTCTTTACTAACTAATATAATATTTTTATATTAGATATTTTGCACTTAGGTTCGAACAATAAGGGGTTACTAGTGATCCCATAGTCACATGCAGTAACAACTGTCCTTCTAGATATAAAACCATGGTCAAGGATCCACCCGGCTCGTGGCATCTCCAACTCGGCTAGAGGATAGAGAGCTCATCCACGTTCAGAGCCACTCGTAAGTACTACAACTTCAATTAATATTTTAGAATTTAGCCATTTTAGAGTTAACATTTATTTTTTAAAATTATTTTTGTAGCATGTTTAGAGAGTCTGTAATATCTCAAAAGATTACTGACATCCTCACAGACCTTGACGTCCCAAACTTGAAGTGATGTACATGTAGAAGAGGTGGTGCAAAGGCTTCTAAACTAGTGACCTCAAAGCTTCCAGGATGCTATCCATGATACGATCATGAAGATTCTCTGGGATCCACAACTGTACAACCAGTTAGGCTCATTATTTCAGCTATCACATTAGATAATTTTATTAATAAACTCTTTTACTTATTTTAAATTTTTATATTTAGAAGCTTCACATAATTAGACTTGAGTTGAAGAAGGGGATGTAGGGGCAAAAAATTCAATCTAGCCATCCAATTGATGGGCCAGGGATATCTATAACTCCGTATCATCGAATGAAAATATATAAAAATGATCTATTTAAAAATTAAAGAAGTGTATCAAAAGATATGCCTCTGTATTAAAATTTATTATTAATATTTTATTCTTTTTCATTTTAAGATACTGGGACACCCAACTCTCATCCACCAACTGCTGAAGAGGAGTAGGAGGAAGAGGAGGATCTAACCTAATTTTTTTTATTTTGATGTATTATTTTTTTTATGCTGCTTATAAAATTATATAATTTATATTTTTAATATAATATAATTAATTTTTTATTTATAATTATTATATTTTTTTTAGATTTTAATTATAATAAGTATTAGAAATCATAATTGATTATGATTAATTAAAATAGATTTTAAAAAATATTATTATAAATTTTTTAAAAAAATAAAATTAACTATTATCGACAGCATTAGCTACGGCAAAGCCATCACTAATACTTATTAATGACGACATTAGTGACAAAAAAGTCATCGCTAATTTTTTAAAATTTTTTTAAAATTTAATTTAAAAATAAGAAAATAAATAATAATAGAATCTAGCTATCATAAATGCCACACTAATAGCTTTTATTAGCAACGGCTAGCAGACCATCACTAATAGTAGTAATTAACGACTAGAATTATTTCAACCTCCAATTAGCGATAGTGTTCCATCGCTAATACTGTTACTAATGATAAAATGACTATTAACGATGATAATTAGCTGTCACTAATAGTCAAATTTCTTATAATAAAGATCGATGGTTGTACTATGATAGAGCAATTGGATCCTATTAGTTTTGTCTTTCTATCATTTGTTGGAGCTACTGGATGGTGGTGGTAAGTGCCTAGACCTACTGGACTAGGACATTAGACTATTGGGTGTCTGCTACTATGGTAGGTGGAGTCAAGTCCGCCACTAGTAGTTTTGAGTTTCACTAGCTCCATCAGGACAACTGGTGATGGAAGCCGGCGGAAGTGTCCTGCATCTAGGTTCTCACCATCTTCTTCCTTCTTCCTTTAAAAGTGGGCGACAAGGACCCTTCTTTAGTGCCAATCTATTGCTATAAGTTTCTGAACTGATGTTGGTCTCCCATCGACGTGAATTTTGGATCAAGTTGATAAGATAGTTTCTCCTAGAGAAATCTGCAATAAAAGTTCACACACATTGAAGGTACTCCAGCGAGAGATCCTCTTATGATTAAATTAGCTGAAGTTTGAGAATAGAAAAGAAAGAAGAGAAGAGATGGGAGAGCAAGAGTATGTGGATACTATTCTTTGTGGGTGTATCTACTTGCTTACTTGAAGGTCCCCTAATTATCTCTTTATATAGAGATGGAGTTGTAGGATATTATGCTTAAATCTAGTAGGCCACTAGGACTGAGTATTATAGGTTGTTAGATCTTAATTGGATTGATCGTTAAGATAGAAAATCTATCAATTAACCTACAAATCATGGTTGTTAGTCATAGGTGCTAGTTGTCCACATTTCAGAAACCATTAAGAGATTCTAACGACCTAACCTTAGCAATGAGATGGCTAGTGGCTTGAGGTAAGTATGGCACTAGGGTGCGGCCTCGGTTTGGATCCGAGGCCAATTAAATGCATAAGAGGTCATAATCCTTGGGGTGGCATTGTTTAATGTTTGGGTCAGTCTTTGATGGATGAGCTAGAGTTGGTATTTGCTAGATCAGCATTTAATTGATAATGAGGTTGGCTATCACCTAGGGTCATTGGCTTGTACTAGCTCCTTCTAGGTTGAATCTATGATGTAATTTAGGTCACCTCAGTCTTAAGCCAAAGTACTCCAGTTGACAAAAAATGGCTCACTTGAATGACCCATACCCCAATAACAATTTAACAAGGTTTTTTAGAGTAGTTATACTTAGTACAAGTAGGTTTGACAACATAACTGTTTCTTAATTATGTGTATCTTTCAAAAATTGTTTGGCTAATATAAGGCATACTCAATGTGTAATTTCCAAACCAAAACATTGTTATGATGAAATACAGTGCCCAATCCTCTTCTAATTAGTTATTTTTCTGGAGTTGTTGTCTCCTTGTCAATCTCAAAATGCATGTGAAATTTTAGATGATTTGATGATTCAGCCACCCAAGATTATTAGGATACTCCTATGATTTTTTTGTTAAAAATATATAAATTTAGTTTATTAAATTTAATAAAGATCAAATATTTTCATCAGATGCTCAAAGTTCATTTCAGATCCAAGGAATCACAGCTGCATTGGATGACTAAATAGCTTGATGAGTGTGAGACTAAACAAGATTCATCTAGCTTGTATAACTTGTCAAGCATAGACATATCAAAATGAGAAACTATATCCTGCACTGCATGCCACCAATCACCAAGATGCATTTCCATGGATTCTATTCATCATGCTCTTATCTCAATGATAGGTCTATAGAAATGCACCTTGGTGATTGAAGGGTATTTATGGTCCTGCTGGTGCATGTAGTATGGAATATAATTTTTCATCAAAACACACAGTAATATATTCACGAATGCACTTAAAAATAAAATTTTTCAAGATCAAAAATTGATCAAATCTACAATTACTCTAGTACGGGTTGGCACGCCCTTTGGTTTGCTTTCACCATCACGTAAGAAGTCTTGGCCGCGAATTGGTTGGTGAGGGTCTACAGGGACGTTGGGGACGAAGATTCTTTTCTCTGCATCCTGCTCGAGCCACTTGGCCTCCAAAGGTCAAAATGGAACGACATGGATGGGTCATAGGACGCTTCCACTTATGTTCAAATTGCCACCCATTTGTCACTTAATGAACTCCTTGTCTTTGAACACGTCAAGGGTTGGGTGCTCGGAAGCTCAGGTAGCTAGAATTCTAGCATATGGCCGTGTTGGATACCTACCTTATCAATCTGGCCATCATCGAAAGGTTTGTCATCCATCACATAGTTTATTCGTGTATGCCATTCCAAATTCGGCAAAGTTTTAACAAACCAGAAATGAAAAAATTAACTGCTTCACTCTCTCTCTAGTACAAGGTTTGTATTGCATTGCCGTCAGCTATACGGTTTAGCCGCAATCACTTGAACACGATTAGGACAGAGGGTTTCACGAGCAGGAGAGGTCAGGAAAAATCTCTCTCAATGTCCACACCATTAAATCCTCCACAAAATTATAGGTATGATTAAATTATATAAAGTAATAGTAAATCTAAATTTTGCTATGCACGTTTTGACGTTCTAGTTTATACCTGCAATATTTTGTAATCCGAGATATATAAACGATGCACCACTTCCTGAAGAAACAGTTCAAAATTTCTTAATGGCTTCTGTAACAATTGGATGATAAGGGATCATGTAAATTGTTGGCAATATGAAAATTCAAAATTTAAAATTTTTGAAATTATGGATCCTGATGTTGGG
>QRFJ01002045.1:315301-359473 GCA_006176705.1 Cocos nucifera | reverse complement strand
ATCATAAGAATAAAGTAGAATTTAAAAATCCTCTCCTCTCATTCGATGGGATGTTCTTATGATGTGTAGGGATGCTGCACGTTCGTCCTTAATCAAAAATTAAAAACTTACTTTCTACAAAATCTTAGATCCTGAAATCCTAGGATCTTATTTACATGTTTATGAATCCTAAACTTAATTAAGAATTAAGATTATGAAATATATTAGATCTAAAATTGAGAATTTTTAGATCTAAGACATATTCATAAAATTAGGTTCGGACTTGGGTAGCTCAATTAGATCTAAGCGGTTGATCAAACCAAATCAAAAGTTAGTTAAATGGGATCAACACTGCTAAAATTGACCAGTCTAATAGGATTAAGTCTGGGTTAAGATCGAGTCACGTGAGTGATCGATCAAGCTAAGACCTAATTAGGCTCAGTGGTTAGAGTCTGGATTATAGGCTAACTTGATTGGTTCTAGCTCAACAATTTGGTGTCTAAGGTAAGTTTGGCAGATACGATCGACTGATTTTTAATTGAAAGCTACGCGACTTGAATGTGTTCTTGTCGAGTTAATGGCATATCCCTTTCACCGATCTCACTTATCTGACCATATTTGTTGACTCAGTTCTGATCTGAGGTAATCAATAATCCGAGCTAACCAATGCCACTAGGTTAGTCATAATGGTTATGACTATGTCAAGTCTAAGATCTTCCATCATTGTAGATGTGCGAGCTCTTTTCGGGGTTGATTGTTCTCGGTTGGTTACAGTGGCTCAGTTGCATCAGAAAGATGCAACCATGTCTATTAGGCATTGGATGCTATGGGCTGGAGGATGAATTGAGCTCAATATTCTAGATACAGTGAGAGATCCAATTAGGTATCTAATCTGTACAAATGATGGGTCTAACTTAACTAAGGAATGAATCAATATTCCAGACACGGTGAGATCCATAAATTGGAGACCAAGTTTGGGTGCATTATAATTAGAGAATCATTGAACAAGAGTTGTTCACTCATTGGCTAACCCATCATCAATAATTGTTAGATGAGATGATGAGACAGTTGGTGGGATCGCACCATCCACTAAAAATCAGTAATCATGGAGATTTTCACATCTCTATAGAGGGAGTGTAGAAATCCAAAAAAATAGTGAAAGCTAATTTATTTAAAAATAAAATTTTTAAATAAATTGGTTAAGTCTTAATTATAATATCTAACTAGAAATTTTGACTCTCTACAAAGAAATGTCTGCATCCAACCCAATAGCACGAATCCTGGACAACCATAGACTGACCGGATCAAATTACAAGAATTAGCTTCGAAACTTCAAAATCATTTTGGGTTTCGAAAAGTTAACTCATGTATTGGATCAAGATCCTTCCACCTTACCAACTCGTCCATCCGCTGAGCAGAGAGCATCTCTAAATAAGTGGACAGACGATGATAATAAGGCCAGATACTACATGTTGGACTCGATGTCTGATGAACTTCAGTACCAATATGAAGATATCAGGACTGCTCGCCAAATGTTGGCTCACCTACAGGAGATATTTGGTGAACAGAGTCGTGCAGCCAAGTATCAAGTCACTAAACGACTATTCAAGGCTAAGATGCATGATGGACAGTCAGTCCAAGATCATTGTCTGATAATGATCAAGGACTTGGAAGAGCTTGAGAAGCTCGGAGTGAGGTTGGACTTGGATCTACAGAATGATATAATTCTACAATCTTTGACTGATGCGTATGGACAGTTCATCATGAACTACCATATGCATAAACTTCAAAACTCTTTGGCCAAACTTATGAACATGCTGGTTACCGCTGAGCTTTTCATGAAAGGTTCTAAAGGCTCAGTTCTTGCTATGGAATGGACTTCTTCCAAAAAAAGTCTTATGGAAAGAAGAAGAAGTCTGTGAAAAAAATAGAAGGTGGAAGGAGGAAAGAAGAAGAAGGCAGAGCTGAAGAAAAAGGCCGCTGCAAAGAAAAGTATTTCCATTGCAACAATGACGGCCACTTAAAAGCGAAACTGCCCTACTTACCTGGCCACCCTAAAGAAGAAAGAGGCAGGTCCTTCTAGAGGTATGCTCATTATTGAGAATAACCTTATGGTTTCTTCTGCATCCAATTGGATGCTTGACTTTGGTTCTAGTGCTTACTTGTGCACTTTTATGCAGGATCTTGAGGATAGCAGGAGGCTGAGGGATGGTGAGATGATCCTGCACGTCAAAAATGGAACAAGAGTTGCTGTCATGGCTGTGGAAACATACCCTCTTCGACTACCATCTGGTTTAGACTTAGTATTAAAAGACTGTTATTATGTGCCTGCAGCAATCAAGAATTTGATTTCTATTTCTTACCTTGCATTAGAAGGTTATGTAATTAGATTTCTATTTCTTTATGAAAGAAATAAAATTACAAATGTTTTCTTATTAACGATCTTTATCAGTTACATGTTTGATGTACTGTTCTTAATTTTGAGCAAAAAGTAATGCCAAAAATCAACACCCAGGGATAGTCCAAACGATAGATATCTATGGCACCTAAGATAGGTCATATAGCAGAAGATAGGATAACAAATTGAGAAAATTGGGCTATTGAGTCCGTTGACTTCGAGTCATGTCCAATTTACGATCCTGTCTTCAAGGCAAAATGACTAAACTCCTTTTTTAGGACATGGGGAAAGGGTCATGGATCTTTCTTGCCCTAGTACATACTAATGTGTGTAGCCATTTGATGTATGGCTAGAGGCAACTTTATCTATTCATAACCTTTATCGATGATCTATCTAGTATGGTATGTTATCTTATGAGACATAAGTCTGAAGCTTTTGAAAAGTTCAAAGAATTTAGACATGAAGTAGAAAACAAACTTGAAAAAATTTATTAATGGTTCTTCGATTAGATCGAGGAGGTGAATACCTTAGTCCGAAATTTTTGGACTATCTCAAAAAATGCATAGTCTCTCAATGCACTCCATCTGAATACTCAACTAATGAAATTTCAGAATGGATGAATCGGCTATTGAATGGTTCGATCCATGATGAGCTTCACAGACCTCCTATTTTTTGGGATACTGTTTATTAACTGCAATTACTTGACTGAATTTTTTTAAAACCGTTCCTTACCGTATGAATATGGCACGGTAAGAAACAAGTCTGAGTCATCTCAGAATTTGGGGTTGTCCAGCTCTGTCAAAAGACAACAAGCGGAAAGTTAGACTTTAAGTCCTTTAGAGCTTGATTCATAGGATATCCTAAAGAGTCATTAGGATACTATTCTATATTCAGAAGATCCACAATGTGATTATGAGTCGAATGCCATTTTTTTTTTAAAAATAGTTTATTCAAGATAGCGGGCATTGGAAAGCAGATCAAGCTTGATGAGAAAGTCTCACAAGTACAACGAGCTAAGGACCAATTGGAACCAAATCAGGTTGAGCCAATAAGAACACTACCTCCTCCACCTCGTAGATCGAAAGGAGTTTTCATCCCCCTGAGAGATACTTAGGTATTATTTCAGAGGAAGTAGAGAAAATATTCCTCGTAGGCAATGGTGCTCATGGTGATGATCCCAAAACCTACAACGAGGCGATATCAGATATCGACTCCGAGAAATGGCTAGAGGCAATGCAGTCAGAAATTGACTCGATGCACTCAAACCAAGTCTGGACCTTGGTAGATCCACCAGAAGGTATAGTACCTATTGGGTGTAAATGGATCTTCAAGAGAAAGATTGGTGCAGATGAAAAAATGTGGAGACATTCAAGGCTAGACTAGTGGCAAAAGGTTATAGTCAATGCGAAGGCATTGACTATCAGGATACCTTTTCCCAGTGGCTATGCTAAAATCCATCCGCACATTGCTTGCCGTTGCAGCCTATTTCGATTATGAAATATGGCAAAATGGACGTAAAAAAATGACATTCTTAAATGGATATCTTGAGGAAGATATCTATATGGAACAGCCGCTAGGTTTCACATCCAGTGATACTGATCACAAGGTTTGCAAGCTGCAAAGGTCCATATATGGACTTAAGCAAGCATCTCAGAGCTGGAACACTCATTTTCAATGATGTGATCAAAAATTTGGTTTCATCAAAAATGAAGAGGAACCATGTGTTTTCAAAAAGGTCAGTGGGAGCGCTGTTGTCTTCCTCGTATTGTACGTGGATGACATCCTCCTTATTGGGAATGATATTCCCATGTTGACAACAGTCAAATTATGGTTGTCCAAGGAATTCTCCATGAAAGACCTAGGTGAAGCATCCTTTATTCTAGGAATTAAGGTCTATAGGGATAGACCGAATAGGATGCTAGGACTTTCACAGAAGATGTACATAGAGAAAGTACTAAAGAGGTTTAGTATGGAAAACTCTAAGAGGGGATTAATACCCTTCAGACATGGTATTCATCTTTCCAAGAAGATGTGCCCCAGCACACCTGAGGAAATAGAACGCATGAGCAAGATCCCTTATGCTTCAGCAATAGGGAGCCTCATGTATGCCATGTTATGTACACGATCTGATATAGCCCATGTTGTGAGTGTCACGAGCAGATATCAGTTGAATCCAGTTGAAGAATACTAGACTTCTGTAAAATGTGTCCTTAAGTATTTGAGAAGAACTAAGGATATGTTGTTGGTTTTTGGTAATAGAGAACTCCAAATCTAGGGGTATACAAACTCGAATTTTATGTCCAATGTAGATGATCAAAAGTCGACATTTGAAAATCTATTTGTGTGCAATGATGGAGCTGTCAGTTGAAAAAATTTTAAGCAGACAGTGATAGTAGATTCCACCATGGAAGCAGAATACATCACTGTGTCAGAAGCTGCAAAAGAGGCATTCTGGTATAACAAGTTTGCCGCAGAGATCGGAGTAATGCCATTCCTCTATATTGCGACAACAATGGCGCCATAGCTCTTACTAAGAAGTCGAGGTCTCACCAGAAATCCAAGCACATCGAGCGACAATACCATCTCATCCACGATTACCTCAAGAAGGATTACGTCAAGGTCAAGAGAGTCGACTCCGCAGACAATACGGCAGACCTACTTACAAAGTCGTTGGACCAGCAGAAGAACGAAGCCCATCTTAAGAAGATGGGACTTAGATTTATAGCCAATTGGCTTTAGGTCAAGTAGGAGTTTGTTAGATATGTATGCCGTAGAAGTCAGAATTGGTAGATACTTGTAATACACTTCTAGGGGTAAAATTATAATTTTAACTATAAATAATAAAATAGATTATTTTCTATCATATATGTATATTTAGTGTCTGTGATACATCCCTTGAGTTAATAGTGATGATAATTCTTATTTTCAAGAGTTAAAAATTTAAGACAAAAATTTTTATTATTAACTCATAAAGTGCTCCTAACCGTAGGATCATCATGAGGATAGTGATTGATCCAGAAGGTTAGTGTACAATCGCTTCTTCATAGTAGATGAGTCTTGAGTCACGATGTAGAGACACCAGAGTGAGAGTACAGATACTCATTAGAGAATGAGGAAACCGAGCATGACCATCTCGAGTAGTCATAAGGAAGTCTACCTTCTCGTCGATGACTGATTCGAAGCTACAGTGGTGTGTCTGGTTCTTTGACCTGAGGTGCATCGACAGTTCATCTTGAGGGTGTTATAGTTTGACCACATCATGACTCGATATTTTAACCATTCAAAATCTTGAGACGTATGTTGGCTATAGCATGTTCATTGTAGGAATTGGATTGCACCAAGATAGAATCTATTTACCTCGGTGGATGAGGAGCAGCCCTATGATGATCATGAGAATCAAGTCCATAAGCCCATGGCCATGATAGAGACTGAAATAATAGAAAGAGTTTCTATTAAGATTTTCATATCAGACTTGAATCAAATGATTAAATCATATGATAGAAATTAGGGTTTGATGAGTTCACCTTAACCCTAATCTGATCAGGGCTCAAGATAGAAGAACTTAATCACACAAGTAGTTGCACCGAGAGATTCATTTTCAGTTTTGATGGGTTGCCACCATATACTGCTAGGTGTCACTGGTGGATTTTGGGAGCAATTAGAATGATTTAAATGATCGATCATTCCAGTTGTCTGAATCAGAAGAGTTTTGATCCATCGAAAAAAGTTTTGATGATATCGATGATAGGGATCATGATATATCCCGTTACCATACAGAACTGAATCTAACTGAATCACACAAATAAGGGTTTGAATCTAGATATCATCAATTGAACTAACCCAGTTTAATTAATTTGAATTAGATTCAATTAGGTTCAAGAAAATCGTGCTAGCACACGATTGAGCCTAACATTCTTCTTTTTCTATCATTAAAAGTTATCTCAATTGAGCCAAATATATTTATGCTCACTCAGGTACCTTTACCTGATCTGACTGAAGCTTGTTCAGGTCAAAAAAGGGTTGTCTTAATTTATGACATAAATTTGAGACAACACCTACCATTTTTCATCATCTGCTAATTCTTGTCCTTTGACTTCGGTCAAACATTGACCTTTGATCCTTGGACATCTGCCCATGTGTCATGCACCCATAGGAGAGACTTTTTAACCAAGTCCACTTACCTTTTGGCAGGTAGATGGAGGGCGCACGCCTAGGATGGCGAGCATCCCATGTGGATAAACATTGGAGTCCCATACGGATGGGACTCCAGGTTGCTTCTTGGATTCAAACTAGATGGCCCTTACCTATAGACTTTGATCAGTCTTAGGTGCCATCTAAGGATGAATCTATGGGACTCTCATTTGATTGGATCAGGTGATGTCATCCCACCAATCAGTTTTAGATCTGATTGTACGAAGCAATGCGATTGGTCGGAATGATACAGCACTACATAGCGCAGTAGGGTCTATAAATAAATCCTATCTACGCCCAACTTTTTGTGAGTTTCTCTTAGCCCATGCCCCAAGGCTACCTCTCTCCCTCCTCCATGCCATCTTTTGATCATCTCTCTGCTCTCCACACCCATGGAAGTTGGGCCTTCAGTTTGGTGCGATCCAAGCAAGAAAAGGCTGACAAGAAAAAAAGAAGACAGCACTACTGCAGAGACGACTGCTGATCTTCAGAAGAAGTTTTAAAGATTTTCTAAATCAAATCCATATCAGATTTTTGGAGATGTGATAAAGAAAGAGAAGATCTTCAGATCCAGTCCGAGTGGATGTCGATAGAGGCCAGGCGCTTGCATGGCTAGATCCAAAATCTCAGACAATCAACAGGATCATCAATGGATAATCGGATTATCCATATCAAGATAAAACTAATTTAGATTTAATTTAATTTAATTTTTTATTTATCATATCTAAAAAATGTCAGATATGATTTGGATCTAAGAAAAAATTTTTAAAATATGCCTCTTGATCCAATCAGATTTGAACGAACCTGATCCAAAAAATCAGGATTTTTTCTTCACCTTCAACTACCATAGAATCACCAGAAAATCCAACTAAAGAATAGCCAACTTATTTTAAATTATCAAATATATTTTTTTTGAAGAGTGCATCATAGAATAACATGTCTGCTGAGCTTTCATTATCTATCAAATTATTTTTTTATATCATAATTTGCTATCGCCATAGAGACGACGACAGCATCATTATAGGGGGTCTGAATTTTTTTGACATCATCATCAGAAAAAAAAATAATATTTTCAATGCACAGTCTCTTAGAAGGACTCCTGAATGCCCCCGAGAGCCATTGCTTAATGAGATCATATTGATGACTCCTGTAGTGGGTTGGTTGTACTCAGTAGCATCTTTAGGTCTCTGACGTGGCTCCAGGGCCTGGTTCATCCGTTCTCGAACATATTTGCCGAGTTCGCCTCAGTGGATCAATGCCTCAATCTCATCCTGGAGTTGATGGCATTCTTCGGTGTCATGCCCGTGGTCTTGATGAAAATGGTAGAACTTATTTTTATTCCTTTTGTCAGCTAGGGCCTTCATGGGAAATGGATGGTGGAGATATTTCTGATTCTCTATCTCCATCAGGAGCGTAGCTATTGAATTCACAGGGAGGACTTCTGGACCTCAAATTTTTCCAAGATGGTTCATTGCCGCTCCCTTGATTCCCACATTCCTCCTCGCAGAGTCGCTTCTTTTCCTTTTTTTCCTTCTCTTTCTCTTTTTTATTCAATCTCTCCTCCTTCTCTGCATGAGCATACTTCTAGATTCTATCCAGCATGACTTCATAATTCTTCAGAAAGTTTTTGTTGAGGGAGAAGGTCAAATGGTAGCTCCTGAGTTTGCGCTTCAAGGCCGACATCGCGACGAACTCATTGAAGTCTTTGATTTCAAGAATGGCCGCATTGAAATAGGCTATATACTTTCGGAAGGACTCACCCTCCTACTGTACTATGGAGAATTAGCTGTTCGAGTGCTTCAGGTAGAGTCGGTTGCTCCCAAAATAGGCCATAACGAGTCTGCTCAGTTGATCAAAATAAGAAATGGACCTAGAATGGAGTCCAGAGAACCATATCCTCGTAGATCAGTGGGAGCACTGTTGTCTTTCTCATATTGTACGTGGATGACATCCTCCTTATTGAAAATGATATTTCCATATTAACCACAGTTAAAATATGGTTATCTAACGAATTTTCTATGAAAGACCTAGGAGAAGCATCATTTATTCTAGGAATTAAGGTCTATAGAGATAGACCAAATAGGATGCTAGGACTTTCACAGAAAATGTACATAGAGAAAGTGCTAAAGAGGTTTAGCATGAAAAATTCTAAGAGGGGTTTAGTACCCTTCAGACATGGCATTCATCTTTTCAAGAAGATGTGCCCTAGCACACCTTAGCAAAATAGAACGCATGAGCAAGATTCCTTATGCTTCAGCAATAGGGAGCCTCATGTATGCCATATTATGTACACGACCTAATATAGCCCATGCTGTGAGTGTCACGAGCAGATATCAGTTGAATCCAGATGAAGAACACTAGACTTCTATGAAATGTATCCTTAAATACTTGAGAAGAACTAAGAATATGTTGTAGGTTTTTGGTAATGGAGAACTCCAAGTTCAGGGATATACATACTCGAATTTTATGTCCAATGTAGATGATCGAAAGTCGACATCTAAAAATCTATTTGTGTATAATGGTGGAGCTGTCAGTTGAAAAAGTTTCAAACAGATAGTGATAGCAGATTCCACCATGGAAGCAGAATACATCGCTGCATCAGAAGCTGCAAAGAAGGCATTCTGGTACAAAAAATTTATCGCAAAGATCAGAGTAATGCCATTAGATGTCATTCCTCTGTACTGCGATAACAATGGCACCATAGCTCTTGCTAAGAAGTTGAGGTCTCATCAGAAATCCAAGCACATCGAGCGGCGATACCATCTCATCCATGATTACTTCGAGAAGGGTTACATCGAGGTCAAGAGAGTCGACTCCGCAGACAATACGGCGAACCCGCTTACAAAGTCATTGGGCCAGTAGAAGATCGAAGCCCATCTTGAGAAGATGGGACTTAGATTTATAGCCAATTGACTTTAGGTCAAGTGGAAGTTTGTTAGATATGTGTGCCCTAGTAGCCAGAATTGGCTGACACTTATAAAATATTTCTAGGAGTAAAATTATAATTTTAACTATAAATAATAAAATAGATTATTTTCTATCATATATGTGTATTTAGTGTCTGTGATACATTTCTTAAGTTAATAGTAATGATAATTCTTATTTTCAAGAGTTGAAAATTTAAGACAAAAATTTTTATTATTAACTCATAAAATGCTCCTAACCGTAGGATCATCATGAGGATGGTGATTAATCCGGAAGGTTAGTGTACAATCGCTTCTCTTTAGTAGATGAGTCTTGAGTCTACGGTGTAGAGACACCGGAGTGAGAGTACAGGTACTCATTAGAGAATGAGGGCACTGAGCATGACCACCTCGAGTAGTCATTAGGAAAGTCTACCTTCTCATCAATGACTGACTCGATGCTATAGTGGTGTGTCTGATTCTTTGATCCTTGAGATGCATCGACAGTTCACCTTGAGGGTGTTATAGTTTGACTACACCATTACTCGATCTTCCTAGCCATATGAAATTCCTGAAGGTGTACGTTGGCTATAGCATGTTCATTGTAGGAACTGGATTACATCAAGATGGAATCTATCTACCTCGATGGTAGAGGAGCAGCCCTATGATGATCATGAGAATCAAGTCCAAAGTCCATGGCCATAGTAGAGAGTGAAATAATAGAAAGAGTTTCTATTTAGATTTTCATATCGGAACTTGAATCGAAATGATTACAATCATATGAATAGAAACTTAGGGTTTGACGAGTTCACCTTAACCCTTAATCTGAATCGGGGCTCAAGATAGAAGAACTTAATCACACACGTAGCTGCACCAAGAGGTTTGCATTTTCAGCTCTTGATGGGTTGCCACCATATACTGCTAGGTGTCACTAGTAGATTTTGGAGCAATAATAGAATGATTTAAATGATCGATCATTCCAGTTGTCTGAATTAGAAGAGTTCTGATCCATCGAAAGAAGTTTCAATGATATCGATGATAGGGATCATGACATATCTCATTACCATACAGAACTGAATCTAACTGGGTCATACAAATAAAAATTTGGATCTGGATATCATCAATTGGACTAATCCAGTTTAATTGATTTGAATTAGATTCAATTAGGTTCAAAAAAATCATGCTAGCACACGATTGAGCCTAACATTCTTCTTTTTCTATCATTAAAAGTTATCTCGACTGAGCCAAATATATTTATGCTCACTCAGGTACCTTTACCTGGTTTGACTGAAGCTTGTCTAGGTCAGAAAAGGGTTATCCTAATTTATGAGATAAATTTGAGATAACACCTGTCATTTTCTGTCACCTGCTAATTCTTGTCCTTTGACTTCGGTCAAACATTGACCTTTAATCCTTGGACATCTGCCCATGTGTCATGCACCCATAGGAGAGACTTTTTGATCAAGTCCACCTACCTTTTGGTAGGTAGATGGAGGGCACATGCCTAGGATGGTGTGCGCCCCATGTGGATAAACACTGGAGTCCCATACTGATGGGACTCCAGGTTGCTTCTTGGATTCAAACTAGATGACCCTTACCTATAGACTTTGACCAATCTTAGGTGCCATCTAAGGATGAATCTATGGAACTCTCATCTGATTGGATCAGGTGATGTCATCCCATCAATCAGTTTTAGATCTAATTGCATGAAGCAATGTGATTGACCGGGATGATACAGCACTGCATGGCGCAGTAGGGTCTATAAATAAATCCTATCTGCGCCCAACTTTTTGTGAGTTTCTCTTAGCCCACGCCCCAAGGCTACCTCTCTCCCTCCTCCATGCCATCTTCTGATCATCTCTTTCCTCTCCACACCTAAGAAAGTTGGGCCTTCAGTTTGATGCGATCTAAGCAAGGAAAGGCTGACGAGAAAAGAAGAAGGCAGCACTGCTGCAAAGACGACTGCTGATTTTCAGAAGAAGTTTTGAAGATTCTCTAAATTAGATCCAGATCTGATTTTTGGAGATGTGATAAAGAAGAAAAAGATCTTTAGATCCAGCTTGAGTGGATATCGATAGAGGCCAGGCGCTTGCATGGCTAGATCTAGAACCTCAGGCAATCAACAGGATCATCAACGGATAATCGAATTATCCATATCGAGATAAAACTAATTAAGATTTAATTTAATTTAATTTTTTTATTTATCAGATCATAAAATTAGATCTGAAAAATGTCAAATCTAATTTGGATTTAAGAGAAAATTTTTAAAATATGCCTCTTAATCCAATCAGATTTGAACGAACCTGATCCGGAAAATCATGATTTTTTCTTCACCTTCAACTACCACAGAATCGCCAGAAAATCCAACTAAAGAATAGCCAACTTATTTCAGATTATCAAATATATTTTTTTTGGAGAGAGCATCATAGAATAACATGTCTACTGAGCTTTCATTATCTATCAAATTATTTTTTTTATATCATAATTTGCTATCGCCATGGAGACGATGACAGCATCATTGTAGAGGGTCTGAATTTCTTTAGCATCATCATCAGAAAAAGAAATAACGTTTTCAATGCACAGTCTCTTAGAAGGACTCCTGGATGCCCTCCGAGATCCACTGCTTTGTGGGATCATATTAATGACTCCCGTAGTGGGCTGGTTGTACTCAGTAGCATCTTTAGGTCTCTGATGTGGCTCCAGGGCCTGGTTCGCCCATTCTCGAACATATTTGCCGAGTTCGCCTTGATGGATCAATGCCTCAATCTCATCCTAGAGTTGACAACATTCTTCGGTGTCATGGCCGTGGTCTTGATGAAAATGGTAGAACTTATTTTTATTCCTTTTATCAGCTAGGGCCTTCATGGGAAATGGATGGTGGAGATATTTCTGATTCTCTATCTCCATCAGGAGCATAGCTATCGAATTCACAGGGAGGACTTCTGGACCTCGAATTTTTTCAAGATGGTTCATTACTGCTCCCTTGATTCCCGCATTCCTCCTCACAGAGTCGCTTCTTTTCTTCTTTTTTCTTCTTTTTCTCTTTTTTGTTCAATCTCTCCTCCTCTTCTGCATGAGCATACTTCTAGATTCTATCCAGCATGACTTCATAATTCTTCAAAAAAAATTTATTGAGGGAGAAGATCAAACGGTAGCTCCTGAGTTTCTGCTTCAGGGCTGACATCTCGACGAACTCATTGAAGTCTTTGATTTCAAGAATGACCACATTGAAACAGGCTATATACTTTCGGAAGGACTCACCCTCCTGCTGTACTATGGAGAATAAGCTGTCCGAGTGCTTCAGGTAGAGTCGGTTGCTCCCAAAATAGGCCATAACGAGGCTTCTCAGTTGATCAAAATAAGAAATGGACCCATAATGGAGTCCAGAGAACCATATCCTCGTAGATTTCTTGAGGGTCATGGAAAAAGCCATACAAAGAAGGATGTCAGATGCGCCCAAAAGCCTCATCCATCGTAGTATCCCTCAATGTGGTCTTAAGGATCCGTAGAGCCATCGAATGGCTTGAGGGGAGGTATTTTGAACCGAGGAAACTGATTCATTCAAAATCTTAGCAAAAAAAGAAGAAGTGAGGTGGAAATATCTCTTATTCTGAGAGAGTTTTTCTAGTTGTACCTCTTTCAGTCTCCTCTCCAGATCTTGAAGTTTCTGCTCTAAATCTGTCTCTCGCTGCAGCATCTTATAGGAGTCGATTTTGCTTCTAAGAAGCGCTTATCTTCTTGATCTGGAAGGCATGCCTGATAGTGTTCTTAAAGAATTGGGGGATGGCTGATCCATGACGTAGCTTCTTAGGGTTCTTGCGGAACCAATTCTTGCCATCGCTCTGTTACCTGCTGGAGCTGTTGCACGACATTGGTTAGAATCTAAACTTACTGTACCAGGAGGCTAAACTGCTGGAGGTCGATCATCGTCGGAGGATGGGATTGGACCATCTTTAGAGAGGCTCTGAGAGAAGATGGAGTCAGATTCTATCTTCTTAACCATTTTTCATGAATTTCTGGATGATGCCCTTCCTCTAGCGCCAATCTATTGCTGCAAGACTTCAAAAGGGAGTGAACATCTCACACTAAAGAGCCGGTTGGGTTGGATTGACTTGGATCGTCGGAGAACCTACAAGAAAAGTTCAAGAACTGATAAGGTACCCTCCAATTTAGGATCCTCCGATGCTTAAGTCAGTTGAGACCTTAAGAATAGATAGTGAAAAATAAAAATTCAGAAGACGGAGTGAGAGAGTTTTGGAGGAATCTCGATCTTCCTTCAGTGAAAAAATCGAGGATGGATTTCAACAGAGTCTTGGCTCTGTGAATCTCAAGCATGAGCTTATCTAGAGGAGTACCCTATTCCTCTATTTATAAAGGAGATTTCTTAGGTCGTTAGTTTACTATGGCCGTTAATTTGTTATGACTAGCTGGATTACAACTATTGACCATTTTACCTTTAAGGCAGTCGGTTATAGTACAGTTAGAAAGTCGCAATTTAGGTGGAAGCACGGTTGGCGCATAACTGACTTTTGACATGTGTCTAGATCGGCAAACCACTGATGTAGATTATGATGAGATCGGTGTTTTATCAATCTAGACATATGTCAAAAGCCAATTATGCGTCAACTGCGCTTCCACCTAAATTGCGATCTTCGAGCTATACTATAACTGACTGTAATCTAACTTGACATAACAAACTAACGGCCTAAACAATCCCCTCTATAAATAGAAAGACTGGATATTTCTTCATATAAGCTCATGCTTGAGATTCATAGAATCAAGACTCTGTTGAAATCTATCATTGATTCCTCCACTGAAGAAAGATCGAGATTCTTTCAAAACTCTCTTATTCTATCTTTTGAATTTTTATTTTTCACTATCTAACTTAAGCATCGAATTTTTATTTTTCGCTATGTAACTTAAGCATCGACCGAACATGTGGCATCAGGTCCCAAAGATGCTTTGGTCGTAAAATTTTTTTTCTACCATATGATTTTGGTCATGAAACACCACTTTATTCTTATTAACGGAGACGAACGGTCCACTTTGAAACCATTTAGAAATTTGAAGAATCGAGTTTTAAATTTTTTTAAGATGGAAGATATCTCCGGAGGTGTCACTGTATTTTTCTCTTTTTTTTTATTTTTCTTATTTTAACCCCAGACCGATAGGACACCAGGCAAATACCGCCCGCCCAACCTCCACGCCCATGACCTTTTCGTCACCACCCAGTCCAGCCAACTTCATCGGATCCTCCTCTCACTGAACTCGTCGCCACCACTTTCTCCCCATCTTTTGCTACTACCGTCGTCGTCCTCCCCTTCTTCCCCCTGCTCCTCGTCCGCATTCATCCATGCCTCTTCCCTTTTCTCCAATCGAGTCAATTGAAAATCAAGAAAAAAAATAGAGAACAACGAAACGAGTTTGAAACTCGTCGTCCTCAAAATTTCTCTCCTTTTCAAAATGAAATCAGAAGCTGCCTAAAATCATGGCAGCCGGAGAGAGACCTATCTCATGGCCAGGACGTGGTTCCATGGCGAGATCATGGACTCAGATTCGAAGATATGGGCCGCACCTGCAGATCGATGGTGCACCGGTGGAATCTCCGGCGGCTACGTAGCCGTAGTCTGTGCGGTGTTTTGAGCGCTATGCTCTTTTTTAATTTTCTTTCCCCAACCGCATGAAAGCAGAGGGATATAATAAATCTCCGCCAGCCTTCATTCCACGCTGGAGAGGTGGGACCCATTTGCTCGTTTAGATGTCCAAGCAATAACTAGACGTATCTCGGAGTGATGGTAACATGGAGGTCGTGACAACGAAACCGGACTACTCTCCATCGCTCACGTGGGGTGTCAAGACTACTCGCTGTCGCATTTTTGGAGACAACAAAGAGACCAAGTTAAGGTGTACCGCAAGAGAGAGAGAGAGAGAGAGAGACAGTGATCAAGCTAAGCGTGAGATGACAACCTTCATATTTTCAGGTTTCTCTTTCGTTCTTCATTTACTACCGGGACGATGCAAGAAGAGGAAAGCGGTTGATGCTGTCGTCCGCTATAATAAAGGAAGGAAAAAGAAAAGCGTCAATACTCTGCGAAAAACTTAATCACTTATTATGCTGGATGGTTGGTTCCCTTAATTCATAAATGACATTAGAATGGTTGGTCCTCTTTAAGTTTGCGCTCGGGCACGCATAGATCCAGAAAAGAGATACCGAAGCATGCATGTTAATTAAAAACCCTCTTTCTTAGAGCACCAGCAGGACTTTGCCGATCGAAATTCATTGTAGCAGAGGAGGCAACAGATTTTACAGAGTTGGAGGGGGCGAAAAGATAAAACAGAAAAGCAAAGAATATTTAGCTGTAAAGATCACCTACGAAAGGAATTACAGAAAGGAAATAGAGCATGCATCAAGAGAAAGCGCGCTGCGATCAACTTAATTAAAAAGATCAGTAGTAGGGTATCGCCGGCGGTGGAGGAGATGCATAGGATACCCCTACCACGGGAGGTAAAGGCACGTTCCCGCCACACCCTGATGGCGGTGGCGGTGGAGATTGCCACGGCATCATACCTGGGGGTGGCGGCAGGTGATGTCGAGCCGGTTCTGGAGATGGATGGACGGGCGGGGTCGGGGGCGGTGTCGGATGACCCGGTCCATAGCTTGGTGGAGAAGCAGGCGCTACCCGTGGAACCGGTGGAGGAGGAGAAGGATGGTCTTGTGGATGCGCCGGGGATCCATGGATGGGCGGGGGCGGTGGTGGGGGTGAAAATTGACGGATGGGCGCTGGCGGAGGCGGGGTGGGAGTCCGATGCAGCGGTGGAGCTGTCGATGATGGGCTTGGACGATCAGACGACGGTGGGGGCGGATGAGGAGAGGTCGTTGGAGACCCAACAGGAGGTGCTAAAAAGTGCTGATCCGGGGCGGTGGAGATGGCGAAGCACGGTAACTCGGTGGCGATGGTTCGGGGGAGTAAGGAGGCAGAAGAGGTGGCGAATGGGACGGAGGGGGGTGGGTTTTCGTGGATGGCGAAGATTGGGACTCCGGTGGTGGCGGAGTAGGGGGATGAGGTGTCGGGGGAGGTGACGACTCGGACTCAGGTGGCCGAGGAGGAGGTGGGGAGTGAGCCGTGGCGGAAGGCGACGACTCGAAGTTTGGCGGCGGCGGCGGAGGAGCGGGGTGAGATGTAGTGGAAGGCGACGATTCGGACTTGGGTGGTGGTGGTGGTGGTGGTGGAGGCGGTGTGCTCTTGAAGTAGCCCTTGCGCGGGCCCGCGAGAGGAGCCGGCGGCGGCGGGGCGGGGCGCCTCCCGCTGATGAACCTTCCCTGCGGCGGCGGTGGCGACGGGGACGGGAACGAATAAGTGGGGGCTGGGCTCTTGCCCCCGGCCCAGCACTTGGACTTGGTGCAGTCGAAGGGGCGCGCGGCGTCGGAGGAGCACTGCTTAGGGGAGCGCTGGTCTGGCAGCCCTGGAATGCAGTTCTTCTTGGCGTCGAGCAGCACCTTGCCGCCGGCGCCGGCCGCGGGGCACTGGGGTGGCTGCGATGTGAAGTAGTTATAAGAGTAGGTGAAGTTCTGGAGCCTGGGGAGCTGGCAGATGCCGGCGGGGATGGAGCCGGTGAGGCTGTTGTGGGCGACGTCGAGCTGCTCGAGGCTGGCCATGGCGGCGATGGAGCCCGGGAGGGGGCCCTGGAGGTGGTTGAAGCTGATGTCGAAGACGGTGAGCTGGCGGAGGAGGCCAACCTCGGGGGGGATGCAGCCGGAGAGGTTGTCATTAAGGAGAATGATCTCGTTGAGGGTGATGGCCATCCGGCCGATGCTGGAGGGGATGCAGCCGCCCAGGTCGTTGTTGGCCATCACCACCACGGAGGCCGGGGAGGAGCCCAGATTGGCGGGGATGCCGTGGCCGAGGCGGTTGGAGTTGAGGAAGATGGCGTCGAGGGGACGGTCGAATAGTGCCGGGGGGATGGAGCCCTCGAACTCGTTGAAGCGGAGGTCCAGGTAGCGGAGGGAAGGCAGGGCGAGGACGACGTCCGGGAACCGACCCACGAAGCGGTTGTTGCTGAGGTCGAGCTCATGAAGGAGGCGGAGGAGGTTGAGGGTGGACGGAACGACGCCACAGAAGCGGTTGGAGTTAAGGTGGAGGAGGGCGAGATCTGTGAGGAGGCCGAGCTCGGGAGGTAGGTACCCGGCGATGTCGGCGTGGTTGAGGTCGACGCCGGCGACGACGGTGAGGGAGGGGTCGGCGGGGGAGGGGGCGCAGAAGACGCCGAAGTAGGAGCACACATCAGGGCCGACCCAGTTGCCGGTCAGGTTCTGGGGGTCGGAGAAGATGGCCATCCGCTTCCACGTCTGCAGGGCAATGTAGGCCTGCCGGAGCCGCGGGTTGGCGAACCTGAGCCCGGGATCGACCACGACGGGGCCGCCGGTGGAGCCATCAGCGGCCTGGGCCACCAGAGGGAAGGAGAAGGAGCAGCACAGCAGCAGCAAGAGGAACCCACGGGGCGACAGATCCATGCCCGTGCCCATGACCCGACCACCTCTAGATCCGAGAGGTGAAGGAAGGAAGGAACAGGGTCATATGAACAATGGATATGACACAGAGAGAAGAGGAGGAAAAAAAAAATCGACGACGATGCGAGGATCAGGGTGGATGACCAGATCGGGAATGGGGATATCTGCCTTCCCTCTCGTTTTATAGATACAGGTATTGAAAATTACCCTAGTTTTCGTGTCTCTTTCTCTCTCTGTCACCCGTCCACTGTCTTGTTATTATTATTATTATTTATTATCTTGTCTCCCGTGGATACTGCTCACTGGTGCTGCCCATCTTTTATTATTCGTCTGGGAAATATTTTTGAATAAAAGTATTGAAGTATTGCCAAGAAGAGTTTTTTTTTTTTAAAAAAAAAAGGTTCAGGTTCAATCTCCGCCTGGGAGCTGGAGCCCGTTCTTAAAAATCACCGGAATCCCCCGCTTTCTGTCTTGGATTTAAAAGTCGCTTTCTTCGCCGGTAGCTGCGATGGGAGATCAAAGGACGAGGTACGATCGATCTCACTCAATGCGTGGGTCTGTGATTGCGTCCGTCCTGGTCCCATCGGTCGGGGATTCTCTCTCTCTATCTATCTGGTTCAGTCACAACGGCAAGTAGGAGTGGGACATCCGCGTTCCGACTCGTACTGGCCAGCGGCTAGATACTAGTGGGAGCCAGCACATTAGTTTAGGTTGGAACGCGTTTTATTTCTTACTTGCTGCAGCGTCGTGTCTTCTTTTTATAAAATAGCCAGGCTTGACAGGGAAGCAGACTGGGTGTCGGTGTCACTGTGAGGCCGGCTACATGATATCCCATGTGATCCCACGCGAAGGTTACTGGCACGGCGACCAAGGGACGGAGAAATGGGAGCAAGCTTGCAGAGTGGGCCACCGACGTGGGATGCACAATGATTCGGGATTAGAGAAAGAGTCGTAAATTAAATTTAAATTCAAATTCAATTAAATCAAAATTTTATAATAAAAATTTTATATAAATAATTTAAATTATTAAATATAATTTATTATTTTAAAATTATTTATATATAAAAAATTATATAATTTAAAAATTTTTAGTCTATTTATTAAATAATTAAAAATTAAATAGTCTAAGTAAAATTAAATTAAATATATTTTTTGATTATTTAATATATAAATTAATAATTTTTAAATTATATAATTTTTTTATATATTAATTTTAAAATAATAGATCGTATCCAATAATTTACATTATCAATGTAAAATTTTTATTATATAATTTTGATCTAATTAACTGAATCTAGAATCAAATCTAATTGATCTTACTCTAATTTAATTATATTTTTATTTTATATATAAAATAAATATAATTAAGATCCAGAATAAAGTTTCTGCTTGCCGAACAACATCTCCTTACGTGATCAAGAAATAATCATTCCAATCAAAATTATTTATAACATATATAACCATTTCAAAAAAATATCATAAACTATAGCTAAATATAAAATGCACCTTCTGTATTTTTTTTAATATTTTTATAGGCAAAGTTTTATTATTCAAAAAATATTTTTATTTTTCAAAAATAACAGATAAAAATTGATATAAACTATAGTATAATTATTTCGATGGATCTGATTTTTTACTATTCACCTTTTTTATTTTCAGATAAAACTGGGACGGTGAAATCGGAGACCCGCTCCGAGACGGACAACCGGGCAAGATCTACATTTGCTCCCGCCCGCCGAAACGGTCACCACCAAGAGAGACAAAGGATCCGGAGCTCATCAACGTGCAGAAGCGTACGTTAGACAGGCTTTTTTGAAAAAAAATAAAACTTAAAAAAGGGAAAATGAGGATAAAAATTGATACCATCACATGGGTGCTGGCATACGTAGTGGGTGGCGATGCAGTTCCAAATGTTTCCATTTTTTTTTTTTTTTCTTTTCATCATAAGGGAGTGTGATATACATTATTAGATAAGCTGTACATGGCATGATAGGGTCCCTTATCTGATTGCAATTTCTAAGCCCGGTCTGGATCTCCGCCTTCGCTCCATGCATGCTCTCAAGCTGAACCTAGATGTCCGTCCTCGGATAATCTCAGCATGCAATTTCGAATCCTGATCCGTCTTTCCAAAACCTTTCTTTCGTTTCGCAACCGGAGGAACCAGCTCCCCCATTTCAGAACTGGCCCACTGCTGACAGGCGTAGGGTTCGCACTCCCGAACTCCAAATAATCGGCCACAGTTGGAGCACTCACATAAAAACGTATATGGTCACCACGAAATCCGTAGTGCTAGCTAATGCGAGCCAGAACGAGAAAGAGTCCAAGAGGACTGGTCCAGCTCGCTTCTATTGCGCTGATACGATGGTCGTCCTTGTCCGTCAGGAAGCTAGGTCTCCCATTAATCTGTCTGTCAGGCGGGACCCCTTACAAGAACGTAGATAAGTTCCATGCATCGCTGGCACCGGAGAAAAGTTTCTTGGGTGCTTAAATACAAAATTTAGGTAGAAAACCACCACCGTTCCCGTAGAGGTCCACAAGTACCAGCTTGGGAATGAAAGCGTTGAACCCTCGTACAAATCTACAATTGATTCCCCTTATGCGATCGGCCAGCAAATTGCAATATGCATTAAATAAATCATAAGATATTAAGAGTTTGCACATCCTTCCAGCTTTAGCTTTTGACGAGAGGATTTTTGCAATGCATCAAAACTTTTACCAGTTCTTTATAGATAAATATAATAAAAAAATTAATTTATTTTTTTATTAATTAATTTATTCATATTTTTATTTTTTTTAAATAAAAAAATTCTTTTTTTATAAATAATATTTATTTATAAAATAAAAATATTTATTTAGAAGATAACTAAATCATTTTTTTCATTAGTCATATTCTTATTTTTAATATTTTCATCAACGCTCAATAACTCAATAATCTATTTTTTTTAATTTAAAAAATATAAAAAATATTTTAAAAAAATATGAATAAATTTTAACAACAAACTTAAAAAAATAAAATAATAATATAAAAAAATATGAATAATAGATTTTAAGATAACTTACCCATGCATAAAAAAAATATAGATAAATTATTTTTTTATCTAAATATTATTTTAAAAATACTTATCTAAAAAAATATAATTTTTTTGATAAATATTTTATCTGTAAAAAAATGAACTCCTAAGAAAAATTTGGGCGGACAAGACTCATTAGATAAGGTCCATGTTTTGTATCCACAGACCCAAAGTGGGATTTTAGCAAGTTAGCCCTTTTTTTTTTAATACTGATGATGACCGATATAACTAAAATTCCTATACCACATGATTTTTGGTCCGATCAGCCTGATTGGTATTGTTATAGAATGGGGCTGGTATGACCTCGACCTATTTAAGATCGACCGTCGATCTATCCTAATAGATCGTTTAAGCGGAACGATACGATACTTCGTCCGTGATTAGCTGTAGGTCGACTTAAGCCGACCTATAATTTCGACCGACCTATTGAAGATCGCCTCCTGATAAAACAAAATAGGCCTTTATACCTCATCCTCGTTGGATTCAGGTAGACCACCAAGCTACATGAATAGGCTTATAGCTCATCAATGACCAACCTACAATCGTCCCTACTGAAACTACATCCTCTCCGAATCAAAAAACTCGGATAAAGAAAGAATCTTTCGTAATCCCGTCTTTCAAAAAGAAAAGAAATCTTCCGAATCAATCCAGGACGACTAACTCGGAAAGTCGTTAGAGTCCGAAATGGATACGACTCCAACTCCTCCCCTATAAATAAAAGGGCTCCGGGATTCTTCAAGTATGCCATTCAATTCGACGCTTTCTCTCCTCATTGTTCTCCAATCTTCTAACTTGAGCGTCGGAGGATCTTTACCGAAGAACACTCCGATGGAACTTTATTGTAGGTGAACGGACGAAGCTCCAACAAAAATTCATCCTCGACCTCATATTCCTCAGTGGCCAAACTCCTCCATCCTCGTCGACCGACCTCAAGCCAGAAGATCCAGGAGCAATAGTTGGCACTAGAGGAAGGGCCTCGATTATTTTCGAGGTTTAATTTTGAGGAAAGAAAGCATGACATCGGATATCATGAGAATCCAAAGGAGAACATCAAACGTGTCCCAGCGTTCTAGTGGTCGGAGGATCTACAATGCTCAACAGGTTAACACATCTCCACCACCAATCCAGGAAAACCCACCAACGGTGCCGACGATCTCACATGAATAGTATGACACCCTGCTTCATCAAGTGCAGGCATTATCAACCGTCGTAAGTGGAAAATAGTAGGCCGACAAGCGTCGTCCAATCGAAGAAAATTCAGATCTGGTCCGGAAAAGGCCAGAGGAACGATGCCCCCAAAATCCTAGGGTGGAAGCCAATCATCACAGCCAACCTACTGATCCTTCCTGTCGAAAATCTGAACGCTCGCCAACATCAATTTTTAGAAGAAGCTCTACTCCGGACCATGAGACTCCTTAGCACTGAATCATTCGTAAGGATGACATGGAGAAAAAGTTCAAAGAGATACAACGGCAGCTGGATGCGTTGCGGGAGCCGAGGCAATAAGAGGAAAATTTGGGGTTTAATGTCCATCCCTCATTCACTCAGAAGATTATGGATGAACCCTTGCCACATCGATTCAAGATCCCTCAGTTGGAGCTTTACGATGGAACGGCTGATCCCGTAGATCATCTAGATCGTTTCCAAACTCTTATGCATCTGCAAGGGGCTACCGATGCGATACTATGTCGAGCTTTTCCTTCAACTTTGAGAAAGGCGGCTCGATATTGATATTCGAACCTGAAATCCGACTCCATAGATTTCTTCTACTAGTTAAGCCATCTATTCGTTACCCACTTTGTAAGCAGTCATCGACAACGTCGTAACTCTGACTTCCTCGTGAGTATCAGGTAATGAGAGAATGAGCTCCTTCGAGAGTGTATCAATCGCTTCAATGCAGCCACCTTGGAGGTCCGAAATTTAGACCTGCCTGTGGCCATGACGGCATTCAAGGCCGACCTCCTCCAAAATGACCTTTTGTTCTTCCTCAACTTGGACTATTCGAAGGATTTCGCTAAAATGCTCGAACGAGCGAAAAAGTATGCCCAGACCGAAAAGGCTTGGGACCAGTAGGGGAGTAGCCGAGATGGTAGGTCAGATAAATCCCAAAAATAGGAAAAGAAAAAAGATCATAAACGAATGCAACACTATTGGGAGGACCCATGATTTCATCAATCACACACCCTACCTTGGAGTAGCCGACTAATATCTCCAAAGCCGTAAGGCCGATCTAGAACTCCACCTCAGAGGTTCAATTACTACACCCCTCTCAACACACCCCGAGCTCAGAGTCTAATAGAGATCGAGCGACGAGAAGATATACCTCGATCCAGAAAAATGATAACCTCTGCTCGAGTAAGAAATCTGAGAAAGTATTGTCGATATCATCATGACCATGAGCATGATACCGAGGAGTACTGACAACTCAAAGAGGAAATAGAGGCACTAATCAGGCAGGGATGACTTGGACACTATATGGATGTACAGCGAATCCCGACGAATCCGGATCGTGACCAACCTCGATAGGATGAACCACACGAAGAGCAGCCAACTATGGAAGAAATCAAAGTAATTGCAGGAGGAAACCTCGACGAAAATACTTCGGATCGGGATCGACCAGGAGAAGGACCGAGGAAGAGGAAAGCAGATGGTGAAATTACTTTCACCGATGAAGATCTGAAAGAAACAAGTCAGTCCCATTACAATCCTGTAATCGTTTCTTTGAATATTGCTAATTATGATGTACATCGGATCCTTATTGATAATGGAAGCTCGGTAGATGTTCTATTTTATGATACCTTTGGTTGGATGAACTTAAGCCCTGAATTACTGATGAAGAGGAATGTACCTCTGGTCAAATTTTCTAACGCTACTATTTCAGTGGAAGGCACTATCTTACTAACGACAAAAGCTGGACGAGTTTCGAAGCAGATGGTTGTCGATATAACTTATTTCGTTGTCAATAACCCCTCCACCTACAATATCATATTAGATCGGCTAGGCCTAAATATCCTCCAGGCCATAATATCGATCTATCACCTGAAGGTCAAATTCATGACTCCACATGGAATCGACGAGCTCAGAAAAAACCAATCGATCGCAAGAGAGTGTTACATGGCTACTTTGCATGAAGTGGTTGGCTAACGTCGTCCTCGTCAAAAAGGCCAGTGGAAAATGGTGCACATGCATTGATTGTGGATCTCAATAAAGCATGCCCGAAAGATAGCTATCCTCTGCCATGCATAGACCAACTGGTGGACGCGACCTCGGGACATCAGCTCCTATCATTTATGGATGCTTTCTCGGGATACAACCAGATCCGAATGGCATCCAAGGATGAAAAAAAACTTCTTTCATAACTGACCAAAGCCTTTTTTGCAATAGGATCATGTCGTTTGGCTTGAAGAATGCTAGAGCGACCTATCAAAAACTTATGAACAAGCTTTTCAAAGAACAAATTGGAAAAAATATGGAAGTGTACGTGAACGACATGCTCATCAAAAGTAGGGCTGCCAAATATCATATTACCGACCTAGAAGAAGCCTTGTCTATACTACGACGTTTTCGAATGAAGCTCAACCCGGACAAATACGCCTTCGATGTCACTTCCAAAAAATTTCTTGAGTTCATAGTGTCACAACGTAAGATTGAGGCCAATCCGGAGAAGATTCAAGCTCTTCAAGAAATAAAGCCTCCGAAGATGATCAAAAAAGTGCAATGACTCACAGGAAGGATCGCAGCCTTAAATAGATTTTTATCAAGATCAGCGAAAAAGAGCCTTCCATTTTTTAAAGCCCTTAAGCAACCGAAGGACTTTTAATAAACAGATAAATGCCAGACAGCTTTCGATGAGTTAAAAAAATACCTCGACTCCCCTCCTCTGTTAAGCAAGCCAGAGCCCGAGGAGGTATTGTACTTGTATCTAGCTATTTTTTCTTCGACAATTAGTTTTGTTCTGATCTGACAAAAAGCTAAGGTATAGAAGCCGATCTATTATGTGAGTCGGATACTTCACAATGCTAAAACTAGATATATGAGATTGAAAAAAATCGTCTATACTCTCTTAATATCTACAAAAAAGTTACGCCCATATTTTTAAGTACACACCATCGCAGTCCTTACAGACCAACACATTAGATCGATATTGTACGGACCAAATATTTCGGGATAGTCGGCTAAATGGGCTATCGAGCTAAGCGAATTCGATATCAAATATTTGCCAAGACCGTCCATTAAAGCTCAAGCATTAGCGGACTTCATCCTGAAATGTACAATTTCAGATGAGGAATCCGGTCACGCTGAAACCCCTTCAACCGACCCTACATGTTGATGGATCTTCAAATGCCATGGGCTCCGAAGTCGGGTTGATCTTAACCAGCCCAGAAGGAGTAGTAGCAAAATATGCCCTACGCTTCGACTTCCCGTCTTCCAACAATGAAGCCGAGTATGAGGCATTAGTAGCGGGACTTAGAATAGCAAAAAAAATTAAAGTTTGACATCTCAGAGTACATAGTGATTCGCAGTTGGTGATTGGTCAGGTTCAAAGAGAATATGAAGCTCGGGAGCCGAATATGGTTAAGTAACTATAGAAGGTCAGAGACTTGACTTCTAACTTTTTAGCCATGGATGTTCAGCAGATACCAAGGGCGGAGAATGTACGAGTTGACCTCCTTTATAAGCTAGCAACCCATGGGATGACCGACCTAAAAAGAAGCTCATATATGGAAGTCTTGGAGAAGCCGAGTATTGAAGAGGCCCCGGTAATGCAAGCTGATCCAGAACCGAGCTGGATAGATCTTATTCTTTATTATTTGCGAGATGAAATTTTGCTTACAGATCGAGATAAGGCGAAAAGATTGAGATACCTCGCTCCACAAAACATCGTTTACGAAGAAAAGTTATAATAAGAGGTCTTTCATCCTACCTCTGCTCAGATGCCTCCATCCTTCGAAAGCCAACTATGCCCTACGAAAAGTTCATGAAGGATTCTGTGGTAATCACCTGGGAGGCAAGGCTCTGTTCCATAAAATATTACAGCATGGATATTTTTGGCCAACCATGCAAAGAGATGCGACCGATCTGATGAGCAAGTGTAACCAATGCCAAAGGACCTCAAACATTCAGCGCCGACCATCGACCCCATTGGCCTCGATCACGACCCCTTAGCTCTTTGCTCAATGGAGAATGGATATCCTCAGACCATTTTCCATCGTCGTGGCATAGAAGAAGTTTCTGATTGTCGTGATTGACTATTTTACTAAATGGGTGGAAGCAGAGGCAGTAGCTATGATTACCAAAGCCAGAGTTCAAAATTTTGCTTGAAAGTCTATCATATGTCGATATGGTTTATCCCATACCATCATAACCGATAATGGACGACAATTCAATAACCCAAGGTTCATAGAATTCTATAATGACTATGAAATTTCTCACAGATTGACATCGATAAGTCATCCACAAACTAATGGCGAGGCCGAGGTGACGAACAGAACATTATTGCAGGGGTTGAAAGCTCGCATTAGCCAGGCAAAAGAATCGTGGGCCGAAGAGTTGTACAACATCCTTTAGACGTATCGCACGATGCAACGTGTCCCAACTGGAGAGACACCTTTCATGTTGGCCTTCGATACGGAAGCTGTGATACCCGTAGAGATGGGATTACCCACGTTCCGAGTAGAGAAGTTCAATGAAGATAGCAATTCCTTCGAGATGAGAGCGAATATGGATCTATTGGAAGAAATCCAAGAACGATCTCGAGTTCGAATGGCCAACTATCAACAGAAGGTTGCTCGATACTACAATTCTCGAGTAAAGAGCAAATCTTTTTTGATAGGACAATTAGTTCTTCGTCAAGCTGAGATTCCTCGTCCATCCGAACGGTCAAAATTATCGTCGAACTGAGAAGATCCTTATCGCATGGCTGAAATAGTCCGACCTAGAATTTATCGTCTCTGTCGACTGGATGGAACTTCGATCCCAAGGATCTGAAACGCCGACAATCTTCGAAAATGTTATCCTTAGAATATAATTTCCATCTTAAATTTTTTATTCGATAATGAATAATAACTTTTCACAGGTTTTATTTTCGTCAATGCGCGCTCCTCAACCACGATCGAGGAGCGAAATGCATCTCCATCAAATTTCACCAACGCACGCTCCTCGACCATGATCGAAGAGTGGAACGCATCTCCATCAAATTTCACCAATGCGCGCACCTCAGTATTTACAAGTGATGGTCGGTCCATACAAAAATACCTCGACAAAGATCAAGGGCAAATAAAAAAGGCCGACCTAAAAAAAGATCGAACATGTCCGATCAAAATGGTACATTAAGCTCCATTCAGAGCTCTAGATTCGCCGACCTCCGCTTGATCTGGCAAGGTGATAATGGCTGGGGGTGGTACCGACGCTGCATCCTCGACAGCCAGGTCGTCGCGTGCGGGACTGAAGACATCTTCCATTTGAATCTTCCGACCCTCAACTTCCTCGACCTCCTCGTCGTCCAACTCCAAGAGGTCCAAGCTCAGGTTGGGGAAGATCCTCCAAACCTTCTCTTTCATATCTATACCCCCTTGTAGGTAAGAGAGCGATGCGAAATCCATCTTGATGTTGCAGAATTCTTCCGAGGCACGAAAGGCCTCGACCGCCTCTACCCTGACGACCTCCGCTCGTGCCTTTCCAATCTCCCTCTCTCCCAGCACCCGCGCTTCAGTCTTAGTCAGCTCGAATTCCAACTGCTTCACCCTCTCCCTGAGGGACCTGATCTCTTCCTCGACCTTCAGACGAGATAGTTGAGCATCGTCCACCCTTCGATGGGCTTGGATGGCTTTCTCCTCAGCTTTCTTAAAGAGGCGCCGAACCTCTCTAATTACTTCGGTGAAATGGTCCACATGATGGACGAGCTAAAAAAAAAAGAAGAAAGCTGAGCTGAGGAATAAACGAAAGAGCTAAAATGAAGATCGATAAAAAGCCAACACATACCCGAAGGAGAGAATCGTAAGAGTCTTGGATGCGGAAGGCACCCCCGGCCTCCTCGAAGGTCTGGATGTCGGTCGGTAAAATGACCAACTTCAGCAAGGAACGAGCAACACGGTAGTCGCCGATGCCTTTTCTTTTATCCTCAATATCCGAGGAAACTTCCACCGAAGAGATACTCTCCGAAACATAGGATCTGCGGTCGGATATCCGAATGGAGATCTTCAGCCCACCCGAGCTTCTTTTAGAAGAAGACGCAGAAGATCGAGGGACAGACTCCCCTAGAGCAGTGGATCGAATCGACGTCACAGCCTTCGTCGATGCCGACTTCTCCTTCCTCGGGGCATTGGCCGCTCTCGAGGAACCTCCTGCCGTGGGCTGCACCAAGACAGCCTTGGTCCAAGTGCGTTTGGGGGCCACAGCCGCACTTGTCTTCCTCTTCTTCGCCATCCGACGAAGAGTTTCAAGGTCGGACAGATTCATCGCTGGACAGAAAACACAAGACTCGGTCAATGATAATGACGAGAAAAGAAAAGACGACCCAAACAAAATTGCATAAGAATACTTACTCCTCAGATCAGTTGGAATCAGTCTGACCTTAAATAAATTCTCCTCAGTAAGGAACCTAGACAGTGGAAGAAAAGCAAGACTAAAGATTTGACTCAAGACCTCCTCCTCGACGTCGAACAATGTTGGAGGTCTAACAACCGACCTATGAGATAACCCCTATGATGTGCTGAAATCCCATGGTTGCTCGACCGACACAAAAAAAAAAGCGTTCCTTCCAATTATGCACCGAGGAAGAAGCGCCTCAAAAAAGACGGCATCCTCTCCAAAGAGAAGCGTACCACCATCCGACCTCCGTCGAAACTTCTTTAAAGTGAAGCAAGCTCAAAGAAGATGGAAAATAGACTCGATCCCGAGGAGGAGGCAGTCGGTGAAGCAGCCTAAAATCGATCATCAAAAGTTCAACGCCAAACAATAAAAGCTAATTCTATACAGGTTCAGAAGCTCAACAATTAAAAAATGAAAAGATAACTTGAGGCCAACCTTTAGCGATTCCTCGTAAATACCAACCCGTCTAAGCTAAGGAAGAGCTATACACTCCTCGGGACCGACGACCTCTAACTTAAAATCATCAGGGACATGATATTTCATCCTAATAACTTCCAGATCCTCCAAGGTGAGAACGAAATCTATTCTAAAAGAGTCATAGTCCAGAACTTCACATTCTTCGGATTGACCCAAAAAACCTATTACCTCGAAATCGTGATCCTCGCCAGAAGGGCTATCCAAGCCCCAAGAAGATCGAGACAGACTAGATTGACTCATGAGTACGAAGAAGACTGACCTAAAGGATGAGGAGGCTGAGCAATAAAAAAATTTAGGATGAGATCGACGGTGGCTCGACTGAGTCCGAGCTATTCCTTACGCAAAGTATCGGAGTTCACCCTTTAAGCAACAGTAGCAATCAAAAAGAGTAATACTGACCCTATTCATAAAAGGCATGAACGGCTCCGATCTACTCCCATTTCATCTACCCTTTTAGATCTTCGCCAGGTGTCAGATACCCATTAGTCAGGATGGGTAGATCCAAAGCAAAGCAACGAACGATTAGATTTCATGACTGATAGACTTCTCTTAATCTTATCATGCTAAAGATCTTCAATATTGCAAAGCAGGCACGATTTGAAGGTCAACCTCGACTTCGATAGGATACTTACATCAATGCTCAAAGGTAGATCGATCTCATAAGTGGAGGACGAACTGTTGTGGAATGAGGCTGGTATGACCTCGATCTGTTTAAGATCGACCGCCAACCTACCCCAATGGATCGTCTGAGCGAAACAATGCGACACTTCGCCTGCGATTAGGTGTAGATCGACTTAAACCGACCTACTGAAGATCGTCTTCTAGTAAAACAAGATAGGCCTTCATACATCATCCTCGTCAGATTCAGATCGACCGCCAAGCTATATGAATAGACTCATAACTCATCAATGACCGACCTACAACCGTTCCTATCGAAACTACGTTCTCTTCAAATAAGAAAACTCAAATAAAAGAATAATCTTTCACAATCCCATCTCCCAAGAAGAAAAGAAATCTTTCGAATCAATGCAGAATGACTAACTCGAAAAACCGTTAGAATCTGAAATGGATACGACTCCAACTCCTCCCCTATAAATAAAAAAGCTCCGAAATCCTTCAGATATGTCATTCAATTCGACGCTTTCGCTCATTGTTCTTCAATCTCCTAACTTGAGCATCGGAGGGCTTTTACCGAAGAACATAAACTTTATTACAGATGAATGAATGAAGCTCCAACGAAAATTCATCCTCAATCTTATATTCCTCATGACCGAATTCCTCCATTCTCGTCAGTCAACCTCGAGCCAAGAGATCCAGGAGCAACAGGTATAATTCTAAAACTACTATTACCATCAATGGTATGCATTTCATGTTGAAAGGCCCTAAGCAGCAATGAGCTGATACCAATAGATTTGAAAGATGGAAGACCCGGTAAGGGTGAAATACTTTTTGGCGGAAGCTAATGCAATAAAATTCCATTCCAAAGAGTTCTAATCCGTCGGGACCTGCTGCCTAATGAAGTACTATGATGAGATTTGTGTGACAGGGCTACGGAGGATTACCAGCACATGATCGTATCGTGCCCATTTTCTGCCCAATGCTGGAATCAGTGGACAATTATTGCCGAGCTTCAAACAAACCCTTCATCTTTGCCGACATCTTGAGTTCCTCTTTATCTTATGCCATGGTAGAGAGGAGGGAGCAAGAATTGATGGCATACATGGCTTGGCTGATCTGGTTAGCTCGAAACTTGAGCGTTTTTCAAAATCAATTTACATCTCCACAGGACCTGGTAAGCCAGCTGTTATTATGTTGATGTCTTTAACTATCTTATTAGCCCTTCATGCACCAATTCAAAGCACTGGGGCAGCTCATCACGTGCTTCACAAGCACACTTCTTTTCAACCCTCGGTGTCTTGGCTGCCCTCTGATGGTGAAATTTTGATGGGGCTGTGCAAAGGTCATCTGCAGCAGCAGCTATTTTAATCAGCGGTGCCTCTGGTCCTCTGATATATGCTTCTGGTAGGCTTCTTACTTCCTGTTCCATCCCCTGTGCTGAGTTAACAGCGTCCTGGATGGGGCTGTGCAAAGGTCATCTGCAGAAGCTGCTATTTTAATCAAAGCTGCTTCTGGTTCTTCGATACATGCTGCTGGTAGACTGACTTCTTACTTCCTGTTCTATCCCCTGCGCTGAGTTAACAGCATCCTGGATGCGGTTTAATGCAACCATACGTTACTGCCACGGTCGGGAAATTTTGCAGGAGGGCTTGGCTACCATGGTCTGTTGGATCAATTATCCTTCTCCTTGCAACGCAGCAGATCTTTTTCATATTCAGGCCTGGAAACAAAGGTTACAAATATTTTCTGTGACTCATTTTTCGTGAGGATAATCAGATAGCAAACTAGCTGACAAAACGGGCACTTCAGGGGGGTCCTTTCCCTCCAGTGTTTGCCTGCTTGGAGTAAGTTTCCTCGGCCATGAATGATCAGCCTCTACTTGGTTGGCTTCAGGCGCTGCTGTTCTACTTCTTAGTTTGCTGTTACAGTCTCTGTTTGTGTTAGTTGCCCGGTCTTGTTTTTTCTGTTTACAGTTTCAACTCAATGCACCAGAAAAAAAGAGGTTAATGTTTTAAGTGAAGTTAGGCATCTCTGCGGACCCATTCTGGCATGAAGACTTCAATGGCGGCGTAGACAACGGGAAGGCTCAAATTCAACTGCAGCATGCAGATCACCAGATGGAGAGATCATCCAAGGGAGGCTCTACATCAGAATGGATATCATGGAATGGAAAGAGGCACTTGTACAAAGAGGAAACCCTTATCCAGCCTCTATGTCATGAAGTAATGTACCATGAGGGGGCTCGTCGAACTACTCACAGTCCAAGCATGCTGGTGCCCACGAGGTGCATCGAACCAGTCAGCCAGGGCTAACACTAAAGCGCATCATCATAACTGCTGGCTTTGCTGAAACCAGTCTATCAGATTCTGCTCCTATACAGATATCCTTTTCCTGCACTGTGACCTACAAAACTAAGGTGGATTAATGCCAGCATTCTTAGCATATGTATACAAGACTCTGTCTTCTACGAGAATGTTTTTGATGTGGATCTTTCATATGCATAAAAATGTAGGTTATGCATCAATGTGCTGTCAGCATCTGGCTGCATGGCATTTTCCAACACTATGCACTAGGTCTCCTGGGTAAAGGTCGAGGGGCAGCAGCATGCCGGAACACCTTCCACAGAGTGAGGAACAGATGTCCAAACTTCTACCATAACCTTAACCATCAAGCCACATCCCAAAGGCTCTTAAAGCACTCCTAATCAGTTGAGAGTGAGGAGCTTCGCCTCCTACCCTTCATCGTAGACAGGACATATATCAACTTATAAATGTTAATGGAGATTTTTATATGCAGTTAACAAACCTCAACATTAACTTGCATAGGGAACAATAAAGCACCCTGACAGCGCTTATCCCAACCATAGACTCCTAAATTTAATGCTGAGCTTCAACAGAATCTCTCTGGAGGAGCTTCTACAGGTATCTGAAAAAGAAAAATGTCATCGAATAGAACATTAACTCAGAATGTGGTGTTAACTTTTTAAAATGCAAACCAAAGAGGTGGTTGCAAATGACAATAAACTGATTGATGATGAAACCACAGAACTCAGGATTTTGAAATCATTGAAGAGAGAAGATTTTCTATTTTGATAATAGTTTCGTAAAACCAGTGACAATTATATATATGGACTGGTGGAAAAAGAACACAACGAGAGAAAAGGAAAATAAAGAACCAAAACCACCTTCTAGAATTCACTTTCTTTAAAGAAAAGGTAAGCAAACTAAACTGGGTACCAAGCAGATAATGAGTTCCTTCAGCCTAAATAAATGACTAAAAATATGACAACTGCAAGGCTCAAACAGATTTTGTTCAAGCTTAACTAATTAGACAAATATTATCACTTGCCAAGGCTAAATAACGTGGGAAAGTTCACACCCAGAATACTTCAGGAAAGCAATTCTCACTTCAAGTCCTAGAGTAACCAATTCATACCTCTCCTATCGCCCATTCTTCCTTTAACCATATGCTGTCATCTGGACTAACATTCTGCTTTTCCCTGTACAAGAAAAGAGCCTAGTCAGCAGACATGGACAGCTTCTATAATTTGCACTAAGTGGTAGCCATGTTGGAACTTCCAAGTCCACTGCTTGAAGCATTAAAATCAATTATGTAAACATGTGATGACATAACATCCAAAGCAACAAATACATAGTCATGCAAGGGTTTCTGCATAAGATACGCCTTTGTTTCTACTTAATTTTGCAGATCAAAGTAAAATGATAAGTTATAGAGTAATTTCTTCTGTTTCACTACATTCATTAATTTATTTGTGTATTATGCTAATAGTTCCATCTCAAAGTTGAAAAGTTAACAACAGCAGCAACCAAGCTCTTTTTCTCAAAATAACATGGACTGTGGAGCACTATTCTATGTTATGAAGATTTTTGCAGAAGGAATGGCTAGAGTTACAGAGTTGGCTCCAACTAGATGTCAACTTCCAAATGAAGCAGGATAACTTTCCTTGTTTACACCAACAGAATATGGGAGAGTATCTATGCTGAAGTAAAAAATGGATAACTTATTGTATTTATATTACAAACATGTAAATTTCCTTTCCCCTCTACCCCTCACTCCCTCATTCTATATTTCCATAACATATAAAGAACTGTCACAGACCAAAATTATTTAGAAATCAGCAAATTCAGAAATTACTCTTTTTCTGTTTTCAAGATGGGCATAGGTTTATGAAGGTCAATGAGGATTAGATAACCGCATCATGCAAACATTTATAGTTGAATCACCAATTCTTATTGTATGTTTCTTCTATTCAATGATAAAAATGGGTTCAGGTGCTTCTTATAGGGCCATTTGTATTTTCAGAAAAATCTGTCTGCTGCACAGAACCTTTTAGTCATCCAGATCCTATAAGGAGTTTCACAAACAACATTCTATGACTTGTAATTGACCTTCATGAATCCATATTTAATGGATAAAAGAAATATCTCAAATATTCTCTTCCTTTTGTCCATATAAAGGAAAATCTACCTCTTGCACTGACTTGTCTGGGCATCCAAGACAGCCCGCATCATATGCTCAGTATGGTTTTGTTCTTTATTTTGTAGTGTAGCAAGGATATGCAATACAATTTACATTTGTTAACTTACATAACAGATGCCTGGTGAGATGTAGTTGGAGCAACTTTAGGCCCATCAAGAATGTTTGGTGATGCATTACTTGTACTACTAAACTGCGGCGAGACTGCAGGGAACAAGAAATGTTCACTTCCAGCAGCCCTAACACTATTGTTGAAGTTAGAACTGTTCGAGCCTAATGAACTTCCAGATGGCTGTGTTGGTCGCTGGCTACCGATTCCTGCAAAAGTACAGCTTCATTAATTGCCTATCCACCATAAAACTGAACACGAAACTCAGTGGATAAGACAATCCTGTGTGGTAAAGCAGTAAGCATAATAAAACAAGAAAAAAGAAAAGGAAGAATGAGATTAATGCTTTCATTCAATATTAAAAAAATAATAGCAACTACAATCCAAGTTATAAGAGTAGCACATGTTCTTCCTGTAATATCATGAATCAGTTCCCCAGTAACCCTACATATTGCCTCCCAACTCATTTTCCTAACAGATTTCTAATACAATAGTTCTTATTATTCAATTGACTAAACCGCCTATAGAATAATTCATATAACAAGGATTAGTTAAATTGATTTTGGTCATTTCACTTATTGGGCCAACTTTAGGCTAATGTAAGAAATTTTTAGTGCATGTATCCCAGAGTTCTGCATATCAACAAATTTAGTAATCCAACCAATGATTTTAACAATAAAGACCAACTCAGAAGGTGGTCAACTTCTTGGGCACTGGAATCATTAGATGTCCATGATGGTCAGCCTGGCATGAAACCACTAATGCATAAAAATACACAGTAGAATGACAAGCCAGAGGTTAATACAAATTTGGACAGGTGTATTGATGAAAGAAACAGGAATCTATGCTTCAGTGTATACTTCAGACAAACAAGAAGATGCTTTCAACAACTTGCCAAATTGTGTTGAAGAACTTCCATCCGTGCCCAAGCCTTTAGTCAACTTCAATGGTGTTTACACTTCTTAAAAGGGCCAAAAAAAGAAAAGAAAAGAAAAGAAACAGTGCAAATCAGCATCCATATCTCCAAAACTAATAAGGATTTGTTTATATTATCCAATAATAGGTGAACTTTGTGAGAATAAACAGTGTGGCAATATGAGATGAAACTCAGGCACATGATCCCACTTAGGCTTCTCCAAAGGATTCATTCACTGCCAGACCATGGTCAACTTGCAGCTACCATAGAAAAATGGCATGACAGTGGACAGATAACATAGGAAAAATGTTACGGCTGGTGCCCAAAACTTTCACCTATAGGAGGGCCTATCACCGAGGCATGAAGCCCTTCAACCACCAAACAGGCATCAATCCTGAATTTTACAGGTTATTCATCTGCTTTCAAGTTAGTCTAACAATTTTCATAAGCAAATACATTACTGTCAAAAGCAGATACAGTGTTAAGGGGTGGTAACTAGAAATGGAATTTCAGTTTGACTAGATGAATAAACAGAAAGAAGTATTCTAGAGTACACTTTTTTGCCGAACTTTGTGACAATGATAAATTTTATGACTTGCCAAAAACAATGCTTATGAGGAATAAAAAGGACAACAACAATAACATGCACGTCAAATAGATCACGCCAACTTTAAATCATCAATAGATTTAAAGTGTAGTATATAAAGCTTATCATAGCTGCCGCACCTGACGTCCCAAATTTCATTGCAAATCCACTGGAAGTTTGGCTATTACTCTGGAAAGAGCTTGGCTGGTTAAGAACAGCACTAGGTGGAGTTCCTGGTACACTAGTCCTGAAAATGAAAAATGAGGTTTTATGGAACAAAAAGTCACAAAGGGTCACATAACAATGCCGAACAATAGTTGGTGGTTGTACAAAACAGAGATTTGAGAACTATATATACATCAGGTGGAAACTGATTGGTGGGAGGTTGGAACAGATCTTGCCTGACGGTTGATCCAAGATTAGTTGCTACCCCAAGTTGACTAAAACTTGAAAATGAAGGAGGTGCATTAGTTTGAGAACCTATTAAGGATGCATTGCTGTTGGTTACTGCAAACAGTCTTGTCCCAGATGAATTAGGATTTCGCAATACATAGGGATTCTGGAGCAAATTATCAAACTCAATTAACTTGGAATTGAGCAAGTTCCTTTCTCTTTCAACCTGTACCATAGAAACAATGGGTTCTTTAAGCATATGACGCTGAATAATCATACCTACCCATTACCAATAGTCAAGAATGATTGCTAGTTAACTAAATTTGCAGTTGGTCAAACACTATCTTCCTCTAGTCAACCTGAATTACCTCTCTAAACAAAAAGGGAAAAACAAATACGTAGGATGGACAGAAACACGCACACACACGCGCGCGCGCACGCAGAGAGAGAGAGAGAGAGAGAGAGAGAGAGAGAGAGAGAGAGAGAGAGAGAGAGCTTACAATTGACTGTAAACTTAACCCTCGTCTAGCATCCCCATATGCTGCTGCCCGAAGTTCTTCAAAGCTAATATCACCAATAATATCACAAGGACCACTGAAAATAGATGTGAATTTATAGTTCAGGCAGGGAGTGCAATTCAAGATTAGCATCCACTTAAGAAACCATCACCAAAAATATAAGGTTCTCACATTATACTTTGATCATAATTATCATGCATTCAATTGCTGAACAAAAAACTCGAGGAGCAGGATATATGGCACACAAATATTGAACCAAATTAAGCATATGAAACAAAACTAATTAGAATTAAATACAGATTATCTAAAATGCCCAGCTTACTTTTTGCAGTGACCATAACAGGTAAGCTTCCAAAGAGGTGCCTCGTTCTTAAAATCTTCAGCAATTTGGCATTTGCATGACTCCGGATCCGTACATCTATAGGATCAACAAAGTTCATTTAGTAATCCATTTTATGACATGTTCAAAGGTTCAAAGAAAAAGAAGCACAGTGACAAAAACAGTGGCTTTAGTTAAAAAAAAAAAAAAGAGAGAGACACTTTAGAAAATGGTCTATATGCAAGTATAGAAACTCACTTATGAATAGCTGCTTGAGGTTGGGAATCATTCTGTTGAGAGGAAGTTGAAGTTGTCGAAGCTATTGAGGAGGACCGTGTCCACTTATTTTCAAATGGCTGATCCAGTTATTAAAAATGAAAGATATTTTTTATGAGAAAATATAGATCAGTATAGAACTGGATAGAGCCCTGCAGCTAAACTAAACATGCGAAAAGATATGTCAAATGACAACACAGAAAATGACTTGTACCATAAAGTGTCCCTGTTGTTACAATTTGAAAAAGATCTGTCAGAAGAAAGTATTACTTACCCTGGAAGAGCTCTGATTTCTGGCACCAACGTTTGATGCACCTTTTAACTGTGAGTTGCTCGATACCCCAAATCCAAAAGGATTGGCCTTCTGTTGTTGGATGTTTTGTGCCAAATGCAAAGCACTTTGAGCACCAAATCCAAAAGTACTGGATTTTGATTGTTGTGAAGCCGCATGCAGAAACTTGCAACGATCCCCATATTGACAGCTGGATACAGAACACAAATAGCATATATCTCTAATTGTTTAAAGAATCAAAAAAGGTGCAAATCTCATCTTAAATAGATAATCATTTATAAAAGTTTAGAAGTAGGCAAAAATATTCGCATGAAAGTAAATACTACAACAATACTAACAATAAGCATCAAATCTATATCTATACTAAATATAAATGTACCAATAATTTCTGTTCAGAGGAAATCACAAGCTTTGATTTTCTTGAGTTAATCTTAGTCATTGAAGTCACAAAACTAGGCTCCTAACTTAATATGGACTATACACATGGCAGAATTTTGTCTTAATCAGTAAGATACTCAATGGATTACCTTTTTAAAAACAACTTATCATGACCTTTAATTTTTCTCTCCTAATTTAATATGGACCCTACTCAAAGCACAACTTTGTTTTTATCAATATGATACAGTTATTAAAAATACAACATAACAACCTTGTCTTCTTTTTTTTTCTTTTCTTTTTCTTTTTTTTTTTGTAACTAACATACCAATTTTGTTAAATTAAACCTAACCACTGTTTAAAAGATCAATGATTTTGAATGCATGAACCAAATCAGAATATCAGATTGTAAGAAATCTGATTAGAAACTCCCCACCATGATTGGATTTTCCCTGAAGATCCCCAATCTCAAAACATTATTTAAGAACCCAGCAGATTGTGCAACCCAACAGAACAAAATTATAAATTAACTAAGAAGATAATATCCTTGCAATCACCACATGACCATGGCTCCAATCAAGATTCTCCGACTCGGTACCGGAACCCGTGCCAACCGATTGACGGTATGGATCGGTATGGGTCTGTACCAGACTGGACCAGCACGAACCGACACAAATAAAAGAGGTGAATCGGGAGGAGGAAAAAAGAGAAAGAGAGAAAAATAGAGAGAGAGGGAGAAGACCGAAAATGACAGAAAGGAAGCCATTGAAAAAGCCGCCGAACGGCCTCCGACTGGCTGTCGGATGGTGCATTCCACGCGTGCGGCACCGCGGGAGTGAAAGAGGGGCGATGCCCCTGTTTCACGAATTTTTTAAAAAAAAAATCCAAAAAACAATATGGCTTCATTGTTTTTAACTTTTTAAAAAAAATTCAAAAAATGAACCCAACAATTAGTTTGCCGGCGTCACTGTTTTTAATCTTTTTTAAATAAATTCAAAAAATAAAGCTGGCAATGGATTTGTCAGCTTCACTATTTATCAGTGTTTTTAAAAAACGCGACGAAGGAACGGGGCAACCGCCCTTGTTCCACAGTCGTGGCTCCGCTCGTGTGGTCTCCACCACCCGATGGCCACCCGGCAAATGCTGACTGCGCCTCTCTCTCTCTCGCTCGCTCGTTTAAAAATCCTATAGAACGATGGTTGAGCCACGAAGGCTTCCGCAGCCCTCCGATAGCCGCAACAAGTCACCACCAACCCTCAACGGCAACTCCTCTCTCTCCTTGTCCTCTCTCTTTTCCTTTCTTTCCCTCTCCCTCCTCCAGTGTATCAATTTCTCCAGCCAAACCATCCCGATTCTCCGCTGATACGGCTCGGCACGGGGTGTACCAACTAATTCGGGCCGATACAGAATTCTCTAGCTCCAATATAATTTTTAGAAAAAAAAGAATGAGATCGTGTAGAGAATCTCATGTAATATTCTTGGATAGTCTGGATACTTGTGGTTGCACTTCTTTCTTTCTCTTTCCTTCTCTGTTTTTATAATCCACACATAATTTAGGCCGTATGTTAGTTTTAACTTATTATTAACATACATGTTCGGTCTTTAATTAAAAAATATTCTTTAGATTTAACATCTACTAATTATTTAACTCTACATTGATTCTTATCTATTTCATATTTTCTATTTTTATGTTTTATTTATCTTTTCAAATTAATATCATATCCACTTTTTTATTTCTAAAAGAAAGGTATTTTTTTTTTAGGTCAAGTAAATGTAAATAATCAAAAGTTCTATTTAATGCTACATAGATACCATAAGCATTTTTATTTCTAGATATACAAGGTAATGTTTTGCCCCCTATCAAGATACGCATTTAGAGGGCAAGCCTTGGTGTAGTGTTAAGGTTGCTCCAGTATGACCTAAATATCATGGGTTCTATTTCATCGTGGAAACAACTAACAGCTAGGCTAAATAAATGCGTGGGCATGCCACTTGTGTCCGTACCAAAAAGGATAGATGATAGTAGATTCTGCTATCTTAACCTTCAAGGACTTTTGCTATTAAAATGTTGCCTTCTCGAGAAAAGGAGTGGTAACTATGATGCTACGCTACCATGGATGAAAACTAAAAGTCAAGGGATAAATAGAAATAGCAAAGAAAAATAATTGAAAGGGTAAGTCATTAGCAAAAGGTCTCTTCTTCAGATTATAATGTGATATTTATATACATTCTTTTAATTGCTAGATAGCTATTTACCTCTAGCACTGATACTTGTCATCTTCGATTAATATCACCCTAATCATTTTCTCTTGATGGTTGCCACAGTTTTAGTCTCTAAACCATTTGTCTCCACTTCCCACGTGCTAGTCCCTTGCTACCATCTCTACTTCTAGCATCTTGCTCTCTCAAGTTATTCCCCTAGGCCGGGTCGATAACTTAGCCATATGGTCAACATAGAACATGATCAGCCTTTGATACAACACTTAGCGTTTAAGGCAACACTTAGCCTTTAAGGCAGGCTATATTTGCAATCGATCAATGTTTCTTTACAGCTTTTTACAAGACATGGCCCGTACCTTGAATGACTCACCACTCAGCCTGTTCCACTTGATACTCTTTAGTCATCACTCGGCTAACCTTAGGTGACATCACATGGTTGACTAATCGCATTTCTTGGTATGTCTCTTAACCATCGCTCAGCCTCCCTTAGGCCTTGCTATGTGGCATTATCTTAGCCAGTCTGCATACCTTTGATTCAGATGTGGTATAAATAGGTCAACTATCCAACACTTCAACTTTGGTTACTGGCCTTCATGCTCGACTAGGCAAACCTTGGTGCTCAGCCTGTCTTTTATACTTTGGCATATCGCTCTTCTTCCATTACCAAGGGTAAAGCCTCTACTAAGCTTCTAGTGCCACCATATGGCTGTAACGTAGCCAACCTTTAGACTTCTACCATGGGCTAGGATGTGGTGTAAAAATGTTTAAAATATGGAAACAACCTCTTCACATACAGAGGTAAGGCTACAAACGTCTAAACCCTCCCCAAACCCTATAGTAGCATAAACTTCGTGCGCTGGGATTCCCTTTATTAAGACATGCATTTGCACCTACAAATTTATCGGTTATGCAAAAAGTAAGAAAAACTTCATCACTCCATCAAGACTATGTCCTCTATTATCCAATATCTTCTTGTATACTTTTTGTACAGCTCTCAACTATGATGTCTTGTATCTTCCTCTCTCTTTCTTAAACCATTGACACCAATCTAAGCCCTTCTCCTTGTTAGGACCTCCTCATACTTTCTTGCACATGCCTGTGCAATTAAACCACATGTTCATCAATGGGGTTTGCATACTACCAAACTGGTTTGTAACATATGAGTTTGGTTTCTTTCTTATTGGCAGTGCTATGAAAGAAAAAGGAAGTACTATTCATGCCACTGGACTTTCAGAGAAAGCTTGTTCAGCAACAATCCAAAAATTCCTGCTACAAAGTGGGAAAAAATATCGGCTATAGGTAATTCAGGAAGTAATATGCAAGTCAATTAAATTTGCTATAGATCCACTGCAAGCAGCCAATAGAAATTGTGGATGAGACACAATTACAAAATATAATTTGAAATATGAAATTAATGCAAATTTAAATTTTACCAAACAATTTTAAGAAAGGGACTCATTCATCAACAACAAAAGCGAAATGAAGCAAAAGTTTCTTCGTACTAGCTTAATACTATTCTATTTTGTAATTGTTGGCATCATATATCATGAAAAACATTAATGCTGGCACTCCTGGTGTCTAATAAAATTCATCATTATTCAAGTATTGGATATAGAAATAGAGGATTGTACAGTACAAAACTAAAAGTTTGCAATATTGAACATCACTAGTTTCCAATAGCCCATGAACAAGCTGCCGAGTTGCAAGATACCAACAGCGCATTTGGTTCATGACCAAAATCAGAATTGGAATTGGAATGCATTGCAATAAAAATCAGAATGACCATATCCCCCAATGTGTTTGGTTCGTAACTGAAATTGGAATCGAAATAGAATTTGAATACTAGGAAAGAGTAAGAATCGGATTTTGAGGGATTGAAGCACCCCCATTCCCCCTGAAATCAGAATGAGAATAGAATAGAACTCCCCCCCAACCACACTCCCATTCCAGAGTCCAACCCACTCCCAACCAAACATGCCCCAACTCTAATTGAAAAATTAATGAAAAAGAAGTGTCCCGGTACACGAGGCTCCCTCCACTACTGGACCGAGGAGGGGTTGGATACACACAGCCTTGGCCCTACGTGTGGAGAGGTTGTTTTTATGTTTCAAACTCATGATACCTAGATCACAATGAAGCAACCTTACCATTGCACCATGGCTGGTTCTCTCGTAAGCTTATTAAAACTCATCTCAAAACCAAAGTAGAAAAACCATGCTTAAAAATAAGTGAGAAGTGATTCACTGGTCGAGTGATTCAAGTACGTCATTTGAAAACCAGCCAAGTCAAGCTCATGTCAAGTTAATACACCACATCAACCTAGTAAGTGGCTAGTCCAAAGTCGATCTGACCCTACCATGGCCTCATGGTCATGCATCAGTATGTCATGTTTCCCAATCTAGTTCAAACATATGCTTATCTCAAAAACTTAATATTTTGTCTTTCTAATTTGAGTATTTAAATCTCTTACTTGGTGAGATAACAGTTTATTTGCAACTTAGTGGATCCCAGGTTTCTTTTCTCATCTCTCTTTTTCTCTAAATTCTTTTCTATCATTGTTGGAGGCAAGAAATCAAACTTATACAAGCATTGAATCCTGCAAGGTAACAAATGGACTGTCGTGTCCTCACCGAATTTATCTTTCTAAGCCATGATAATTTATCCTCATACCTGCCCTCTCCCCCAGCTCCATACACATGCTCACATGTGGTACAAAAATACATCCATGAGCAGATAAATTTCGAGCCACTCTAGTAACTTAGCTGTTTGCCGGTCAATGATCCATCACACTAGCTGCTTATTTCTGCAAGACCAGCAACCACCTCCTCATTCCCTGATCCCCTAAAACATTTTGCTCAGTAAAGTTTGCATAAAGAATAACTTCGAGAATTGCAAAGATTTTTCTCAAGGGGTGGAGAAGTTACAAAATACCACGTGGTTCAAACGGTTATCCTGCAACAACGTTACGCAGCACTGTGATCGCTCACAAGTCAGCATGGTGCAAAGCTTCTCCCACATTAAGTGGTTGACCGTCCAAGTGACCAAGTAACATCCTTAGCAACATCATCTCCACAATCGCCAAGAGTTTTCTTCGATTTCTTTTTCACTTTTCCTCTCCCACAAGCATGCAAGAGAAAATTAGGGCTCCTGGGAAGGGCTTAAAAAAACAGAGGCTGCCCTACCAGTGGGACCGAGCTCCTTGTTCCTTTACAAGCGTCGTAGGAAGGACCTGGGTATTCTATCGCAGTCGATCAACATTCCCCGTTGATCTTTTGGTTATGTCGTTCCTCATAGCGCGGGACTTGGTGGTGGTGGTTCAAGTGTTGATTATTGTGATTTCTTTTTCCGATGTCTATTGCCTCACCACATCTGTTGCTACCAGAATAATTTGGGCCTCATTTTGCCACAGAAGATGGAGAAAAAGAAAACAAAATACGGTTTGCCACACACACAGAGAGAGAGAGAGAGCAGTACCTGCCGCGCTGAAAATTTCTGCAGGGTTCTTTTCTTCGATTCATCAATCCTCCTCCCACGTCTCCTGTCGCTCCCGAACTACCCAATCCTCCTTTTCCTCCAGTCTTATGCTATTATGCCGAAGTCGAAGAGAGCGAGAAATTAATCCGACATGCGAAAGGATGAAAGGGGAAAGATAGATAATGATGACGATGATGATGAGAGGAGGTAATGAGGAACAAGCTCTCTTCTGGCTCAGCTCCGCACGGACGAGCGGAATCGTCTCGTCTCAGCGTCGACTCTGCTGCCGGTGATGGGGGCGCCCTAACAGCCACTCGCTGCCTGCCGTGCTTTCTGCGCAGCTTAAAGACCGTTGATCGAATCGTTGATCAGATGCGATCCCACATATCATATTGTCCTGCGAAAGAGTGATCATCATCGTATAACTCCATGCATCCAACGGTCAGGAGGGCTAGCTCCCT
>QRFJ01002045.1:119327-315276 GCA_006176705.1 Cocos nucifera | reverse complement strand
GCTGGTCGTGTCGTTGGGTTTATTGTGAATCGACGGGTCGTATGTACCGTGAGCTGATCTGTGGGCAAGCGATTGGCAACGGAGAGGGGTCAAAGTCAAATAGACCGGCCCAAGCCTGACATGAATAAAATAGGAGATTGCAGATCCAGCCCCGGACCAATGATCACCGTGCATACGGCACAGGCCCGTCCCTCCCCCAAGCCGCAGCCGCTAGGAAGCTCACTGTGATGCAGCCTCATCAGCGTCCAATAGGATTGGGGATCAGATAAGGCGGATACCTGGTAGCGCGCCGACACGGCGACACATGCGTCGGTTTCAGCTTTTCAATGCTGGAAGGAATTGAAGGAGGAGCTAGACGGAAGGAGCCGGAGGAGGGATGGAATAGCGTTAGGGTGGGTATGGATGGATCATAAGAGGCAATCGAGAAAACTAAAACAACCGACAGCAGAAAGAAAGATGGCAGCATCCTTGGTTTTGCTGGGGAATACCCTTCATCAACAGCTGGAGCAGCCGCAGTCAGTCATGCCTATTACTTGCGGCTCCACCTCCCCCGTATCCACAGCAAGCAGGAAAAGAAGCGATCGGCTGCTGCTGCAACTCCGCCACCGGCTCTCGCTGCGGCGAGCGGTCATCTTCTCATCGTCCGCCCTTCAGTCTCCGAGACCCTATTGGACGTACCCCAGACGCTTTCCGGTGGAAACTGCACTGCTTTTTTGCCCTTGCTTTCATCGATTCCATACGCCCGTGCATGTTTCGCACCATCATATAATTTATTTCAAAGTGCAAACACTGTGGTGCATGCAGAACTGACGGCAAGCAGGCAAGGATCCAGCGGCCCAAGTCGACCAAGGCAGAGTCCTGCACATCAAGTGTGTCACCACCTGCATCCAAGCCGGCGCCGGCTCACCTGGTGAAGGACCCTTAACGTGAGGAGGTAAAGCTAGTCGCCGACCTGAGTGTTCTAATCTTATGCATATATATAAACATCTATGTATATGTTGTATGCTTGCCATCATCGTCATTTTATTCGGTCTAGTTCCATCCATGGCTTCTCCCCTGCCATCTTCTCTTCACACCAGATGAAGATTGTTTAGTAGTTAGGATTCTCAACGGAAATGATAAGGAGACCTTAAATTCCAACGACTCTTCTCATCCAAAATCTTAACGATTGCTAAGCATAACTAGATCTCAACCCCTTTTATTAAAATATTTTTCGCATAAATTTTCTTGGTAGTCAATCTCCGAGATCGATCTGCGGCCGGTTGGCGCAAAGTGAGGCTAAGGTCGGAAAACTGCCGATGCCCTTTGTAGACGCGCTGAACCTGAAACTAAAGTTGTTTTTGTCGAGCTTTGCCAGCAAAAGGACTTTCAGTTTAGTCATCGGAATCCAAAGGACGTGGAGTGAGCATGGAGAATGAGAGACCGCAAATCGGGGAATGCCCAAAGAACGGTGGGAGTGGCCATGGAGGAATCAGAGACTGAGCATTGAAATTGTCTCTCACTTGATTGAGTGTCGAAGATTCCTTGCCCCGTAAAACTCAAATAAGAGACTTCCAACGTTCAGTGATCCACAAGGAAGCATCCCCAGTCTTACTTCAGCCTAACGACCTCAGCCCGACCGTCGAAGTTGAGCAAACAACAAAATTAGTTGATAAAACTTTTCAACTTGCCGCATAAATCTCCTATTTGCCTCGGATCAAAGATTTAATGAAAGTCTAATGAGAAATTCATCAGTCAAAATATTGAGATTTTCAGAACACAATCATGGTCCAAATTTTCCAATGAGCTGCTGAAATTCATGTGGCAGCGCCGATCACTTTTTCATGAGCTTGGTGTTTCTCTCACACAGCCCCCTGTGCTTTGGTGTGATAATCTCGGCGCCATATATCTTACAGCTAATCCTATTTTCCATCGACAAACAAAACACGTTGAAGTTGATTTTCACTTCGTTCGTGATTATGTGACCAACGGTTCTCTACGTGTTCAGTATTTATCTACAAAAGATCAGCTGGCAGATATCTTTACAAAGCCATTGCACCATTCTCGTTTCAATTTTCTTAGAGACAAGCTTCGGATTACCTTGAGGAGGCGTGTTAAGGAGGTTACAGAAATCTCACTTTTCTTATCACTTCGTTGTAATCTTATCCATGTAAATCTTAACTCCATTGTATTAAAGATAAGCTCATGTTATAACAACTCCAGCTTATCTCGTGTTAAAGATAAGCTCTGTTGTACCTATATATACATCAATACAACAAGGGCAAATGGTGTGGTGCATTCAATTCTTTATAATCTTAACTCATATGATTGATCTTAGATTTTGATGGCGTTATTTTCATTTGTTAACTACTCAAAGAGACCGGTTACATTATTCGCACCATTTTCTAATATCAAAGAAACAAAGAAAAAGAAATGGGAGAAAGAGAGAGAGAACTCAGACAAAAACTCTGGTGATCCATGATTACCTTCCGAGACCATGTGGAGCCGAGGCAGGCTCCGGTGATCGTCCTCGGCGGCCGCCGCCACCGCCTCCTCCTCCTCCTCCTCTTTCTCCCCGTCGACCTCAGCCGCCAGAATCACGTCCGGCGAAGACGCAGACCCACCGCAGCGGCGGTAGTACCCCGCCCCCTTCTGGCGGTGGTGCTTCTGCTGGCCACGCCGCAAGGACGCTCTCCGGTAGGTCTCGCCATCCATCTCCACTCCCCCGTCCTCGTCGCCACCTCCTGCGGCGGCCCGCTCGCGCTCCACCGACCGCGTGAACTCCAGCAGCTGGCTGAGGGTTTGCCAGTGCAGGTAGTAGGCCGAGACGGCCACGAAGGAAGCGCCCACCAGCGCCGCCATGGCAAGGTGGAGCGCGTATGCGTCCATCGCTTCTTAAGAAGAGAGCAGAAAGAAGAAGAAAGAGAGGCGAAACTGGGAGAGAGCACACTGCTTCATTCGGCGGGTAGTAGGGCCTATTTATAGACGGGGCGAAGGGGACATTTGGTTGGGTGGGCTTCTTTTCGTAGTCTCCATCGTGGGAAAATGAAGGGGAAGAAGCCCGTCCGTCATCCCCTCGGGTGAGTTTATCCAGATTACTTGTTGGCCGCCGGGATCTTCCCTTATTTACCGTTCCGGTGTTTCCGGCCCAGCGGCGTAGTCCAAGCGAATTTTACCTCGGTACGCTCCAATCCGGATAAACCATCCCCCCTCGATTCACGTTTGTCTCCGGAATTAACGCTGAGGATTCAACGGCCGGGGTGGGGCGGTGTGCGCGTTTTAAGGGGCACTTGGGTGGTCCTGTTCTTCTCATCGCCCTCCGCCGCTTCGAAATGTTGGGTTGGGTTCCGTTAGAAACTTGCGATAGGCGCTCGTGTTGAGCATAGATGCACGTGCTGAGTCAGCGTTTGGTACCGGCGGTGCTTAGGAAAGCACGGCATCTTGGACTCGTTCTAATGCTGCCGTCGATTTCTTGTGATGCTGATGCATATAGATGACGTATAGCTGAATTATTTCACAGTGGATGTTGCCATAACATGTCAGATGAATGGTAAAAGCGTGGAGTCGAAGACCATATTGCTTTGCGTCCAACGGTTTGCATATCTTGCATGTAACACCAATGGTGGATCATTTTATCAAACGGCATCCATTAATATAGCATCACCATACCTCCCGTGAAAGATATTAGAATATCACATTTGTTTCGCATATACGATGGATACCAAAAATAAGATATATATCTTATTTTTGAAATTTCTTTCGAATTTCTCTTTCAAACGGACTCCTTCAGAAGTCGAATTTCTTCTTCAATCGAATTCCTCCAGGAGTCGAACTTCTTTCAGATTTCTTCTTCAGTCGAATTACTTCAAGAGCCAGATTTCTTCTTTAGTCGAACTCCTCTAGGAGCCGAACTTCTTTTGGATTTCTTCTTCAGCCGAATTTCTACAGGAGCCAAACTCCTTCTAGATTTCTTTTTCAGTCAAGTTCCTTCTAGGAACCGAGCTTCTTTCGAACTTCTTCTTTAGTCGAATTTTTATAGAAGCCGAACTCCTTTCGGATTTCTCCTTCAAGCGAATTCCTCCAGGAGCCGAACTCCTTTCGAAGTTCTCCTTTAGTCGGATTCCTCTAGGAGCCGAACTCCTTCCGGACTTCTCCTTCAATCAGATTCCTCCAAGAGCCGAACTCCTTTCGAATTCCTCCTTCAGTCGGACTCCTTCAGGAGCTGAACTCCTTCCGAATTTCTCCTTCAGTCCAATTTCTTTAGGAGCCGAACTCCTTCCAAACTTCTCCTTCAGTCAAATTTTTTCAAGAGCCGAACTCCTTCTGGAGCTCTCCTTCAGCCGAATTCCTTCAGGAGCCGAACTTCCTTCAATCGGATTTCTCTAGGAGTCGAACTCCTTCCGGAAAACTTCTTCTTCAGTCCGATTCTTTCATGAGCCGAAACTTTTTTGGAGCCTTCTTCAGAACTCCAAGAGCTAAACTTCTTTCAGACTTCGATCGGATTTCTTCAGTGGATTACTTCCAAATTTCAGCTAGCATTCCTTCCAGGATGATCCCCTCTAGCCGTATTTTCTTTTGGAAATTTGAACTCCTCTGAAATTGATATATGTCGAAGCTCTTCACCAACCAACGCTTGCTTCCTTCCGAACTTCGACTATTAAATCTCAAAGAACGATCCACATCACGGCAACAGACATCTCTCTCCATAACAAACTTCCACGTGGCCCCGAGCGGTCCTACTATCGGATGGTTACGACCGTCACTATCAGTCTGCTACAGACGGTGGGCTACAAGCGATGCCTCCTCCATGATAGACTTCATCCAGGCCTCGAAGCGACCCGCTACCAGACAGGCTATAGCTATCACTATTAATCTGCTACAGACTCTTCTATAAAAAGGGATCCTTCAGATACGTTTTTTCTCAAGCTCTTCTTTTTCTTTCCCAAAACTTCTGTCGAAACTCTTTTCTGAGCACTTCCAGTTTCTGTTGATCCAGAAGAGCTGACTTGATCATCAGAGGAATTCTGCCGGAGCCGCCACCACCGACTCCGGATGAAACTTTATTTTGTAGGTCATCGACGACGACCTCGTCTTCCTCGACTCCAACTTAATCTGACGTCAACCAAATTTTGCACCAATAGGATTGGCGCTAGAGGAAGGACCCTCTATTTTTGAGGTATCCTTATTCTTGAAGGAGTGCTCAGTCGATCCTGTAGATCTTCTTCTTTAAGATTCATCTCCATCCTCTTCCTCAATCCCAAGAAATGCCTTCAAGAAAGGTGACTGTTCGAAGATCTATCGCTTCTACCGTCAGATCTGAGCTAGATCCATTTATTCCTGCTCCATCATTGGTGCTTCAACCCTCATCTCCACCGACGGTCATGATAAATTTGGAGTAGTTTAACCTTGCTGATAATGATAGGATTCAATGGATCCTCGTTCGAATAAATGGTTGCAGGACTCATATTTAGGCATGTTACCTCCCTGCACCGCCCCAATTCCTAGAAGACCATCGGGTGTTGGGCGGTCTTCTGTCATGAGAGAAATACGATCACTCAGTGAGTGACTTAAAATAATGAGTCGCATTCAAAGAAGTGAAAAATATATTGCTTCTTTGGGGGCCTCTGTGTGGACCTCGAACAAACCGTGGGGCGCGAGCCGACACTGTTCCAGTACGCCAGATAGAAACGCATTATACAGTCGTCCGTTAACTTCGCTCTGGGAATAGAAAAAGAACGATGGAGCAAGTAGGATATCCCTCATTCTGATCATTTCTTATTTCTTTTTCTGCTACTAATGGCCCACTAGAGCATTGTGTATCCTCTTCGTATTCTACAATGTATGATAGAGATTTTGTTCCACCTCAAGGATCTGCAAATAGAGAGAATTAGCTGCCTCTAATAGTCAACAAACAAACGACCTAGCGACTGATGAAAGAGATAGTAACCCGGATCGGAGTTTGGAAAAAAACTGATTCCAGACATAATCTCACACCGTGTCATTCGTACTCCGACTACAACTGCATCCAGATTAGCCTGTCCGCGTCCCTCCCCTTGCATTATTTTCTGGAACTCCTATAAACATTGCTCAGTAAAGTTTGGCATAAAGAATAACTCGAGAATTCGCATCTTCTTCTTCTCAAGGGGTGGAGTACAGCTTACAAGTGGACGCTGGTTCAAGTGCTTTATCCTGCAACACGTTAGAGATCAGCAATGACGTTGTATCGCATCACAAAGTCAGCATCTGGGTGGCCAAAAGCTTCTCCCACATTAAAGTGAATCCTGCAAGGTAACAAATGGACTGTCGTGTCCTCACCGAATTTATCTTTCTAAGCCATGATAATTTATCCTCATACCTGCCCTCTCCCCCAGCTCCATACACATGCTCACATGTGGTACAAAAATACATCCATGAGCAGATAAATTTCGAGCCACTCTAGTAACTTAGCTGTTTGCCGGTCAATGATCCATCACACTAGCTGCTTATTTCTGCAAGACCAGCAACCACCTCCTCATTCCCTGATCCCCTAAAACATTTTGCTCAGTAAAGTTTGCATAAAGAATAACTTCGAGAATTGCAAAGATTTTTCTCAAGGGGTGGAGAAGTTACAAAATACCACGTGGTTCAAACGGTTATCCTGCAACAACGTTACGCAGCACTGTGATCGCTCACAAGTCAGCATGGTGCAAAGCTTCTCCCACATTAAGTGGTTGACCGTCCAAGTGACCAAGTAACATCCTTAGCAACATCATCTCCACAATCGCCAAGAGTTTTCTTCGATTTCTTTTTCACTTTTCCTCTCCCACAAGCATGCAAGAGAAAATTAGGGCTCCTGGGAAGGGCTTAAAAAAACAGAGGCTGCCCTACCAGTGGGACCGAGCTCCTTGTTCCTTTACAAGCGTCGTAGGAAGGACCTGGGTATTCTATCGCAGTCGATCAACATTCCCCGTTGATCTTTTGGTTATGTCGTTCCTCATAGCGCGGGACTTGGTGGTGGTGGTTCAAGTGTTGATTATTGTGATTTCTTTTTCCGATGTCTATTGCCTCACCACATCTGTTGCTACCAGAATAATTTGGGCCTCATTTTGCCACAGAAGATGGAGAAAAAGAAAACAAAATACGGTTTGCCACACACACAGAGAGAGAGAGAGAGCAGTACCTGCCGCGCTGAAAATTTCTGCAGGGTTCTTTTCTTCGATTCATCAATCCTCCTCCCACGTCTCCTGTCGCTCCCGAACTACCCAATCCTCCTTTTCCTCCAGTCTTATGCTATTATGCCGAAGTCGAAGAGAGCGAGAAATTAATCCGACATGCGAAAGGATGAAAGGGGAAAGATAGATAATGATGACGATGATGATGAGAGGAGGTAATGAGGAACAAGCTCTCTTCTGGCTCAGCTCCGCACGGACGAGCGGAATCGTCTCGTCTCAGCGTCGACTCTGCTGCCGGTGATGGGGGCGCCCTAACAGCCACTCGCTGCCTGCCGTGCTTTCTGCGCAGCTTAAAGACCGTTGATCGAATCGTTGATCAGATGCGATCCCACATATCATATTGTCCTGCGAAAGAGTGATCATCATCGTATAACTCCATGCATCCAACGGTCAGGAGGGCTAGCTCCCTTGCTGTCGTGTCGTTTGGTTATTGGTGATCGACGGGGTCGTATGACCGTTGAGCTGATCGTGGGCAGCGCATGGGCACGGAGAGGGTCAAATGTCAAATAGGCCCGGCCCCAAGCCTGACAATGAATAAAATAGAATTTAGATCCCAGGCCCGGCCAATGATCACGTGCATTACGGGCACATGGCCCGTCCCTTCCTCCCAATCCGCCAGCCGCTATGGAAGCTCACGGTGATGGCAGCCTCATCAGCGTCCAATAGGCAGTTGGGGATCAGATAAGGCGGATACCTGGTAGCGGCGCCGACACGGCGACACATGCGTCGGTTTCAGCTTTCAATGTCCTGGAAGGAATTGAAGGAGGAGCTAGACGGAAAGGAGCCGGAGGAGGGATGGAATAGCGTTAGGGTGGGTGGATGGATGGGATCATAAGAGGCAATCGAGAAAACTAAAACCAACCGACCAGCAGAAAGAAAGATGGCAGCATCCTTGGTTTTGCTGGGGAATACCTTCATCAACAGCTGGAGCAGCAGCAGTCAGTCATGCTATTACTTGCGGCTCCACCTCCCCCGTATCCACAGCAGCAGGAAAAGAAAGCGATCGGGCTGCTGCTGCAACTCCGCACCGGCTCTGCTTGCGGCGGCGGTCATCTTCTCATCGTCCGCCCTTCAGTCTCCGGAGACCCTATTGGACGTACCCCAGACGCTTTCCGGTGGGACTGCACTGCTTTTTGCCCTTGCTTTCGTCGATTCCCATCGCCCGTGCATGTTTCGCACCATAATATATTTATTTCAAAGGCAAACACCTGGTGCATGCAGGAACTGACGGCAAGCAGGCAAGGATCCAGCGGCCCAAGTCGACCAAGGCAGAGTCCTGCACCATCAAGTGTGTCACCACCTGCATCCAAGGCGGCGCCGGCTCACCTGGTGAAGGACCCCTTAACGTGAGGAGGTAAAGCTATCGTCGCCGGACCAGAGGTTCTAATCTATATGCATATATATACACATCTATGTATATGTGTGTATGCTGCCATCATCGTCCATTTTATCTCGGTCTATTCCATCCATGCTTCTCCCCTGCCATCTTCTCTTCACCACCAGATTGAGATTGTTTAGTAGTTAGGATTCTCAACGGAAATGATAAGGAGACCTTAAATTCCAAACGACTCTTCTCATCCAAAATCTTAACGGATGCAAGCATAACTAGATCTCACCCCTTTTTAATTAAAATATTTTTCGCATAAATTTTCTTGGTACTCAACTCCGAGATCGATCTGCGGCCGGTTGGGCCAAAGTGAGGCTAAGGTCGGAGTAACTGCCGATGCCCTTTGGTAGACCGCTGAACCTGAAATAAAGTTGTTTTGTCGGAGCTTTTCCAGCAAAGGATCTTCTCACGTTTAGGTCAATCGGAATCCAAAGGACGGTGGGAGTGAGCATGGAGGAATGAGAGACAGTCAATCGGAATCCAAAGGACGGTGGGAGTGAGCATGGAGGAATGAGAGACTGAGCATTGAAATTGGTCTCTTCACTTGACTTGAGTGTCGAAGGATTCTTGCCGTAAAAACTCAAATAAGAGGACTTCAAGTTCAGTGATCCACCAAGGAGCATCCTCAGTCTTACTTCAGCCTAACTGACCTCAGCCCGACCTCGAAGTTGAGCAACAACAAATTTAGTGATTAAAATACTTTTCAACTTGCCGCATAAATCTCCTATTGCCTCGGATCAAAGATTTAATGAAAGTTAATGAAATTCATCAGTCAAATTATTGGAGAATTTCAGGAACACAATCATGGTCCAAATTTTAACCAATGAGCTGCTGATATTCATGTGCAGGCCTCTTGTGGTTTTCAAGCAAGGATTCCATAGTCGCCAATATTGGTAAGATCTTGTCCACCAAAATGTTCTGCATCTCTTCATATTTAAAATTGCACATTTTCATCCATCAGTAAGCTTTTACCATCCAATGTACTCTGCACGTATGAGACTAGCTTGACATTTTTCATCAATCAGCTTGGCAGAGTGCTCAGACATCTGTAACCGAATCAAGGATGGAGAGGATGGACCCTGAATAAATGTCTGTTTAGTCTGCAGCTGTTTCATGCATGGTACTGGAGTAAGAAGTTTGTGAACTTGATTTCCTATACTAAACAAAAATGATTCACCATACAACTCTGCGCCAACTAATCACCAGAATTTATGCATATTTTATCTGCATTCCAGAAAGCTATTGAAGCAAATGATTCATCAGCACCATTCATGTCACTTTCATTCTAAAATGGGTTTCATGTTGATGCGTCCACAACTACCTGGCAAAAAAAAAAAAAAAAAAAGAGGGACTAGGAACATGATGGAAGGTTAAAGAGGAACTAAAAAGGTTTTTTTTTGCACTTACAAGTAAACAAGAGGAAGATAACTTGATCAAATTCCACAAACAGCTAGACAAGAAAAGACGAACAATCTTTAAGTTGACGTGGGCTGGAAATACATAACACTCTGATAGGACTTAAAGTTCATCTGAAAAACACATCATTTCCGACCTGAAACAAAGCTATGCACGCCATCAACATATCATACAGTCCCCTGTAGAGACACTGCCTTCCGGCACAACTGCGCCAACATTTTCCTTCTCATTTCTAGGCCTTTGCACTTCCATATTGTTATACTTGAGACATCCACCTTTATATATCGGCATTATGGAGCTATGAGAATTCAACCGTATTAGCAAGCAGCGTGGTCTTCAAGATGAAGACCAACAGAAGCATTAGCCAAATAGAATAGGTAGTAGCTCTTGGAGAACGAAATCAGCATGAGATCATTGTTGAAAACTCAAGCAGTAATATTTAAGAATGGGTTGGTAGAATTATCCTTCATCAGATTCCCGGATTTAGATTCAGCTGAAATGGGCTGTTCAAAGGGAAAGATTATGGCAACTTTTCAGGAAGGAAAAGGTATCGAAATCGGGAATCAAACGGGATGATGCCACAATTTCGGGATCCAAGGAAGCTCTGCCGCCTCCGTGATATACATTGTTCAACAAAGGCTGCTTGTTGCTGAGGAAGGAAATGAGATATCCAGACTGCTATGTTGGCATCGTCAACAAATCCTCGGGCAAAACAATGAAGCATCTTTGGAACCAGAAGCTTCCCTTTGTTACTGACTCCAACTGATGCTCGAATGAAGTCACGCTGAGCCTCTTGGAGCTGCTCTCTCACATTTCTGGGGCTGTAAATCTTTACCTGCAGATTCGGGTATTTCTCATTTTCAGAGTAACATGATACATAATCATTGAGAACGCATGAATCCATTTTCTCAAAGCAGAACTTTAGCAGCCTCTTTAGCATGTCTTAAAAAAATTCAAAGTGTTGAATTCATGACTGACTGTTACAACTACTTCCTCAATAAAATTCAAATATGGTGGTAGTATGGTCTTTCTGTTTAGATTAATGCTAGGAGCATAGAAGAATTACCAGTTTTGCAGGTTGCCTTTTGACAATCAGTGAAAATAACTTTTATTAACATTAACCACCTTAACAACCCTGCACCAAACCAGAAACGGCTAAAAATGCAAATTGTTTCGAACCAGCGGTAAAGGTTTTGACAATTTGTTCCATTGCCTGCCGCTATAGTTCGGTAGTAGATTATCGACAGTTCTCTAAGATGAAAATCTTGCATTAAATTTAATTTGATCAGCCACCCAATAACTGATCACCTGTGTTATCAAGAGTGCTTAATATTGTGCTAATCAGTGGATGGTGATTGGTGGCCACACACCTGTGATGTTGGAGCCACCCACTGCCTATCACATACGTGGTGGATGCCAACTTCACAGGCATGCAGCTCCCGATCATCATTCAAAGACAGTGGCTCTTGCTGCAGGGCACTCGGTATCAGCAGCAAGCTAAACCTGTTCCTTTTTTAAACTAATGTAGAGTAGCAACATTAATACCGCAGGTGAAGAGTATGTTCCACAGCTCAGAGCAAATGCAACAAGTGGTTCGGATGTCTCAATGGAGAACTTTCGCTGTTCGTCAGATACCTTCAATTTATGAAGGGCAAGAAGTAAAGCCTGATATTGCAAAACACATTATTTATTAAATCTTGGAAAGAGGATGAGAAGAGTACCAATATAGATCACATAGCAACAGAAGAAAAAGTTCCATACAGTTTGTGGCCTATGGACTGGAGGCCTCGTCTTTAATATTACATACTCAATGCAAGCAGCACTGAATGAGTGCCCTCCAACCGTGTAAGCAGCCTATTATTGAACATATGACAGCAAGATTAGACATTTCAACAGTGCACAAATGCAAACTTATTAAATGACAGCTTTTTGTCTTAAATATTTAAGTAAAACGACTAATAACCTTCAGACATTTCTACCTATCAAAGTAAAACATCCAACAGTAGATTTATAACAGATATATGCTTTGTTTGCACAATATTTTATGAATACGTGGGCAGTAAAGGACAGATATTAGTTACTGACGCTGTGAAGGCATTCGGTGAGAGGAACTACCACACGTTCTTGGTGGTCAACGTGACAGTGTAGGTGAACTTAAAGCCAGCTTATTTTGAAAATTCACATGTTGCTTTTCAACATGTTTGCTCGTGATATTCATATGTGCGAGTGCATGTGAAATTAAAAAAATCCATTCTGCGGAAGCCGGGTTACATGACAAAGGATACTATACCAGAATTAAATTCACCAAATGAACACTAAATCAATGGATTTTGCTTTCTTTTCAGTGCGGAAGCAATAGCACTTTCATTTACAGATTAGTTTGTTCAGTCTGGAGATTGTCAAAAGATTAAAGCGAAGGGTATATAAGCTGATTCCTTGCATCCAGAATCTGGAGGAATGTCTGCAGAACAATCTATCTCCTAGCTGTTAGTTTATTTCGTGAAATCTGTACATGTTTATTAGTTAGACTTCTGACAGTTGCCCTCAACTCAAATCTAAAATACTGGGAATTCAAGCTTACCTGCTAAAGTCTTTCATCTGGCTAAATAGTAAAAATAAAGCACTATCTACGACGTGTCAATAATTCATCTATTAGCAGTTTAGGATATATATATATCTGTGTGTGTGTGTCCAACCTGTTCATGATAGACCTACCTCTAAGGATTAGGAAAACTAGAACTGAGCATCCACAATGCACGTAGGAAGCAAGCAGTATAATCGCCCCTTCAAAATTTATGAAGAGTGAGAAATGGATTCCTACTTCCAGTTGTTGCACTTTGTTTCTCTCTTAAACGAGGGGGGGGGGGGGGGGGGCGAGAGAGTGCTAACCAGGTGGGTATATTTAGCACATGTAGAAATTTACAGAAATGCCTTCATAAATGTGGGATACAATTAGATGCCAGTCAGGTCCAATAGCCAGTTTGATGAATTGACAGAAAAGAAACTAAAAAAGTTTAGACTGAAGGTCAGACAAAGGTAAAAAATAAGAGTCCTAGCCATTGGTCCAAGATGAGCCTCGGAATGGAGATATGTCAAGAAACATGATGTATTGAAGTTTGCATCACGTAGTAAGAGGCCTCACTTATAAAAACATTATAAAAACATGCTAAGAATCATGTCATTTTCTTTTCCTTCAACATTTTCAGCACCATCAAGGTCCAAAGGTAATATTACGGTCTTCTACTTCTCTACTGAAACAAGCTCGAAGCATGAAGAAGGGCAGAAATGGTTATTATACATGTAGAAGCTTGCAAGTCATGCTCAAGTCATGCATGCCTTTTCACCTGCTTGCTAAAAAGACTCTACAAAAGCAACTAAGCGAAATGGAAAAGCAAGCATATGGCTGACAATCTGCACAAACATAAGAAAGAAAGAAAGACATGAAGATCTAATTGATGGCTTATCACATGCATTAGCTGTTGCAGCATTTCTGGAAAAAAGAGGCATTAGCAAGCAGCAAAAGAGGGTTCAAGGGTTCATCAGAGACTTTTTTCAGTTTCATAACAGCAACAAATATGATAAGTTCACAAGAAGCAAGTGGAGGGATTAAGTGGCAAACCTTTTGCATTAGGGAGAAAAGCTTCATGTCACTTCTGGGAACTCCATACGCTAGATAAGCCTATGGCAAACCAGATGGACATAATAAATATGGTGGTTCATACTAACTATTACCTCCCAATTAAGTCCTACTCAATTTTGAGCATTTGAGCTGTTTTCCTGTAAATAAACTAAAGAAGTTATCATATGCAGTCAAGCAACATACATGCATGATTAGTGCATTGTACAAGTTGATCCAAAATGCCAGCTTCTCATTGCCATCAAGGTGGACTGGATTTACTTCTGCCAGTTGCTCAATCAATAATCTGTAGTCAATTTAAAGTATATTAGTAACTATCAGTTACAACAAGGCATCAAGTGATCCTAATGTTGGGAAGCAAAATCATCCCCCAGCTGAGATCAAATTCATCTACATCTCCTCTATAAAGAAACCACTCATTTAACATGGAAGGATGAATGGCTAATATCATGTTCCATATAATTAGTTATTAGTGTCGGAAGAACTAGACTTCAAGTTATTCAAAGAATCCAAAATTAATAATAACCATGCATTTTCAGTTACATAAAAAGAATACAGAGAAGTTCATTCGGAATTTCAGAACAGGCTGCCTTCTCAAGATACCATTCAAGTATATGATCATGAGACATCATACAAATTACTAACCTGTAACTGAGTTTGGATTATATGGAAATACAAGTAAAAACCAACTAACAGATGGCTTGCAAAAAACTATTATATGGATGTGAGAGAGTAAAGGAAAAAAAAAATTGAGAAAGGTCATAAGGAAGCAAATTGAGTACCCAAAAGAAAAGTGCAAGGTAAATGAGAGATAGATTGCTTATAGATGCAAGAAATATTCAGAAACTGCTTATAAAAGTTCTTGAAACATGAGGTTTTAAGAAGGGAACAATATTCTTAATTAAAGTTATTATAAGCAGAAAGGCACACATATCATTTTCAAACAGTAAATATGCCAGCCTAGTTTCATGATGCCAACAATTTTTCTGAAATATTTAGCCGAAGAAGAAGAAGAACATCACTTCAAAAAGAATGTTTAAAACCACAATCCTCAAGTTACCTGAATCTCTGAAGTGCCCCGGCTGCATATTCAAGTTGCATTTTATCCACTGACATCCATGAAACTTCAGTTGCTAAACTATAATTTCCAATATCAGCCCAACCTAATTTTCCACGAACTTTGTATGGATCAGACATACTTTCCATGGCTAAAAGTTCGCTACTACATTCCAGATCAACTTGAGGGCTCTCCACCCATGACAAAGTTGTTGATGGCTCAGATACTGACCAAGATGATGAATTTGAAAGATGTCCAATAGGAGAGGCCGAGCAAATATTTTCCAATAAGGAAGATTTGGAGGATAAAATGGAAGAATCTGCTAAAGAAATAAAAATGTTTTTCATACAACGGACTATTTCCTCTGAAAGCTGATTAGGGTGGTTCCAAAGGCCTTTGACTGGAATCTGACTTTTGAAACTTCCAGCAGCTACCTGCTGAAAAACTACTCGAGAGACCTTCTCCTGGATAAGCGTGTCTTCTATTGCATCCTGATGCACAATTGACTACTATAGGTCATAATTTGAAAGCATGCACATAATTGTATTGCCATGCAGAGTTTGCAGTTGCAGATTACAATCATGAATTTTTCTGTCAATATCAATAATGTGGAACCATTAAGAAAAGAATGCTTATGATATCTAAAGATGAGGTTCCAGAGAATGACATTCCTATAGCATGCAGATTGAGAAACATCTGAACCCATAGAATAGAGCATAGGGGTGTATATTTTCAAGAGAATAACTTAATAACTCAAATTCTGTACTACCGATCTCACAAAAAGGTTTACCAAAATGAGAAACCGATTTTGTCTAGATTCCCCAAAATGGGTAGCATATTAGAAGCACCTAGAGGAACTCCCAGAAATCATATGGAAATCTTTACAAAATTTGATAAGATACAAAATAAACCGTCTAAGCCACCGGGGGCCAGTTTCTCCATGGTTTCCAAATAATTTTCATATTATTCCTCAATATTCTTTATGATTGTTTCCTGCTTCCTAATTGAAAAACTTTGCCGGCTGCTTAACTTTCATGTCTCCTTTTTCACTACTACCAGCAGCAGCTAGGACGTTTACTATTAATTGTTTTAGGATCACTCAAAATTGCAGCACCAACTTACATGTAAGATTTTGATAATGCATGCAAACAAATTATATATAGCAAACGGTCACTGCAAAACCAAAAAGACCAATATATTAGGCAGTAGCTTAATCTGAAACAGTATGATTAACTCCTGCACAAGAATCTGTTCAGATGAACCAAATGTACTAGCCCATGTTGTATTTCACAATCTTCTCAATCAGGCAATTCCTTTATGTAGGAAAGCGATTCTCAGTGCTGCTCATATGGATACAAACTGAAATGGGTGGAAGTAGTGATCCCTAGATTGAACAACAAACCATCAGATCAAATCAGGAACTCATCTCACTGAACATGATCATTGTCCATTGTCTCTTTTCTGAAGTCAATTTGGGACAGTATCGAAATTACGGAAAAACCAACAGCCATTTCTGACTTAAGTGCAAAACTAGGAATGCATCAGAACTTTTGTCGAAAGACTGACTCATTAATTAGGCTTGTCTTATAACCAGCTTATTTTAACTTAAGTGCATGCCTAATCAGCAATGTGTAATGATGGTAAATTGAGTTGTATGTGATGTGGTTTGTATTAAGAGCTTTTTACCTTATTGCAATTAAATCCGAGGGGTATTCTCTATATGTTATAAATGTCAAGATCAACAGCAGTCAAAGAGATGTAAAGGAAACTAAATGGCATACAAGTGCCTTTACATTTTCAGCAGAGCAGATGAGCAGTTGCTGCGAAGGTAACTGTTTCAGTCGATACTGGGCAAGTCTTCTCTCGTTTCTTTCTTGAATAAGCTGAAAATGCAAAGAGATCATCTGTTCTTCAAGTTTTGAAACAGTTGTCTCCAATGTTGCAATATTGGATAATAGTTCCTGAGCCTGTATATAGTTTTTAAGAAAAAAAAAGGAAAAAAAAAAGTAACATGACCTAGTTATTGTCTGAAAAGTATGGCATTTACAGAATTTGTCAGATTTAGTAATCGTAATGGAACATCATCAGATTTGGTCATATAAATTGTTATAACAGCCAATCAATTAATCTTTGTATAAAGTCAACAAGGAAAAAGGAAATTGGGTACCTCAAACCTTCCCTGAAGCACAACATGCTAGTTTAAGTTCCCTCTAACCATCTAATGCAGTGGACTCATAGGTCTCTCTATCAATGTTCTACGCTTGAATTATAAAAGAGGTTCTCTATTATATTGAAACTTGCAAAGAAAGGCTGTATTATATTGAAACTTACAACCAGATCATATTTCTCGACATAGATGTAAGTATCAAAAATTAAAATGGCTGTCTGTGCTTAAGATGACTATAATGAAAAGATGATGTTGAAATGGCTGTATGAAAAATTTAGGAATACGAGAGCATGATTATTAATGCAATTACTGTAACCGAAATTGTAACTCAAAATAAATGGAACCTATTGAGATGACTCTAATATTGTCCAGAAACAGTCAATCACAGCCCTGGCAAGTCAATAGTTTCGGATCAACCAGAAAGGTTGACAAGGAGAAGATAGAGTGAGAGAAACAGAGACGATAAGAGGCAATGTGGTGAAAAATAAAATGGAAAAAGTCGATGATAACAAAAAAGATTTACAAGCATTTTAAAAGAAAAGATGAGTTATCGTAGCAACAGATCTTGTCAAGAGAAGATCGGTTGATTGTTCCGCAGGCGCATCACAAGCCTATCCAGAGGAGAATCTTTAATCTAGAGCAGGGTGACACATGTCGGTCTGATAATGAACACTACTACAAAATAACAGTCAAAAACAAGCAAGCCCTCACAAAAAATGATAGCCTAAATTGAGTGGTTGGCTTCCTGGAGGCTTGAATCTTTGCTTAGGAACTGTTTGGATATTCCTACAGGAATACCCTGCAGGAATCAGGCCTATTAGCCCACTCACTTGGTCCATGTCTTCGGGACCGCCAAAGTCCATCTTAATGCCAGTCTATGGACCTGTTGGTCTGCAGGAAAAGAAAAAAGACCCATGGTGATCTTTTTCTCTTGGCACAGGAATTTGGGCTGGGAGGGCGTTAGGTTGATATGGGCCCTCCACAAATCCAACGAGAAATTCAGTCCAAATCTTGCTGAATTAGCCAAACAGGCCCTTACCTGTCAAAATAGGCTTTCCAAATAAATTTTGGTAGATATATTAAATGATTAGTCCTGTAAACTGGTTTTCTTGGGCCTTAAATGGATGGTGATCTCCAAAATGCAAGTGAGAGAAAACACTGCAATTTGACACCAAAAAAACCAAGATAAAATGCCCGAATTGAGCATGAACACATTTTTATCTTCACATAATATCATAAAAGCAATTTCATAAACTAGATTTCACATTCTACTATCCATGTACAGTCATTACGCTGTGAAATAACACCATACATAATTTGGAAGGCAGGATAAATCAGATAATGTTACAGCAGCATGCTCCACAGCATTTTCAAGGACAGCATGCAATTCCATCTCCTCTAGCAGCGATTTTTGAAGCCTTTGAACCTGAAATATAATGATATTTATTATGTTTTACTAGTGCTGCAAATTAAAAGCTAGATTATTAGAACATCTAAGGTTTATGCTTCATAGTATGAGAGGAGATATTACAGAAAATAACAGAATTGATGCTTTCAAGTAAAATATTCCTGTCAATCTCACATGCTGAAGGAAAATAAAGAAAAAGCCTCTCTAACACTATATAGTTCAAATTTTCAAATCAGTTATTGCAATTTAAACTCTTGAAGTTCATAAACCTTGATATGTCTTAAAAAAACAACCATGGGCAATAACATATAATGTGTCTTGAAATACACAAGAAGAGTGTGGAATTTAAATTCAGTGTGATATATAAAAAGTTCAGCAAAGAAGAGTCACGTACTTCAGTGTGATATAGTAAAAACTTGGTGCGACATAGCAAAAATTTGAATTCATTGTGATATAGTAAAAATTTCAACAAAAAGGGGACGGGTACTTCTGTTGCTATGAAAGTGGATTCCCAGTTGTGACCCAAATTCATAATCAATTCACATAGCTTGCAAGTGAGACGGTGGACACAGTCAATATTCTTAAAGAAGAAGAAGAAAAAGAAGTAACAAAATCTCACCAAGATTCACTGAGGTAACGAAAAGAACTGTTGTAAATGCCTCAGAAAAGACAACAAGTGAATGGAGAAAAACAGGAAAAGGCAAAACAAACAACATGAAAAATGAACACTAGAAAACTCAATATTCAGTTCAAATGGACTATCATCAGTAAAAGTTCCCAAGGGTAGCACATAAAATCCCAAAAAAGAAATCTCCCAACAGGAGATAACATTTAGTCATGCAAATGAAACAACACTCATCACCATCTTTTGGCTATGCAAACATAAAGAACAGTTGAGTGAGACGCATTTACATCTTGTTCAAGCTGGAATCTGCAAGAACCTCTAGAAAATTTTCCATCACATGACTTCAGTCCTCCAGCTCCTCCAATAGAATTGCTCACCTAATAAAAGAGAAGATAAGCTTGCAACCGCAATGACAAAAAAAAAAATGAAAATAATGGACACAGTCCATAGTCTAAGGTTTCAAATTTAGTCACAAGGTCGGTTAATATGCTTAGAGAATTCAGGTTTCATGCAAACACATCGTACATAAGTGCTACAGATGCAGAAACTGCACAAAGAAATCCATAAAGTATTCAAATTAATCGTCAGTCATAAGTGTAGGGGAAAGAAAAGGCACTTTTCTGAACAAATAAAATAAATGCGCACAGAAAGAGTTGAGCTGAAATCCAACCAAAAGGACCTAAAGATTCAAATCTATCAGCGTGAAAAATCAATAATGCACATGAAAGATTGAGGATTCACGCCACTGATCGTAATGTGCAATATTTAAAAATGGAAATACCTTAAAAAATTACATTATGGAGGTCTCTTACACGCACCACCAAATGGATGGTGACGATAGATTGTTGTGCTAGAAATTATTTTGGGTCCCATAAGTTAAGAATTCAAACCATTTATCATCATCTAGACATCTTAAAACACATAACTAATTTGGATCCTTCTAACCGTAAAATTGGATCAAAGCATTCTATGCCTCAAATAAGATTAACCATCGTGTTTTACTTTGACACAGAAGCAGGAAATGTTGAAAATGTTTGAATTTTTAGGACAACCATTTAGGTGTTGTAGGACTGTGTGGATTTCAGTTTAGGCGTTCCACCATTGAACCTGCATTGATAAAATTTAGCCTTAAATCTCCCAACAGGGTTCCATCTACCTGTCTATGCTATTTATGTCCATTGATAGGAATGAGCAATAGGACCTTCAAAATTAGATGTTTCACTATTGCTTCTGCACTTGGATGTTTTGCAGTGCCAGATTCTTCTGGATATCTGGATGAATGATCGCTGCACCACATGTTCAGGAAGCATAGCGTAAATACATGAAAAAATTCCAGCAATTCAGTCTATATCTATGTTGTGCATTACGCCTCCTCATTCATCTTTACCTGATAGTATTGATCAATGAAATGGTTCTGTATAAGAACAATGGCAAGTAAAACTTATCTGCAAGCTTGTAACTGACCTCTGATGTGGATGGATGACCATCCTTGGACTCATTCACAGACTCTATCTGAATATTTGGACAATGCATTCCTTTAGAAATCAAGCAATACCCAGGGAGGGAGCCTTTTCTGCATAAAGGCATGGATGTATGTGAAATGTAATAACATGCAGACTAGTGACATCAAAACATGGGCAAGCAGAAAACTTACAAGTTCATGGACAGGTGGCTCGCACGTTTGTTCGGTCACAGAGCAACAATGCCTATGCACCGAATCTCTAAATAAATAAATAAAATTATAATTTTTAATATTTATTTTTAATTTTTTAAAAAGAAAAAACGTCAATGTAATCTGCCGCCCATAATCTCGACAATGAACGCCATATTTCAGGCCCAGAAGAATGGCAGACGACCAAAATTTTTTGGTGCAAGAATGACAGAAAACAATCGTTGGTCTTGCAACCTCTTGGACAGAACAAACACTCGATATTGTCTTACGATGGGTACGAGTTGGAAACAAAAGATCAGCTAAGAGCATCGATGGCTACAATCTACAGCTAAGATAATGATAACTAGAAGATGTGCCGGGCTGAAGTATGAACATTGCTCCATGGGTGAAGTAACCAGAATGCATGAAAATGGAGAAAGACCGAACCATTCAAGAAACCTCGATGGAGCCTCTGAGAGATAAACAAAGGAAGCAGAAGCAAGGGTAGTACTCCCACACTGTTTGTCATCAATTATTAGCCTAGGAAAAAAAAAAGGGGGAGCTTTGAATTATTCGAAGAAGAAATGAAATAGGGATGATAAAAATTCTTTGGGGGATTTCCTATTCAGACGGCTGGCCAAGTCTCACAAGCAAAGCGACCACGCAAGAAGAAATCAGAGCATGTCTTTCGACTCGACTCGACAAGGTAGGGTTTAGGAAAGTGGGGACGGATTGGGAGATCTTGGGGAAAGGAAGACAAGACGGGCGGCTGCTTTTCCCTTTTCTTCCTTCGGATTAGCCAAAAAGGAGGGCGTCCCCGCACCGGAGGTACAAGGAAAAAGAAAAAGATGAGGGACGAGCGAGACCGAGGGCGACCCTTGCACCGGTGGCCCTACCACGTCCCTCTTTTATCTTCTCGGTGCCGGGCCCCTTCAGCATATCTATAAAACACATAAAACAATACAAGCATCGCTCTGGGTTGCGAGATTAGCTTGCGACTCAGATGTACACGAAGGAGATAGACAGATTTGATAACAAGATTAGCAAGACGAAGCCGACTACCAAAAAGAAGAAGAAGAGACAGACAGAGTGATGTAGGTTACATACCTGGAAACTAGACACGATTGGCATATCACTCTCTCATCAGGCAGCCTAAAACCGAAAACCGAAGAGGAGTGAGGAGAAGGGGCCCCGGGGACGGGGGGCAGCCGAGGAGAGAGAGAGAGAGAGTGTGTGTGTGTGTGTGTGTGTGTGTGTGTGTGTAGAGCAGTGGGAGCGGGGAGGGGAGCGCAGCAGCAGAAGAGGAAGGAGAAGGAGAAGGAGAAGGCGCGGAAGGCAGCAGCGGCGGCTGGCAGGAGGGGAGCGGAGCAGGTCAGCTTTTCAAAATTCAAACGAGCGGAGGGAGGAATAGAATAATAATTAAATTTAATTAATTAATAAGATAATTAATTAACCAATTAACCCTCCTCGACATTCGAACTCGATTTAAACAAGCAAGGGACCATATAAATAAAACTCAAGATAAGCTAATAAATAATAAATAATAAACAGAGAGAATCTGGAGGAAGATTCCCGGCGCTCCCTTACCTAGCCACCTGCAGGTTGCAGTCCAGGCCGCACATTCTTTCCTCCGCAGGGGGATAAGTAGGAGTAGCGCCTCTCCCAGGTTCAGCTTGTATTCTTAGCGCGAAAAATGATCGTTCTTTTTTCGCAAAATGGACCGTTGGATTATGTTTTATACAGTTAAAAAAATATATATATACAGCTTTCGAAAACCATCTTTTTCTTTAACCCATCGTCAGTATAGATTACAAAATATATATCATACTTTAAAATTATATAAAATAATCACTCTTTCGCATGAATAATATAATCCGAATACGACTCTCCCTGTTCTCCAAGTCAATTTTCTAATAATTCTTGCTCCTTATGGAGGTCTTCTATCGGAATTTTTTTTTTTTATTGCACGTATGGTGTGCTTTTTTTATTTTTTTGGTAAGAATTTTTTTTCAAGTTAACTATGACTTTGTTTATTTTACCTCTTTCTAACAAGACTTTAGACAGAGAAAATAGGATTATAAATTTCACATTTCTCTATTTGTGAAATAAGCTGATTCATGTCGTCATAAATATACTCAGCTTATTCTTTCTCTCGTCCATCTTTATTCAAGTTAGATTAAACCCATGGTGCAACCCAATATGATTGGTTGTCGTACAACCTCCTCTTTTACATAATGTTGATTATTTCTTAGTAAATTTATGCATAGCACCGTGTTACTTAAAATAGTCCAATCCATGGAAGACGAAGGTTAAGAGTGTATAATGTTGCACCAATGAAGTTTATCCCAAAATACTTAGTGCAGCTTGCAACAATATTAGCAGTTATCCAGAAGATTCGTTTGGTTCACAAGAAGTAGAAAAGAAAAAAAAGATAGTTTCTAAAAAGTGAAGAAGAAGATTTTTATTTGGTTAAAATTTTAAGAGAAGAGAGAAGAAAAAAAATTCATGAAAAATCACATTCCATATTTTATGAAAAGTAAAAATTTATGGAAGAGATGGATTTTGGCACTTCTCATGATATGAGAAGTGGAAGTTTTTTTTTTTTTCTCAAAATATCTTTTTAAGATCTATGACTGACATTTTATAAAATATTATATCATGTTTCCTTGAAGCATTATGAATTCACTTTTTTTCTCAAATTTAAGACCATTATCCATAAACTCTTGACAAAAAGTGTCCCAAGTAATTAGCCCATCAATTCTCCATTATTGCTTGACGGCTTCCCATCATTCAAATACTTCTTTCTAATAAGCAAGAAAGTAGACCTTTTCTTGATCCATGCATTTCATGTTGGCAAATGCCTTCTTCATTTTTTGGAGCCACTTTAGTGATTCAGTGGAATCAATGGAGCATTCAAAAATAGGTGGTACCAACCTCTTAAATTCTCATATCCCTCATTCTGACCTTAAAAATTGATCACTTTAATTTATTTCTTTCCTGATCCATATGTTGTATGAGTCCAGTACGTTGGGCATGTATAAGATTTATCATCTAACCCTTGGTCCCTAAGGACTCGTTTGGTTCATGGAAAGTGGAAGAAAAAGAGATAATTTTTGGAAAGTAGAAAGGAAGCCTCTTATTTGATTGAAGTTTTAAGAGGAGAGAGAATAGAAAAATCTTTTTTCATAGAAAATTATTTCTTATATTTTATAAAAAAATAAAAATTCATGGAGGAGATGGACTTTGACACTTCTCATGGAATAGAAAGTAATGATGATTTTTTTTTCAAAATATTTTTTTAAGATTTATGACTAAGATTTTATAAAATATCATGAATAGTTAGGATGAAATACTAAGTAGCAATAATATAATATTATATTAATATTATCCTAATATTTATATAAATATAATATTAATATTAATATTATAATATTTATACTAATATTTTATTTTTATTAATATTAATATAGTATTTATATTAATATATTAATATTTATATTAATATTATATTATATTTTTAATATATTGATAAATTTATTATATTAAAATATTAATATTATATTAATATAATATAATATATATTTATATTATATGAATATAATTAATTATTATGACCTAATATTATGTTATAATATTAAGAGTATAATAGATATTCTACATAATCTTCTTAGAAAAATGGGTGCTCAACCAAACATAAGCCATTCTTCAATAGGTTACTTTTTCATGATCAACCAAACATACTAAAATCCTATTCTCAGAAAATAACTTTTCAGAAAGTTACTTCCTAGGAAGTTATTTTCTAAAAAAAAAAAATCTTTCTACAAACCAAACGAGTCCTAAAGGATTAGTAGTCTCTTGATTGTTGTCCAGGGCATTGGAGACATCATCTTATTGAAGAGGAGGGCTAGCTGCTCGATTTTCACCTTGCTATAGAGAAGCTTTGCGAGCTGACCTAATAGCATTGGAAGCTCAAGAGGTGCAAGTAGCTCGAAAAGCACTGATGTCAGAGAGGCACCATAAGTTCAGGAGGTGCCAACAGCTTGGGAAGCACTAGCTATCCGAGAGGCACCATGGGTTGAGTTCAGGAGGTGTAACCATTCTAATGAGTGTGGCATACATTTGCCATACAAGAATCCTCCATAATATCAGACAACCTTCTGGATCGAATTCGAGCCATCATAATCAATTTCACAAGAAAGAATTTAGATCTAATACAGTAATTGATTATCTTATTACTAATGATTAGAATTATTTAATTATAACCTAAATTCTATCCCAATCTCACTAACTAATATAAGCCATAGGGTTTTGAACCTAAGCTCTGATACTATTTAATCTGTCACACCTTGATCCGACTGAGTGTGTGATAGATGGTAGCACAACCCTAGGGTTTGACCCTACAAGATGTGCAATACCTACTTTTTACTCATACATATTCATATCAAATCAAACTTAGGTAGTGCTAATAAAAGCAAATCCTTTAAAACATTTATTCAATATAAGGATAGTTTGCAAAGACTAAGAATGACGAATAACAAAAAAGTCCAAAGCAAATTTCATTCAAAGCCAAAACTAAGCAAATAGCATCTAAAGTCCTATACTCCTCACTACTTGATCCCAAGCTCCATACACTACTATAAAAAAGGACTATGACAGCAGTTGTGAACTACTGTTGTAGTCCAAAAAATTACTATCATAGCCTACGGCAGTTATTAGTTAACCGCTGCCACCGTGGCCATCGCCATTGACCTATGATAGCAGTTATTATAACTGCTGCCATAGATAGTCTATAACAATGATTATAGTAATCGCTGTCATAGATTTTTATGATAGTGGTTCCAAAATCACTGTCATAGATTTCTATGGCAGTAGTTCAAAACCGTTGCAATGGACCATCGCCATAGGCCTATGATAGCGATTCTTGCAACGATTATCATAATCACTGCCATAGATAGTCTATGGCAGTGGTTATAGTAACCGCTGCCATAGGTTTCTATGACAGCAGTTCCAGAACCGCTACAATAGAAGAACTATGGTAGTGATTATTAAAACCGCTGTCATAGGCTATGATAGCAGTTGGCATGCTATCTATAGCAGTGTTTAGCATGCCTACGACAGTAATTTTGCAATCGCTACCATAGATTTTGAATAATAAAATATATATAATTTTTTAAATTTTTTATTTTTTTATCTGATAAATATAGTTCAATATATAACACAAAAAAATATTATAAATATAATAATATTTCTAAAATACTTAATTTTTATTACTGAATAAAATTTATTATAATATTTTTTTAAAAAAATACATCAAAAGTTAGCTAAATCTACATCTAAGTTGTCGTCACCAGGAGGAGATAGATCATGAGCTGAAGGAGCTAGAGCTGGAGCTGGAGGGGCTGAAGCTAAAATGTCGGCTAATATATCCTCAAGGCTCATAAAGTCAACTCCAAAATACATGCAGAGCCTCATCAGCATAGTGATCATGACATTCTATAGCTGAGCAGCCTACTCCTTAGCCTGAGCAACCTACTCTCTAGTCTGAGCTACCTACACCAACATCTCATCAAGCTGCTCCCAACTGATGACACCAGAAGCATATGAAGACATATTCACCTCAGACCAGTAGCTCGTCGACGTATGCTTAGGCCTGCATCAGATCCTCCTAGAGTACTCAGGCCCTAAGACCTAAGATAGATGGCCATGGGGGCCTAAGGTATTCGAACCCTCACTCGTGAGCATATCTAACTACTCCTATAATTATAAATTTAGATAAAATATTATAAAAAATATTATAATACTAATTATACTAATATCTTATTTATTACTTATAAAAATTCTTTCGATCATGGCATTCATCGGCATGCCCTTCTTGTCCGTACAACTGGATTGAAAGATAGCACTATGGGTGGGCATCACCTCCTTTCTCATCAGCTATAACAATAAATTAATTTATTAAAAATATATAAAAAAATATTAATTTAATTTATAAACTAAAATTTATAATTTATTATCTCTCTATGCACACGACTAGCCATAGACTCATGGTCGAAGGTATGCATGTACTTTTGAGCTATCCGATTCTGATGGAAGGCAACCTAAAAAATATTTAAATAAATAATAAGTATTTAAAAAATATTTAAATATAATTTTAAGTATATTAAAAAATTTAAAAATTAAAAATTAAATCTGAAACTCCTAACTAGAGCTATCAACAGGTTGGGTCCAAACCCGAGACCCATGGATATTTATCCGATGGATCCGAATCTGGTATTAGTATTGGATTCATTTACCCGGACCCAGACCCAAATCTGATAAACTATGATATAAATAAATAGAATTTAGATTTTTAGTATCCAGACGTGGTAGATCCAAGATCAAAATCACATATATAATATAATATAATAATATTATATATATAAATATTAAAAATATTTTAAATCATTAGATCAGATATCCAATGATCTAAAATCTCTCAAAAAAAAGTAAAATCCCTCTCTCCCTCTCTCAGTCTCCCTCTCTTCCTATCTATCTCTCGACTCAATCGACGATGCCTCTTAGACTCCCTTCCCTCCTCCCCGCCTCTTCCTCTCTACTGCGAGATCCATCACTGGCGGGCCATGGCTGGTCCCCTCTCTCCCTCTCTATCTCTTTACTCGATCGACGACCACAGCCAGTCCTCTCTCTCCCTCTCTATCTCTTGACTCGATTGACAACCACACCCCCTTTTCTTTCTCCCTCTCTCGAGTTCCTTCCCTCTCTCCTCTCTCCCTCTCTATCTCTCGACTCAGGATCCAGCCACACCCCCTCCTCTCTCTCCCTCTCTGTCTCTTGACTCCAACGATGGCCACGCCCCCTCCCCTCTCTCCCTCTCTCCTCTCTTCCTCTCTGTCTCTCGACTCAGGATCCGACTACACCCCTCCCCCCTCTCTCCCTCTCTATCTCTCGATTCGATCGATGGTCACACCCCTCGACTCGACCAATGGCCACGCCCCTTTCCCTCTCTCCCTCTCTATCTCTCGACTCGACTGATGGCCGCACCCCCTCCTCTTTCTCTCAAACTCCCTTCCCTCCTTCCTGCCTCTCCCTCTCCATCATGAGATTCGTCACCGGCAGGCCGCAGTGGCATGGCCAGACCCCAACTCTCCTGTGCCCCCTCCCTCTATGGGTCCATCGAGATCCATCGCTTCCTTTTTTTTTCTATTTAGATAAGCATCGGATCCTAAAATTGGGTCTAGATATTTAAGATCCATTAGGATCCACGTCTGATACTTCAAGGTCAGATCCATCGGATATTTGGATCTAGGTTTGGTACCAATAATTAAAATCAGATTCAAATCTGGATATCTAAGTTTCGATCCGAATCCGATCCATTGATAAGTCTACTCCTGGCTCCTCCAATGCCTAACTATTTCCTCCTACTAACTCGGGAGATAGTCTTGAATCCAAGAAACAAGCTCCTCTAGAGTATTCCGTCGGTGCTCGAGCCATCCTTTGTAGAGCTTGATCTTATAGTTTCGGTACAACTCTCCAATCTTCTTTAGTCGGACATCTCGAGTCCTCTCGTAATCTAAAAAGTCATACCTTCTCTGCATAAAATTATCAGAAGTTAGTTATGAAATTATTCTAATCAAACATAGTATAAAAATATCAAATGCATAAATATAATTAAAATATACTTATCCATATCTCTTTTCATATCCGATTTCTGACATCAGCATCCATTAATCACCAATCTATGGGTAGTACCGAAATGATGTCGAGCCGCCTCACAAGCACTCCAAAAAAAAAATATATCTCTCATGTGGTCTTTCCTACTAGCCTTTCCTCCACATCATACTCCACCATCACCTGATGTTGGAAGTTCCACACATGCGATATGCATATGGAGCCGCAAAATATCTTACTGGATGATGTATCTGCAATAAAAATACATTATATAAATATATAAAAATATATAATAATTATATAAATAAATAAATAATATAATAAAAATATACACTCATCGATCATGAGATCGCACGACGTAGATGCCAATGGAGACTCATCAATGGATAGAGCATATGCTGGAGATATGGCTAATGATGGAGGCTCAGATGCTGATGGAGGAGTAAATACTAGTGGATGAGTAGATGCTGATGGCCCCTGGACAGCGAATGTGGAGGTGGATGAAGTATGCTTCACCTACAACTTAGATGCAGAGCTCCGCATCATCCATCGAGAGGCAGGGATGAAAGCTAGACGGCATTTCAGTACCATTATGATACTATAATTAAATTATATATGGAACTTAAATTATATATCAATGCATTGTAAATAACTCATAAGCCATAACTGACATTAAATATTATTTTCATATACACCTAATTAAATGCATCCATAAATAACCCATAAGCCAGCATGACCCACGATTGGCAGAGGCGAGGGTTCTTTTAGCGGCCGACATAGTTCATGGCCGTCGACATGGCTCAAAACCCATCGATGAAAATTTTCTTATCAATCGGTATAGCCCAGGGCCATCCACAGCCACCGACATGGCACAGTCCAGGCCATCCATGATTGCTGACATGGCATAATCCAAGGCTGTCGGCACAGCCTAGCCCAGAATCCATCGGTACGGTCCTGAACCAACTGGTGAAAGTTCTCTTATCCACTGACATGATTCATTATTAATAGATAATTATAATATTTATAATAAATATTTATTATAAATATTATAAATAATTAATAAATATTACTATAAAATTTAACAAAAAAATCATACCTACGGCTCTGGAGAGGGGGTTGCCGATGGTGGCACTAGAGAAAGACAGTGGTGCTAGAGGTAGTCTGCGAGAGAGATACAAGATAGTGAGATATAGAGAGAGAAAGAGAAAGAAGGAAGAGAGAGACATCTAGAGATAGAAAAAGAGAGAAGAGAGAAAGAGAGAGAGAGAGAGAGAGAGAGGGAAGAGGGAGATAGAGAAAGAGAGAGATCTAGAGAGAGTAGGGAGGGAGCAAGTCGGGCCATTAGAAGAGAGGAGAGACCAGGGAGGGGGCGGGTCGGGCCAAGGAAGAGAGGAGAGAAAGAGAGAGCAGGGAGGGGTAGGTCGGGTCGTGGGAAGAGAGGAGAGAAAGAGAGAGAATAGGAAGGGGTCGGGGTCGACGGTCGGGCCGATCGGTTAAGAAGAGGCAGGCGAGGGAGGTGGTGGAGCTAGCGGACAAGCCGGTGGAGGAAGGAGGAGAAGGGGGAGGTGGCAGGATCGGTGGTTGGGTCGATCGGGGAAGAAGGGGCAGGCAGAAGAGGTGGCAGAGCTAGCTGTCGGGCCGATTGGGGAAGAAGGTGGAGGCAGGGGTGGAGGCAGTGTTGGCTGGGGAAGAAAGATGAGGCAGGGGAGGCGGCGATGCCAGTCGGAGAAGAAAGAGGACTTGGGGGATGAGGCAGTGCCGGCTGAGAAAGAAAAGGGAGGGAAGGGGGCTCACTGGTGGTGGAGAGGAGGGAGAAAGAGAGAGCGCTTGGAGGGAAATTAAAATGGGGGCGAGCGAATGAAAAAAAATCTAATCTATAGTAGTAATTTTCGAACCGCTGCCATAAATCTACGATAGCAGTTGAAAAAAATCACTGCCATAGGTTAATAATTAATTTTTTTAATTTTTTTAATAATTAAATTTTATTGATTGATGAAGTTAGGACTATCAGATCGAGATGATTTTTTATGACAATACTCTAATGATAATTATTTAGATAATAAATGGTGAAGATAGATATTAAATTTTAGAATTATATAATATTTTGAGAAATAATTTGACCACTGCTATAGATGTATCTATAGAAGCGGTTATACGTAATCGCTACCATAGATCTGATCTATGACAATGATCAATCTTAAATGTTGCTATTATTCTCGACTTATAGCAGCAGTTAACAAATCACTTTCATTTATATAATCTATTGCAGCGGTTATATTGAAATACTATCACAGATCGGACCTATGACAGCGGTTATGCTTAATCACTACTATAGATTGATCTATAGCAGCAGTTACGAAGAACCGCTGCCATAGATTGAACTTATGGCAACGGTTTGATATAACCATTATGGTAGATTATATAGCAATGGTTTTCAAAACCACTGTAATAGTAAGTGCTACCATAGTCCATTCTATAGTAGTGATATACTCTTCTGGATCTAAAAAAATAGAAAAAGGAGGTAAGCTCTACAAGCTCAGTAAATTTTTAATATCTCTAAGGGGTCAAGTATAATTAAATTTTCTTTTCAAATATAATAATTGACAATATTAGATATATATATATATGCAAACATAATTTTAATTTTTAAAATATACTATGCATAATAGTGTAACACAAAATTCTCTCTTAGTCTTTGATGATTATGGCCATGATCAACCCCATGACAAAGAGTAGAAGAAATTACCTTCTGAATATAAAATATATAATCCATCAGCATGTACTAGTGATTAGCCCCACTGGTTTGGTCCAAAAAAGAACTAGCTCTGATTTACACGGCCGTAATTAACCCTATGATAGCGCAAAGAGATCAATCCTAAAAATAAATACGCGATGCATCAATGTGTGCCAACAATTGACTTCAACTGGATAGGCCTAAAAAGACTAACTCTACTAGCAATCAGTTCCGACTGGCTAGGCTTAGAAAAAAATAGTTTCTAATATATGGTTAGTGATTAATTGCATTGGCTAGACTCAGATTAGAGTTTTTTTATAATTTCACCATAACCAATTTCTCATAAATAATCTACTTAGTTTTATAATAATATCATTTTTAGTTTTTTTTCATATCTCAATTTCATAAACAAATGAATAATTTTTATTCAAAATTCATGCAAGAGCAAACATGTATAATCTTGTTTCTAAAGATCACCCAATCACATTTCAAATTTTATAATTATGCTAAGATGATACTACACATGATCCAAAATTTTAAATTACTTTTCATGCATAAGATACATACTTTGAAACTTTTTAATTTTTAAATATTTTAATAATTTTATGTATAAAATCTAATTTTTAAATACATAAACATGCACTAAAAATCCAAAGATAAAAAGAAATTTATGTCAATCGGATCCAAAAATCACGACCAACTTATGGTTTGATCTCTAAATCTGATGCTCCTCTGATATTGAAAGCTCTAATTAGATAATTTAAAAATATTATTAGCCTTCAATCAAGGAGAGATTTAGAACAAAGAGAAAATTTCGATCCAAGTCATGATTTAGGTTGGATCATGGGTCCAATCCATATAGACCAGTTCTATCATCAAAGAACTAGTCTAGATCCATTCGAATTGCGGCCTGCTAAGAAAGACAAGTTCACATCAGGATTAAATTCTAGCTCTCTCTCTCTCTCTCATTCTTTTCCATTTTTTTCTTTCTTCTTTCTTTTCTTTTCTTTTCTTCCTTTCTCTCTCTATCTCTCTCTCCCCATCCCAAACTAAAATAGGGGTCTTCCTTATGGCTTTAGGAAACTAAGAAGAGGAGAAAAGAAGGGGTGGGATCCGATGATGGTACGGCCAGGGTGGCTGGATAGAGTGGCATGGTCGAAGCGACGATCGCTAGTGACAGTTCGACCATGCATAGGGAGACCAATAGAGAATAAGGAAAGGGACGTTCTTGTTGGATATTGTATTCTAAAGTCAATTATCTAGATTGTAGATGATTAAGTTGAATATAATTTATACTTAAATTATAAATAAGTAAAATTATTATTCTAACATTTCATCATGTTTGCGCATCTTCCTATAATGAACTCTTCTATGATGAAGTTCTTAGGACTATTTAGACTCGATAAAAAAGAATTTATCATTTAATCCTTAAATTTGATCATGATCAAATGATATGTTATTGTCCAGAATGACAACATTATCGAGGATAGGTCATTGCATGCCATATGAATTGATTATTCTCTTAACCAAGAAGTAAGAAGATATCGGTATGGCATGCAGGTAAAATATAGGAGTACAGTTCACTGATCATGACCCAACCATGAAGCTCTCTGCTATCAAGAGTTACTCATGAAGAATATGGGTATAAGTATTTCTTAGATCTGAGATTACCATGGTGACTTATAAGCAACTCACTATACTTTAGTATCAGAATAACTGAATTTTTAATTCAGTGATGAAAGATTACTCAGTGCAGTCAAGTGCTTGTTTAGTCAGTGCATGAAGCAAGATTGAATTGACTCCTCCAAGTATTAGAGTAAATGCATCACTATATTTTAATTTAGCAAAACCTCGGTCAGGATAGTCTATACGATGGATATTGAAATTTGAAATACAATGTAGATGATTTTTCAGGATTGATAGTTAAATCCTAAATCATCTTTTGAGCATTTGGGTCAAGAAGATGAATTATACGATAACCATATACCATAGATTCATGGATGTTGTGATGCGACTATTCGATCTATCTAGATAGGTATCATTGCTAGATGGTTACGTCGATTGATATAGATAATTAATTTTTGTACTACCAGCTTAAGATTCAAATCTATTGAATTACACGTAATAGGAGTCTCTACTTGATCTGATGGCTGATCAAGAGTTTCAATGGTCTGAAATTATGAGATTAAGAGTTTCACTAGACTGAAACTCTATGATCGGAGTCCCATTGAACTAGAACTCTATCTTCGTGGATCCTAGTGAACTAAAACTCGGATATTATTGAAGGATTAATTAGCAATTAGATTATTTTAGCTCAATTTGATTGAATGATGAGGATTCAATCAAATCTGATTGAATTTGATTCGACTATGTTTGATCCGATCAGATTATGAGATGATTTTATCGCTATTAGAGATTCGATCCTGATTTGATTAGAACATGAATCTAATTAATTTTTAATTTAATTAAAATTTTATTGGATTTGATTAAATCTAATTTGATTGAGTTTATCTTGATTTAATTTGGCCTGGATAAATTGGTTTGGATGAAATCAATTTGAACGAGTCAAATTGGATTCAAATTTTCAAATCCTTTATCCCTGTGCCATCCTTCTTTCACCCGCACCCTCTCTCATGCAAATTCAAAATTTGCATGAGATTTTCCATGCTTGAAAAGGTTTGTGTGCCTCTCTTCTTTCTCCTATTAATCAGGTTCAAGTGTTGGACTGGTTCAAACTAAGTTGAATTTTGAATTCAACTTAGATGGTTAGTGGTTGAAACTAATTTCTCCCTTATCTTTTCCCCACGCCTTCCTTGAAATGTCCTATATTTTTTTGCATGTGGGCATGCAGAAGGAGAGTCCTTCTGCATGTCATACTCTAAGGACTGGCATTGGAAGAGGATAAGCATCTACTTGAATTTTGAATTCAAGTAGGATTTGTTTAAACAACCCTAACCTCCCTATCTCATCCACTCCATGTGCAAAAGCCAACGAAAGTCGCCCATTTAAAATAGGATTTTACATGGGCGTGCATGTGTGTGCATGAGGAATCTGAGAGGGCGAGAAGGGGCTTATGGAGAGAGAAAAGTAGAGAAGGGGGGCACATATTTAGGCATGGAAAATTCCAGAGAGAGGGAGAGCTTCCGCCATTCTATTCTTTCCTAACACATGCAATTTTAAATGGTTAAAATTTGCATGTGTCATTTTGAAAGGGTTTCATGGGAAAATAGATTGCAAGGCATGAGGGTCTTTCTAGCGTGAGGTCATTTGTTGGTCACAAAAACTTTAAGAGAGAGGTCTCTAGGGTTTCGAGTGTGGTAGTCCTAGGGTTTCGACCTCGGGTTCAGGCTGTGAGTTTGAGAGCTATGAGCATAATCTTTCCATCAAATCTACCATGCAACCACATCATCCTCCAAAGTATATTATCTGGTCTTTTGGAGCATCCAAAAGATCAGAAGAAAGATGGTCGATCGGATCGATCAAGATCGACCGTCGAAGGCTCCGACGAGGAGCTAGCACTCCAGTGGAGTTGGTCGGAACTAGGAGCTCCATGTGGACTGACCATGAAGGCTGAACGACTGTGCAGCTGCTTCACAATGCAAGGAGGCTTCTTTCAGTGATTTCAAATTATGGAGTTTGACTATCTGCACTTAGGTATCGTATTCTGAACACGAGTCAGTTAGCAAATATGATTTACTGATCGAATGCATTTAATTTTTCTTGGTATATATACATGTCTAGATCCTAGTGTAGGGTTTAATGATCTAATCATAGTATGCATGAAATTAATATTAGATTAATTTTAACTTCCACTATAATTTAAATTTGAAAAAGTTTCAAAATGCATGGTTTCTATTAGTTCTCCCTTGTTGTCTTTGTGGTAGCATCCAAAATCAAACATTAATATAGAGGGGGAAGAAAACTCACTAGAGATGAAAACGATGGTGGAGCTTGGACGAAGTGACCGGATTTCAATGACCACAATGAGTTTAACCCACTAGCAACCAAGAGGGGAAAAAGAGGGAGGAAGAGAATGGCTCAAGGCGATCTTTGGTGGGGGGAGAACAAGGACCTGAGAGTCCTTAAATAGCAATAGAGGCTAGCATTTCCTAGCCTCCGATGAAGTCAAGCTAGAGTCGCCTTTCTCCTCTATCATGGAAGAATAGGATTTTCCTGTTTCCAAACTGAGAGATCGGCCATCGGGCCTTTGATTTTGAAATCGAGCCTCTACAGCCCAAATCACTGGGCCTCGCAAACTCTGTTCTAAGAAACACGTGGATGGGCAGTGAATGGTGTGGAGTCATTTGAAATCTCTGCTAGCTTTGAATTCTTATTAGATGCATCACTTTTCCAATTTTCTGGAGTGATTTTGGAAGTCCCTGAGCCTGCAATTAAAAATAACCATTATCTCCTGATGTTCCTTCATCCTTCACTGATGTGTTCAACCTAGATGCTGATTTCCCTTTACCATTTCATATCATAGGATCTCTTGTTCTATCTTATAGCTTCTTCATACTCATTCCCACCTTCTGTGTCTTACTTTCTATGCTCTTTTATATGGTTACTTTTTAGTTATTTTAATAAATTTGGGTGGCATTTGAGGAGATTAATGAGGTAAGATATTTTAAAAAAATACCATACATAATTCATTCATTGATCGCAAATTTATAGTACATAGGGCCATCACTATTGAAGAAAATGCTTTATAAAAAATTATATATATTTATATTGCAAAGAAAAGATTTTGAATTATTGCACTATATGAAAGAATCTCTTAATTAGTTAGCTTGATTCTCCATAATCCTTAGTTTACATGATCTTATTGAGAGAAAAAAGTTTTAAATTATTACATAATATGCAGGATTCTCTTAATCAATATAATACTCCATGATTCTCTCCAATAAAAGAAAGATTTTGAATTGTTGCACTATATGAAAGAATCTCTTAGTTGGCTTGATTTCCTATGATCCTTAGTTGCATGATCTTACTAATAAGAAAAAATTTTAAATTATTGTACAATACATGAGATTTTCTTAATCAATATAATACTCTATGATTCTCGTAAATAGCATGGGCTGTTTCTGTAATCCTCTCTATGCTGAGTTGGAGAGGATTTTGTGGGCTGATTTGTGGCCTGATTTTTTTTGGCTTCAATACTCCCCCTCAAACTCGACGATGATAAGGATGAGAAGTCGAGTTTGGTCCGTAGACCAATAAAGTTGTCCTATGTCAGTGGCTTCATGAATATATCAATGAGTTGTGCACATGATGGAACATAATGAGTGATAATAGAGACTAGTGGGATCTTTTTTTGAACGAAATGATAATCAATCTCGATGTGCTTGGTCCAAACATTAAAAATTGGATTGGTCATGAGATGTAATACAGACAAGTTGTCGGAGAAAAGTAGCGAGGCCTGAGGTTATGGGATCCTAATGTCATGAAGTATAAATGAAATCCATGTAAGTGTGGCAACAATTGAAGCAAGAGCTCGATATTCAGCTTTAGCAGTAGATCAAGACACAGTGGGCTGCTTCTGGGCACACCAAAAACACAATTGGAGCTAAGAAAGGTACAATATCCCATGATAGAGTGACACGTGACTTTAGATCTAGCACAATCTGCATTGGCAAAAGTGAATAAATCCAATGAGCTGTGGATCAAAATATGAAGCCCAAGATGTGAAGTACCTTAAACATATTGGAGTATACGTCTAACCATCTAAAAATGGGCTACAATTGGGATATACACATATTGACACACAGTGTTAACTGCAAGTGAGAGATTTGGGCATATGAGAGCAAGACACTAAAGAGCTCCAATAAGGCTTCGATATTTTAAGGGATCATTATATAATTGATCTCCATGTTTGCGTGGTGATGATTGTTAGATGTGTGCCCTAAAAACTAAATTGGCTGACACTTATAATACACTTCTAGAGATAATTTTATAATTTTGATTATAAATTAATAAAAAAATTATTTTCTATCATAGTATGTATTTAAAGTATCTGTGATACATCCTTTGAGTTAATGATTGTTGGGGATAAATCCCGCTCCTGCCAAAGTCAAGTTCGGTGCCCAGCCTGATGCGGCCAATAGCATCTGCCTCCACTTCAGCAGATGCATCTTAGCTGAACTCCTACATTCGACCAACCTCCTCAGTGGTCGGGCCTCAGTCGAAGTCCTTCAACCGACCGAACTCTCCAACGGCCGAGCTTCATACTCCCAGCGGCCGAACTCTTCAGCGGACGAGCCTTGGCCGAACCACTTAGCGGTCAAACTCCTTCTGATTGCCCAATCATCGAGCTTCTATGGAAGTCAGACTTCCTACGAACTTCTTCAACGGTCGAGCTTCTACGAAAGCCGAACTTCCTGCCGACTTCTCCAGCGGACTTCTTAATGGCCGAACTTCTATGAAGGCCAAACTTCTTATGTGGATTCCGACAGACGATCCCACTATGATTACACGATAATAACGATCGACATTTATCGAGTCAATAACGATCGACAATAACGATCAGTATTAATCAGGACAGTTACGACAATCATTAATCAAGACGGTTACAACAAGCTCCCTCTATAAAAAGAATCCTCCGGATACACTGATGCTAGATTCTGAAAATCCCTTTCTCCTCCTCTAAACTCTATCGAGCACTCCATTCCTGTTGACTAAAGATAACTTGATCGTCGGAGGGTCCTACCGGAGCCATCCCCCATCGGCTCCGGATGGGACTTTGTTTTGTAGGTCCCCGGCGGCGACCCCATCTGCCTCCACTCCAGCGAATTTCGACGACGATCAATTTCTGCATCAACAGATTGGTGCTAGAAGGAGGGCTTGAACCTTTGAGGTTCCCTTATTCTTAAAGAAGTGCTCGGCGATGATTTCTCTCTCTCTGAAGATCCATCTTCTTCCTCACTAGAGTTCTCTCTCAAAGAGAAAATGCCTCGAGAGCTTCGACTTGATGATCAGCAGCCTGCGCGCCAGATCCGTCTGTTCCTATCTCAGCCCCAATAGCCCAGTTCCCACACGAAGCCATCGCAGACGTAGGGCAGTTCAACCTACTGGTCGGGTCTGTGGCCCCATCGAGTTGATGCTGGCCGTGCAACAACATCCAGCAGGGACTTTGCCAGTAAACTCGTCAAGAGGATGCAAGAAATCGGCCATAAGAAAAAGCATTTGGGCATACCAATCGCCCTTAGGAAGGAGAAATGGAGAGCAGAAGTTCTCCCGCAGAAGATTTCACAAGAAGATCGGAACGAAGTTCGGTGGAAGCAAAGCCGAAGTCCACACGAAGCTCATTATCGAAATGAAGTTCGGCACAAGTGAGGCCGAATTCCAGCCCGAGTATGTCACCAAGAAAGCCCCCTACAAAGATTTCATATGAGGTGAGACGAAGTTCGGCCAAGCTCACAACCGCCCCAGGGCAAGCGAGGACTCCTTCTCGAGTATGACTCCAATGAAGCCCTGACGAAGTGGCATGAAGTCCTCCCACGAAAGCTTTCGTAGGAAAGTGGAATGAAGTTCGACAGCTCAAGGAAAGCCGAGCTCACCCATGAGCTCATTGTCAAAGAAGTTTGGACAAAAGAAGTAGGAAGTTCGATGGAAGCAAGGCCGAATTTTCCTCGGAAGCTCATCATTGGAATGAAGTTCAGCTCAAATGAGGCCGAACTTCCCTTCAAAGCTCACAATCAAGTGAAGTTCGGCGCAAGCAAGGGCGGAACAAAGTTCTCCCACAGAATGAAGTTCGGCATAAGTGAGGCCGAACTCCGCAACTCATCATCAGAATGAAGTTCGGCGGAAGCAAGGCCGAACTCCCCTCGGAAGCTCATCATTGGAATGAAGTTCGACTCAAGTGAGGCCGAACTTTCCTTTGAAGCTCACCATCATGTGAAGTTCGGTGCAAGCAAGGGCGGAACAATGTTCTCCCACGGAATGAAGTTCGGTATAAGTGAGGCCGAACTCCGCTGCATATCATCGGAATGAAGTTCGGTATAAGTGAGGCCGAACTCCCCCCCTCGAGTATGTCATCAACAAAACCCCTAGAAGGATTTCACAGGAGGTGAGATGAAGTTCAGCCGCGCTCGAGACCGCCCCAGGGCGAGCCAAGCCGAACTCCCCCTCTTGTACATCACCAAGGCGGCCCTTGCAAAGAAATCACGAGAGCTGCAATGAAGTTCGGGCAAGCAGAGCCGACCCCCTCCCGGCAAGCAAGGAAGTTCGGACAAAGAAGCATGAAGTTCTCCCGTGGAAGGTTTTGCGGAAAAGCAGAATGAACCTCCGCACAAGCGAGGTTGAACCACCTCGAGCTCATCATCGAGGAAGCCCCGACAGAGGATCATGAATTTCTTCCGCAGAAGGTTTCGCAAGGAGGTGGAAAGAAGTTAGACCGCGCTCACGATCTCTCCAGCACAAGCAAGGCCCGAACTTCTCGAGCTCAACATGAAGGAAGTCCCGACAGAAGGGTGCGAATAAGTCCTCCTTCCGAAAGGTTCGGCAACTACGCCCCGCTACTCTAACTCGAATTCTCAACGAAGTTAAGAGCCAGCCATCAAGACCTGAAGGACTATGGCCTCTCCAAACGTGCGCGATCGAAGCAAGCAATGCCCCTACCATCACGACCACAACACTGAGAAATATATTCAGCTCCAAGACGAGATTGAAGAGCTCGTCAAAAAGAGACGAAGGGATAAATTTCTTCGACGCCAGCCTGAAGCAGGAGAAGATCGGCTAAGAGCGCTGCCGTAACGAGAAACTTCAAGGTCGGCCGCCTCACGGCGTCATCAACGTTACCCCAAGGAGGGGCTAGATACATCGGCGATTCGTCACCTCCCAGCGTCAAAGCCAAGAGAAGCATGCTCCAAATTAAAGAGGCCAGCATGAGATAGAGGAGGTCGTCTGGACGGGACTTATTGCCCGATGGATCTCAGAGGAAGAATGCCCCGACGATCCTGAAATGGAGATGTGTTGCCCGTAATTTTTCTTCGGTAAAATTCTTTCCTTCCGATAATATTGTTTCGGGATGCAAAAACTGTACGATGACAGCGAAGGAGCAGCCAATAGTTGCCACGTTAGGAACAGGAGGAGAACCTCATCCTAACGAGAGCAGGTCAAAGACCTCTAAACCTCGACTATAGGAGACAAGGTCTCCCCTAGGTCAACATCAGTCGTGGGAAATAAAGTCTTACCAAAGTCGAAGGTCTCGTTCACTTTAGACGAGATGGGGGGAGAAGCACGGACGATAGTCCAAATGTGCCCCCACAGCCTGTTAGGAACAAAAGGAGAACCTCGTCCTAACGCAAACAAAGTCGAAGGCCTCGTTCACTTTAGACGAGATGGGGGGAGAAGTACGGACGACGACGTCCAAATGTGCCCCCACAGTCCGTTAGGAATAGGAGGAGAACCTCATCCTAATGCGAGCAAAGTCGAAGGCCTCGTTCACTTTAGACGAGATGGGAGGAGAAGTACGGACGACGGTCCAAATGTGCCCCCACAGCCCGTTAGGAATAGGAGGAAACCTCGTCCTAACGAGCAAAGTCGAAGATTCGTTCACTTTAGATGAGATGGGGGAGAAGCACGGACGACGGTCCAAATGTGCCCCCACAACCCATTAGGAATAGGAGGAGAACCTCATCCTAACGCGAGCAAAGTCGAAGGCCTCGTTCACTTTAGACGAGATGGAGGGAGAAGTACGGACGATGGTCCTTAATGTGCCCCCACAGTCCGTTAGGAACAGGAGGAGAACCTCGTCCTAACGCGAGCAAAGTCGAAGGCCTCGTTCACTTTTAGACGAGATGGAGGAGAAGACGGACGACGGTCCGAATGTGCCCCCACAGCCCGTTAGGAATAGGAGGAGAACCTCGTCCTAACGCGAGCAAAGTCGAAGGCCTCGTTCACTTTAGACGAGATGGGGGGAGAAGCACGGACGATGGTCCAAATGTGCCCCACAGCCCGTTAGGAACAGGAGGAGAACCTCATCCTAACACGAGCAAAGTCGAAGACCTCATTCACTTTAGATGAGATGGGATGAGAAGTACGACGACGGTCCAAATGTGCCCCCACAACCCGTTAGGAACAGGAGGGGAACCTCATCCTAACACGAGCAAAGTCGAAGGCCTCGTTCACTTTAGATGAGATGGAGGGAGAAGCACGGACGATGGTCCAAATGTGCCCCCACAGCCCATTAAGAATAGGAGGAGAACCTCATCCTAATGCGAGCAAAGTCGAAGGCCTCGTTCACTTTAGATGTGATAGAAATAGAAGGAGAATCTCATCCTAACACGAGCAAAGTCGAAGTTAGGAACAGAAGGATAACCTCATCCTAACCCGAGCGACCAAGCCAACCTCGGTCGGAGAGCTTCAACTTATACTTCGGACAGAGATAAGATCGGAGATAACCTTGTCCTAATGCGAGCGCCTGCATCAACCTCGGCCAAAGGAGATAAGGTCCCCCCGAGCGACCGGGTCAACCTTGGTTGGAGAGCATCGACTTCGACCTCAGCAAGGGATGGAATTTCTCCCGAGCGACCGTATCAATCTCGGTTGGAAAGCTTCAACTTCAACATCAACTCTAGCCGAAGATAAGAGCTCTCCCAAGCTTCGACTTAAATCAGTACGGAGCCCGGAAGAAGACTTTGGCAGTCATCTTTTCTGCACTCCCTTTCTTCGAGTTTCGAACTCGGGAGTGGGAGGACTAGTGTTGGGGATAAACCCCGCTCCTGTCAAAGTCAAGTTCGGTGCCCAGCCTGATGCGGCCAATAGCATCTGCCTCCACTTCAGCGGATGCGTCTTAGCAGAACTCCTACATCCGACCGACCTCCTCAGCGGTCGGGCCTCAACCAAAGTCCTTCAACCAATCGAACTCTCCAGCGGTCGAGCTTCGTACTCCCAGCAGCCGAACTCTTCAACGGACGAGCCTTGGCCGAACCACTTAGCGGTCGAACTCCTTCTGATTGCCCAATCATCAAGCTTCTAGGGAAGCCGAACTTCCTGCAGACTTCTCCTGCGGTCGAGCTTCTACAAAAGTCGGACTCCCTGCGGACTTCTCAATGGCCGAACTTTCATGAAGGCCGAACTTCTTATGTGGATTTCGGCAGACGATCCCGCTACGATTATACGATAATAATGATCGGCATTTATCGAGTCAATAACAATCGGCAATAATGATTGACAATAACGATCAATATTAATCAGGACAGTTACGACAATCATTAATCAAGGTGGTTACAACAAGCTCTCTCTATAAAAAGGATCCTCCGGATACACTGACGCCAGATTCTGAAAATCCCTTTCTTCTCATCTAAACTCTATCGAGCACTTCATTCCTATTGACTGAAGCCGACTTGATCGTCGGAGGATCCTATCGGAGCCATCTCCCATCGACTCCGGATGGAACTTTATTTTGCAGGTCCCCGACGGCGACCCCATCTGCCTCCACTTCAGCGAATTCCGACGACGACCAGTTTCTGCATCAATAATGGTAATGAAAATTTATTTATTTAAGAGTTAAAAATTTAAGACATGAATTTTTATAATTAGCTCATAAACTGCTTCTAATCATAGAATCATCATGAGGATGATGATCGATCCGAAAGATTGATGTACGATTACTTTTTTAGGATAGATGAGTCTTAAATTTATAGTATGGAGACATCGGAGCGAGAGTATAGATACTCAATAAAGAATGAGGGCACTGAATATGACCACCTCGAGCAGTCATAAGAAAGTCTACCTTCTTATTGATGACTAGCTCGATGCTACAATGGTGTGTCTGATTTTTTGATCTAAGATGCATCGACAGTTCACCCTGAGGGTGTTATAATTTGACTATATCATAACTTGATCTCCTAGCCATTCAGAATCTTGAGGTGTATGCTGACTATAGCATGTTCATTGTAGGAATTGGATTGCATTAATAGAAGATCTATCTACCTCGGTAGATGAGGAGTAGCCCTATGATGATCATGAGATCGAGTCCATAAGCCCATAGCCATGGCAGTGTGAAGATAATAAAAAGAGTTTCTATTAGGATTTTACATCAGACTTGAATCAAATGATTAACTCATATAATGGAGTTTGGGTTTGATAAGTTCATCTTAACCCTAATCCTATCGAGGCTTAAGATAGTAGAACCCAATCACATAGGTAGCTGCATCGAGAGGTTCGTATTTAGTTTTGATGGATTGCCATCATATACTACTAGATAATACTTATGGATTTTGGAAGTAATTAGAATGATCTTAATGATCGATCATTCTAATTGTGTGAATAAAAAAGTTCTAGTCCATTGAAAGATGTTTTGATAATGTCGATGATGAAAATCGCGATATATCTAATTATCATATGAAACTGAATCTAACTGGATCATACAAATAAAAATTTAGATTTGGATGTGATTAATTGGCTAACCCAGTTCGATTGATTTGGATTAGATCCAATTAGATTCAAGAAAATCATGCTAGCACACGATTGAGCCTAAAATTTTTTTCTATAGCTTTTCTAGTTCATCTCGACTGAGGCAAATTAGTTTGGGCTTATCCAAAAACCTTGTATGGCTTTATTCTAGTCTGATTAGAGCTTATTCAGATCAAAAAAGAGTTGTCTTAATCTATTAGATGGAAATAAGACGACACCTGCCAATTCCTTACACAACCTGCTATTTTTGGTTCTATTAGGATAATTGACCCGATCTTTGCAAGAAAGAAAGAGGGGAGATGTGCACCCCCTTATTCTCTTCAGAATGGCACACATCCCAAGGGAGTTTCATGAAGAAAAGGAGGTGGGCCCACCCCATATTTGTTGCACACAAATCTAAGGAGGCGTGAAAGAGTTTGTTATGGAACAAACTCTTTGGAGATTAAATCCCATGCCACCCCTCCTTCCTTATCTAATTTGTGCGGCATCTCTTGGGGATTTTTGGGCAACAAAAACTTGATGGGATCAGGTATTTGACATGGAGAATCTGATGGGTTTTCAGATTGATCAAGCAATTAGATTACTTGATCAAATAGGACTCTAGGCATGGTGCAGGGTCTTTAAAAAAACCCTGCACCCTAGGGTTTATATCAATCCATCTCCTACGTCGAAAGGCTACCACAAAATCATCTCCATGCCTCCTCTTGTGCTCCTCTCCATCCTCTCCACGTCCATACAAGGTTGGGCGTAGATTCAGCCTTCAAAAGTTGAAGAAAGCGAAAGCAACAATCGCAACAGGATGTTCTACATCAACAAATCGGGTGCAACCTCAAAAGTTGTTTTGAAGGTATTAGAGATTCAGATCTGATCTAAATTTTTGGCATCAGATCCAAAAGAAAATCACATCCAGATCTAGTTCGAGTGGACTTCGGTAGAGGCCAAGCACGTGCATGGCTTAATCCAAGACCTCGGGAGCATCAGGATCATCGATAGGATAACTAGTTTACCCTAATTATGTACAAGAGTTATTCCCTGATTTTTATTTTATTTTTATTTTAATATCAGATACTTAGGATCAGATTCAAGAACTCTCAGATCTAATCAAAGACTTATAGAAAAATTTTTGAAATTTTTGCTATAGATCTGATCAGATCGGATCAATCCTATGGTGGAAAAATAGTTTTTCCTTCAATGATTTGGTAGTCATAGGAGTGGCAATCGATTTACACTACTCAATGAAAGCCCAAGCTAAAAGATCCAAAGCATATTCCCTTAGAGAAAGAAAAAACCCATCGAAGGAGTGACTGACTTCGATCCCTAAGAAATAATAAAGCGGGTTGAGGTCTTACATGAAAAATACCTGACTGAGGGCATGAATAAGGCAATCCAAAAATTTTAGGGAATCACCTGTGAGAATGATGTCATCAACGTAGAGTAACAGAATGATAGTTTGACTATTATGGCGATAAATAAGAGTGATGGGTTAGCACTGCTATAGAAGAAACCATACCCAATAAAAAAGTCACTGAACTTATCGAACCATGACCAAGGGGCTTGTTTGAGCCCATATAAAGCACACTAGAGTAAGTAGACATGATCATTGTAGAATGAGTTCAGAAGCTAGGCGATTGCTCCATGTAAATAGGGACATCGAGATTATTGTGTAAAAAGGCATTCTTTACATCTAGTTGACGAATCGGCTAATTCCGAATAGTGGCAACCATTAGAATAATGTGAATGCTACTTAATTTAATTACTGGACTAAAAATTGACACCTTCCTCTTAATGGGAGCCTTTTGCCACAAGATGGGCTTTTAGTCAATCAAGCGTCCTATCTGCACTGAGCTTTGATTTGAACACCTATTAGCAATTGATCGACTATGCTTATCGAGGGATGACATGAGACAAGCTTTCAGGTTCGATTGGCTATGATAGCATCTAACTCTTCACGCATAGTAGCTATCCAATCGGAATGTTTTAAGGCCGAATGGACAGTTTAAGGTTTGGGAGGAATAGACGATAATGCAATATGAGTGTACCTTGGATTAGGCTTGGAGATGCTACTCTTAGAGCAGGTGACTTGGGGGGCGATGAGGAAGTGGCAGCCTTAGATTGTGGTGGGCTATGGCTGTGGGTGTCACCTTCTCCCAATGCTGGGGTCGGTTGGTTAGAGGTTGCAATCACTGGGTTAGCCATGATTGGTGCATCTTCGGTGAACAAGCATCCCACATTCTCGTGCAAAATCGAACTCAACGATGAGAGATTGAGTCGCTGAGTTGTTGCTGGACCAAGTGTGGAGCTGGATTGGGCTTCGGCCCACTGCTTAGTGGATGCTGGACTGTGGTCTAGTCTTGAAGCAGCTATCGGAGCATAGCATGAGTTGGGCTGGGCTGTGGCCGAATTTTCATTGGAGGCTTGGTTATGAGTTGGGCTGGAAGTTGAGACCCAGCATAGTAGCTCCCCCTCAATTGTAGCAAAGACCTGAGAAGAGGTAGCAAACGAAAAATTGTGCTCATCAAAAACAACGTGTCAAGATATATAAACATGGCCAGTTGATCGATGGAGACAGTGATAGCCCTTGCATTTGTCACTATACCCTAAAAATACACATGGTAGGGAGCACATGTCAAATTTATTCATCATGTAATTCTAAAAAATAAGATAACAATAAGACCCAAAAACCCGGGATAGAGAGTAATTGGATCCTTCTTGAATAGGACCGAATATGGACTTTGGCTTCCTAAAATCATGGATGGGAGTCGATTTATCAAATAGTTTGTGGTTGTAAATGCTTCCACCTAATAGTAGAGAGGCATAGAAGCTTTAAAAAGTGCAACAAGTCCGAGTTCAATAATATGTCGATGTTTCTTTTCAACAACACCATTTTATTTTGGTATATCGAAATGAAAATACTATTAGATGTATGTCCTACAAGTCAAGTTGGCTGATACATATAACCTTTCTAGTGGCATAATTTTATAATAAAATAAATTAAATTAATTTTTCATTCATATTGAGTCATGTGTCTATGAATCATCTAAGAAATTAATATAATAATAACACATATTTTTAGGAGTTAAGAATTTGAGGCATGCACTACAAAAATTATGAATATTAGCGATAATATTAGGAACGAAAATTTTTTTATCATTAATAATATCTTTTTGCCATCACAACATCAATGAAAAAAAGGCTATTGCTAATACTATTAGTGATAGAATTTTTATTATTAGCGATGAAAAATAACGTCACTAAAAGTATAAATTATTTTAAAATATTTATATATTATAAAATTATTAGCGATGAAAAATTTGGCTTATTAGCAATGAAAAAATTATTGTCATTAATAATAAACTATTAGCTATGGCTTTTTTTATTATTAGCAATGGCTTAGGTCATCACTAAAATTATTCAAATTTTTCAAACTTTTTTATAATATTTAAATATAAAACAATTATTAGTAATGGTAGATTTTATTTATTAGCGATGAAAATCCTTCCATCGCTAATAATTTTTTAAAAAAATCTTAATAATAAATTAAAAAAATATTTAAAAAATATTATTGATGATGAAATTCATGATGGAAAATATACCATTACAAATAATCCAGAATACAATCCAAGTCTGATTCAAATTCAATTCAAATCTGATTCGAATCTAATTCAAAATTCTACCAAACCTAATTTAATTAGTCTTTGAATTCAAGTCCTACTTAAATTATAAAATTTAATTAGCCTCAAATTAAGTCAAGATAAATTTAGTTAAATCTAATTTAAATTAATTTTTAAAAAATAATTTTAATTTAAATTTAATTCAAATTCAATTCAAACCTAATTCAAATCTAATTTGAAATCCTACCAATCCTAATTCAATTAAAATTTTAATCCAAGTCCTACTTTGATAGTAAAATCTAATTATCTTTAAATTAAATCAAGTTTAATTAAATTTAATCTAATTTAAATTAATTTTTAAAAAAATTAATTTAAATTTGATTCAAATCGGTCAATTCAAATCCAATTCGAATCTAATTTAAAATCCTGTCAAACCTATTTCAATTAGACTTTGAATCCAAATCCTACTTGGATTATAAAACTTAATAAGTCACAAATTAAGTCAAGCCTACTTAAATTAAATCTAATTTAAATTAATTAAAATAAAATAATTTTTAATTTAAGTTCAATTCGAATTCAATTCAAATCGATTTGAATCTAATTTGAAATCCTATCAAACCTAATTCAATTAGACTTTGAATCTAAGTCTTACTTGAAATATTAAAATCCAATCAGCCTCAAATTAAGTCAAAACTCAATTAAATTAAATCTAATTTAAATCAATTAGAACTTGATTCATAAATTAATTAAGTCTAAAAATTTAATAAAATCTAATAGTGATTTTTAACCATCCAAAAAAGATCTATGAAAAAAATTTAATATTAAAATATAATTTTAAAAAAATTATGATTATTAACGATGACTTTAGCGACGGAGTTCTTACTGTCACTAATAATTTTTTAAAAAAAATTTAAAAAATATAATTATTAGCAATGATGAATTTATTATCGATGGTGTTTTGTCGTTATTAATAAATTTTTAATGTTAGTAATAAAAAAATATTATTAGCGATGGTAATTTACCATCGTTAATAACCTTTCTACCTTTATTTTTTTTATCCCACCATGCACCCTCATTTTTTTCCACCCCACCACCTCCTGCCCTCTCATTTTTCCATCCTCCTTGCATTTTAATCCCCTACCACCACCCCCCTCTCCCCCGCCCTTCAGTCCCCCACCACCCACCTCTCACCCCGGCCACCTCCCTCCGACTACACCCGGCCCACCTCCCTGACCCCGACTTCCTCTCACATTTTGAGCTCCTGGCAGTGAGCTCCCGGCCTCCTTTTGCCTTCCTAAAATCTCAACCCGCCTCCCCCAGCGCGCCACTTCACAGCCACCTTCCGAGCCCCCGACCACTTTCCACCTCCCGATCGCCTCCATCCCTTGGCCCGCCTCCCCATGGTCTGTCTCTCTGTAGCTGCCTCCTCGAGCTCTCGACCTCCTCCCCATGGCTACACCCAACCTGCCTCCCTCCGATCACCTACCTGAGCTTCTGACCGTGAGCCCCCGCTGCCTCCCCTCCCCCTAGCTTGCCTCATCCTGGCTTGCCTCATCACGGCCACCTCCTTGAGCCTCTAACCTGCCTCTCCCCGGCCACGTCCCTGAGCTTTCGACTGTGAGCTCTCAACTGCCCCGCACCTCCCCCCGATCCATCCCCATGCCCTCATTTCTGCAACCCCTATCTCACCACCCCTAGCCCATGGCCCTGACCGTGCACCCCTACCCTACCGACCCATCCCTAAGTTCTCATCCATGACCGTGCCCGAGCCTCAATCTTGTACGATAGCCTGCCTTCTATTGTAAGTACTAGTGATGGTATTAATAACAGCTAATACCATCACTAAAAATTAATTTTTTATTTAAATTATGTTAATTAAGTATAATTAGATATTAAAAATTAATTTATAAAATATTAATTTAATTAGAAGTAGTATGGGACATGGGCCTTGACATGCAGAGTGATCAAACTAAGGAAAGGTCTGGGCAACATTGCAAACATGAGGCCGAGATATGTCCAACACGCTTGAATCTTGGTATGCAGAGTGCTCGAACCAAAAAAATATCAAGCAACATTATAAATACGAGATCGAGACGTATCCTATGCACTCGGATCTTGGCATGTAGAGTGCTCGAATCAAGGAAAGATCCAATAGTATTACATGAAGAAAAATTCTAATTTTTCAGACCAGATTTGTTCAGATCTGATCAGATCAAGAGATATATTTTTAAAAAAAAATTTTTTAATCTAGATCAGATCTAAGATATTTTAGATTTGATTCTTATTATTTTAATAATTAAAATAAAATTAGATAAATTAAATTAAATTAAATTTATCTTGAAGTGGATAATCCTATTATCCGATGATGATCCTATGAATAGCGAAGGTTCTGGATCTAGCCACGTAAGTGCCTGGCCTCTATCAGTATCTATTCGAACTGGATCTAGAGACCCTCTTCTTCTCTATCACGTCTCCAAAAATCAGATCTAGATCTGATTTGGAGAAACTTCAAAACTTCTTTTGAAGATCAGCAGTTGTCCTTTACAGCAGCGCAGCCTTCTAGCTTTCAGTCGTCTTTCTCTCATCTGGATTGCACCAACCAAGGTCTAAAACTTCTTTTGGACATGGAGAGGAGAGAGAGAATGTGGGTTTGGCATGGAGGAGGAGAGGAGAAGCAGCCTTGGGTCACTGGATTTTAATTCTCCAATCTTAATTTGAGTTGGGCGCAGGATCTTATTTATAGACTGTCTGTGATCCAACTCCTTTTCTTCTTAACCAATCATAACACTTTATGAAATCAGATCTAAATCTGATTGATGGAAATAGAGTCTCCTGGATTCCTCCTTAGATGGTGCCTAAGACCAATCAAAGTTGGTTCTTAAGAGAACTCCAATCGGAATCCAAAAAGGAGATGGAGTCCCTATCCAACAGGGACTCCTAGGCGCCTTCAGCTTGGGCACACGCCAAGGGTGGCATGCGCCCTCCTCCTTGCCAGATTCTAGTAGGGGGACAGGCTCCCACCAGCTTTTCAATAGGTACGTGACACGTGGACAGAAGTCAAAGTATCCATGGTCAACGTTTGACCAGTCAAAGGTCAACTTTTGACCAAAGTCAAAGGACGAGAAATGGCAGGTGACCAAAAATGGTAGGTAATGTCTTACAAAATAAGACAATCCTTTTCTGACTTGGATAAGCTCTAGTCAGACAAAGTGAAGGCCTCTAAATGAGCATAAACTCCTTTGGCTCAGTCAGGATAACTATTTATGATAGTAAAAGAAGAACGTTAGGTTCAATCGAGTGCTAGCACGATTTTCTTGAACCTAATTGAATCTCATTCAGATCAATTGAACTGGATTAGTTCAATTGATGATCACCAAATTCAAACCCTTATTTGTATGATCCAGTTAGGTTCAGTTCTGTATGGTAATGGGATATGTCATGATCTCTATCATCGACATCATCGAAACTCCTTTTGATGGATCAGAACTCTTCTGATTCGAACAGCTAGAATGATCGATCATCTAAATCATTCTAATTGCTCCCAAAATCCACCAGTGACACCTAGCAGTATATGGTGGCAACCCATCAGAGCTGAATGTGAATCTCTTGGTGCAGCTATCCTGTGTGATTAAGTTCTTCTATCTTGAGCCCCGATCAGATTAGGGTTAAGGTGAACTCGTCAAACCCTAGTCTCTATCATATGATGTAATCATTCGATTCAAGTCCAATGTGAAAATCTAAATAGAAACTCTTTCTATTATTTCACTCTGCCATGGCCATGGACTTCTGGACTTGATTCTCATGATCATCATAGGGCTGCTCCTCTACCACCGAGGTAGATAGATTCCATCTTGATGCTATCCAGTTCCTACAATGAACATGCTATAGCCAACATACACCTTAGAATTCCGTATGGCTAGGAGACCGAGTAATGGTGTAGTCAAACTATAACACCCTCAAGGTGAACTGCCGATGCATCTCAGGTCAAAGAACCAGACACACTACTGCAGCATCGAGTCAGTCATTGACGAGAAGGTAGACTTCCTAATGACTACTCGAAATGGTCATGCTCAGTGCCCTCATTCTCTAACGAGTATCTATACTCTCGCTCCGATGTTTCTATACCATAGACTCAAGACTCATCTACTAAAGAGAAGCGATTGTACACCAATCTTTCGGATCAATCATCATCCTCGTGATGATCCTATGGTCGAAAGCATTTTATAGTTAATAATGATTATTCATGTCTTAAATTTTCAACTCTTAAAAATATGAATTATCATTACCATTAACTCAAAGGATGTATCACAGACACTAAATACACATATGTGATAGAAAATAATCCATTTTATTGATTTTAGTCAAAATTATAATTTTGCCCCTAGAAGTGTATTATAAGTGTCAGCCAATTCTGACTTCTAGGGCACATATATCTAACAATCTCCCACTTATCCTAAAGCCAATTGGCTACAAGTCTAAGTCCCATCTTCTCAAGGTGGGCTTCGATCTTCTGCTGGCCCAACGGCTTTGTAAGTGGGTCTGCCATATTATCTGCAGAGTTGACTCTCTTGACCTCAACATAATCCTTCTCGAGGTAATCACGGATGAGGTGGTATCGCCGCTCAATGTGCTTGAATTTTTGGTGAGACCTCGGCTCCTTAGCAAGGGCTATGGCGCCATTGTTGTCATAGTATAGAGGAATGGCATCTGATGGCATTACTCCAATTTCTGCAGCAAACTTCTTGTACCAGAATGCTTCCTTCGCAGCCTTTGATGCAGCGATATATTCTGCTTCCATGGTGAAATCTGCTATCACCGTTTGCTTGAAACTCTTTCAGCTGACAGCACCACCATTGCACACAAACAGACTCCCAAATGTCGACTTTCGATCATCTATATCGGACATGAAATCTGAGTCTGTGTATCCCTGAATTTGGAGTTCTCCATTACCAAAGACCAACATCATATCCTTAGTTCTTCTTAAGTACTTAAGGATACATTTCACAGAAGTCCAGTGTTCTTCACCTAGGATTTGACTGATATCTGCTTGTGACACTCACAGCATGGGCTATATCAGGTCGTGTACATAGCATGGCATACATGAGGCTCCCTATTGCAGAAGCATAAGGGATCTTGCTCATGCATTCTATTTCCTCAGGTGTGCTAGGGCACATCTTCTTGGAAAGATGAATACCATGTCTGAAGGGTATTAATCCCCTCTTAGAGTTTTCCATACTAAACCTCTTTAGTACTTTCTCTATGTACATCTTCTGTGAAAGTCCTAGCATCCTATTCGGTCTATCCCTATAGACCTTAATTCCTAGAATAAAGGATGCTTCACCTAGGTCTTTCATGGAGAATTTCTTGGACAACCATAATTTGACTATTGTCATCATGAAAATATCATTTCCAATAAGGAGGATGTCATCCACGTACAATACGAGAAAGACAACAGCGCTCCCACTGACCTTTTTGAAAACACATGATTTCTCTTCATTTTTGATGAAACCAAACATTTTGATCACATCATTGAAACGAGTGTTCCAGCTCCGAGATGCTTGCTTAAGTCCATATATGGACCTTTGCAGCTTGCAAATCTTATGATCAGTATCACTGGATGTGAAACCTAGCAGTTGTTCCATATAGATATCTTCCTCAAGATATCCATTCAAGAATGTCATTTTCATGTCCATTTGCCATATTTCATAATCAAAATAGGCTGCAACGGCAAGCATGTGCGGATGGATTTTAGCATAGCCACTGGGAAAAAGGTATCCTGATAGTCAATGCCTTCGCGTTGACTATAATCTTTTGCCACTAGTCTAGCCTTGAATGTCTCCATATTTCCATCTACACCAATCTTTCTCTTGAAGATCCATTTACACCCAATAGATACTATACCTTCTGATGGATCTACCAAGGTTCAGACTTGGTTCGAGTGCATCGAGTTAATTTCTGACTACATTGCCTTTAGCCATTTCTCGGAGTCGATATCTGATATCGCCTCGTTGTAGGTTTTGGGATCATCACCATGAGCACCATTACCTACGAGGAACATTTTCTCTACTTTCTTTAAAATAATACCTAAGTATCTTTCAGGAGGATAGGAAACTCTTTCCGATCTACGAGGTGGAGGAGGTAGTGTTCTTATTGGCTCAACCTGATTTGGTTCCAATTGGTCCTTAGCTCATTGTACTTATGAGACTTTCTCATCAAGCTTAATCTGCTTTCCAATGCCGCTATCTTGAATAAACTATTTTTCAAGAAAAATGGCATGTCGACTCACAATCACATTGTGATCTTCTGAAATGTAGAAATAGTATCCTAATGACTCTTTAGGATATCCTATGAATCAAGCTCTAAAGGACCTAAACTCTAACTTATCCGCTTGTTGTCTTTTGACATGAGCCGGACAACCCCAAATTCTGAGATGACTCAGACTTGGTTTCTTACCGTGCCATATCTCATACGGTGTGGTAGGAACGGTCTTAGAGGGAACCCTATTCAGTAGATAAATTGAAGTTAACAATGAATGTCCCCAAAGAAAATCAGGAAGGTCTGTGAAGCTCATCATGGATCGAACCATATCCAATAGAGTTCAATTTCTCTGTTCTAAAACTCCGTTGAGTTGAGATGTTCCTGATGGAGTCCATTAAGAGACTATGTCATTATCCTTGAGATAGTCTAGGAATTTTTGGCTAAGGTATTTACCTCCTCGATCTGATCGAAGAATCTTAATGAATTTTTTAGTTTATTTTTCTACTTCATGTCTGAATTCTTTGAACTTTTCAAAAGCTTCAGACTTGTGTCTCATAAGATACACATACCCATACCTAGACAGATCATCGATAAAGGTAATGAAGTAGACAAAATTGCCTCTAGCCGGCACATCAAATGGGCCGCACACATCAGTATGTACTAGGGCAAGAAGATCTGTGGCCCTCTCCCCATGTCCTATAAAAGGGAGTTTGGTCATTTTGCCTTGGAGACAAGATTCACAAGTTGGATATGACTCAGAAAGTCAATGGACTCAATAGCCCATTTTTCTCTAATTTGTTGATCCTATCTTCTGCTATATGACCTAATCTCAGGTGCCATAGATATCTGTCATTTGGACTATCCCTAGGTCATTTGGCATTCACGTTTTGCTCGATAGTTAGAATAGGTACATCAATATGTAGCTGATAAAGACCATTAATAAGAAAACCATTTGCAATTTTATTTCTTTCATAAAGAATGTTACAATGGTCCTTAAAGAAGGTAATCACATAGCCTTCTTATGCTAAGCATGAAACAGAAATCAAATTCCTGCTAGCTGCAGGCACATAATAACAGTCTTTCAAAACTAAGTCTAAACCAGATGGTAATCGAAGAGGGTATGTTCCCACCACCACTGCAGCAACTCTTGCTCCATTATCGATACGTAGGATCATGTCTCCATCCCTCAGCCTCCTGCTATCCTCAAGATCCTGCATGGAAGTGCACAGATGAGCACTAGAACCAGAGTCAAGCACCCAACTGGATGCAGAAGAAATCATAAGGTTAGACTCAATAACGAGCATACCTCCAGAAGGACCTTCCTTCTTATTCTTCAGGGTGGCCAGGTAAGTAGGGCAGTTCCGCTTCCAATGGCCATCGCTGTTGCAATGAAAATACTTTTTTTTGACATTGGCCTTTTTCTTCGACTCTGCCTTCTTCTTCTTTGTTCCTTCCATCTTCTACTTTTTCACAGACTTCTTTTTCTTTCCATAAGACTTTCTTTTGGAAGAAGTCCATTCCATAGCAAGAACTGAGCCTTTAGAACCTTTCATAGAAAGCTCAGCGGTGACCAGCATATTCATTAATTCGGCCAAGAAATTTTGAAGTTTATGCATGTGGTAATTCATGATGAATTGCCCATATGCATCAGTCAAGGATTGCAGAATAATATCGTTCTGCAGATCCAAGTCTAACTTCACATCGAGCTTCTCAAGCTCTTTCATATCCTTGATCATCATCAGATAGTGATCTTGGACTGACTGTCCATCACGCATCTTAGCCTTAAAAAGTCATTTCATGACTTGATACTTGGTTGTACGACTCTATTCACCAAACATCTCCTGTAGGTGAGCCAACATTTGGCGAGCAGTCCTAATATCTTCATGTTGGCGCTGGAGCTCATCAGACATCGAGCCCAACATGTAATATCTGGCCTTATTATCTTCATCTATCCATTTTTCCAGAGATGCTCTCTGTTCAATGGATGGATGGGCTGGTAAGGTGGGAGGGTCCTGATCCAATACATGGGTTAACTTCTCGGAAATCCAAAATAATTTTATAGTTTCTGAGCCAATCTTTATAATTGGGTTCGGTCAGTCTGTGTGTGTCCAGGATACGTGCTAATGGGTTGGACGCAGATATTTTTCTGTAGAGAGTCAAAGATTCTAGTTAGATACTATAATTATGACTTGACCAATTTGTTTAGAAATTTTATTTTTAAATAAATTAGCTTCCACTATTTTCTCAGATCCCTACACTCCCTCTGTAGAGATGTGAAAATCTCCACGATTAATGATTTCTAGTGGGTGGTGCGGTCTCACCAACTGACTCATCACCTCACCTAACAGTTATTGGTGATGGGTTAGCCAATGAGTGAACAACTCTTGTTCAATGATTCTCTAATCATGGTGCACCCAAACTTGGTCTCTAATTCATGAATCTCACCATATCCGAAATATTGATCCACTCCTTAGTTAAGTCAGACCCACCATTTGCACAGACTAGATTTCCTAATTGAGTCTCTCACCGTATCCAAAATATTGAGCCCAACTCATCCTCCAGCCCATAGCATCCAATGCCTAATAGACATGGTTGCATCTTTTCGGTGCAACTGAGCCACTATATCCAGTCGAGAACAATCAACCTCGAAAAGGGCCCGCACATCTACAATGGTGGAAGACCTCAGACTTAATCTTTTCTTAGGAGAATTGATTCAGGTCTCATTAAACTAGACTTATCATAGTCATAACAATTATGACTAACCTAGTGGCATGGGTTAGCTCGGATTATTGACCACCTCAGATCAGAACTGTGTCAATAGATATGGCCAGGTAAGTGAGATCGATGGAAGGAATATGCCATTAACTCGTACAAGAATGCATTCAGGTCGAGTAGCTTCCAATTAAAAATCAGTCGGTCGTATGTGCCAAACTTACCTTAGACACCAAATTGTTGAGCCAGAACCAATTGGGTTAGCCTACAATCCAGACTCTAACCTCTGAGCCTAATTAGGTCTTGCTTGATCGTGACTCGATCTTGACCCAGACTTAATCCTATTAGGCTGGTCAATTTAAGCATTGTTGATCCCATCTAACCAACTCTTGATTCGTTTGATCAACCGCTTAGACCTAATTGAGCTACCCAAGCCCGAACCCAGTATTATGAATATGTCTTAGATCTGAAATTCTTAATTTTAGATCTAATTAATATTCTATAATCTTAATTTTTAATTAAGTAGGGTTCATAAATAAAATATGCACAATAAATCCTAGGATTTCAGGATCTAGGATTTTGCAGAAAGTAAGTTTTGAATTTCTGATTAAGGACGAACACGCAGCACCCCTACACGTCATAAGAACACCCCATCGGATGGGAGGAGAGGGCCTTTAAACCCTTCTTCATTCTTATGACCGGACGGCCAAGAGGAACGCCTTAATCAGGAACATGCAATACTACAAAATAATTTTAGATCTATATCATATATCTCATATACAAATTAGATCTAATCATGGCATATTTTGCATACATCTCATGTATCAAATCATGCATATTTTTAGATCTAAATTATCTCATAATAATCTAAAAAATTAGATTTAAATTGATCTAATCAAAATAAATTCTAATCTAGATAATTATGTAGAACTATTCTACAACTAGTCTAGACATGCATCAATCATATCTCATATGATGTTTAAAATTAAATAATTTTTATTTACTATTTTTTAGATGTTATTATAACCATTATAATATCAAAAAATAATAAATAAATAGATCTAAAATATGATTTAATTAAATTAAATTAAAAACATGCAAGACTATTCTATAGAACTATTCTATTTTAGAACTAGTCATGCATATTTTCTAATCTTAGATCTAAATTATTTAATTTTAATCTTTTCTAATTTTAGATCTGATCATATCTCATGTGACATCTAAAATTACTTATTTTATAATTAAAATAAATTTAAAAATAAATCTAAACACTTTTAGAATCTTGGCTCTAATATCAGTTGAAGAAAAATCCTGATTTTTCGGATCAGGTTCGTTCAGATCTGATCAGATCAAGAGATATATTTTAAAATTTTTTCTCTTTGATCTAGATCAAATTTGAGATATTTTAAATTTAATTTTTATTATTTTAATAATTAAAATTAAATTAAATAAATTAAATCAAATTTAATTTATCTTGAAGTGGGTAATCCTATTACCCGATGATGATCCTATGAGCAGTGGAAGGTTCTGGATCTAGCCACGCAAGTTCCTGGCCTTTACTGGTATCCACTCAGGCTAAATCTGGAGATCCTCTTCTTCTCTATCACATCTCCAAAAATTAGATTTGAATCTAATCTAGAGAATCTTCAAAACTTCTTTTTAAGATCAGCAGTTGTCCTTTGCAGCAGCGCAGCCTTCTAGCTTTCAGTCGTCTTTCTCTCATCTGAATTGCACCAACCAAGATCCAAAACTCCTTTTGAATGTGAGAGGAGAGAGAGAAGGTGGGTTTGGCATGGAGGAGGATAGGAGAAGCAGCCTTAGGGCGTGGGATTTCAATTCTCCAATCTTAATTTAAGTTGGGCGTAGGGTCTTATTTATAGACTGTCTGTGATCCAACTCCTCTTCTTCTCAACCAATCATAACTCTTTATGAAATCAGATCTAAATCTGATTGGTGAAAATAGAGTCTCCTGGATTTCTTCTTAGATGGCACCTAAGATCAGTCAAAGTTGGTTCTTAGAAGAACTCTAATCAAAATCCAAAAAGGAGATGGAGTCCCTGTCCAACAGGAACTCCTGGGCGCCTCCAGTTTGGGCACACGCCAAGGGTGGCATGTGCCCTCCTCCTTGCCAATTCTGGCAGGGGGACAGGCCTCCACCAGCTCTTTAATAGGTGTGTGACACGTGGATAGATGTCAAAGTATCCATGATCAACGTTTGACCAATCAAAGGTCAACTTTTGACCAAAGTTAAAGGACGAGAAATGTCAGGTGACCAAAAATGATAGGTAATATCTTACAAAATAAAACAATCTTTTCTGACTTGAACAAGCTCTAGTCAGATAAAGTGAAGGCCTCTAAATGAGTACAAACTTCTTTGGCTCAGTCAGGACAACTATTTATGATAGTAAAAGAAGAACGTTAGGTTCAATCGAGTGCTAGCACGATTTTTTTGAACCTAATTGAATCTCATTCAGATCAATTGAACTGGATCAGTTCAATTGATGATCACCAGATTCAAACCCTTATTTGTGTGACCCAGTTAGGTTCAGTTCTGTATGGTAATGGGATATGTCATGATCTCTATCATCGACATCATCGAAACTCCTTTCGATGGATCAGAACTCTTCTAATTCGAACAGCTAGAATGATCGATCATCTAAATCATTCTAATTGCTCCCAAAATCCATCAGTGACACCTAGCAGTATATGGTGGCAATCCATCAGAGCTGAAATGAACCTCTTGGTGCAGCTACCTATGTGATTAAGTTCTTCTATCTTGAGTCCCGATCAGATTAGGGTTAAGGTGAACTCATCAAACCCTAGTCTCTATCATATGATGTAATCATTCGATTCAAGTCTAATGTATGAAAATCTAAATAGAAACTCTTTCTATTATTTCACTCTACCATGGCCATGGGCTTTTGGACTTGATTCTCATGATCATCATAGGGCTGCTCCTCTACCATCGAGGTAGATAGATTCCATCTTGATGCTATCCAGTTCCTATAATGAACATGCTATAGCCAACATACACCTCAGGATTCCGAATGGCTAGGAGATCGAGTAATGGTGTAGTCAAACTATAACACCCTCAAGGTGAACTATCGATGCATCTCAGGTCAAAGAACCAGACACACTACTGCAGCATCGAGTCAGTCATTGACGAGAAGGTAGACTTCCTAATGACTACTCGAGGTGGTCACGCTCAGTGCCCTCATTCTCTAACGAGTACCTGTACTCTCACTCTAGTATTTTCACACCGTAAACTCAAGACTCATCTACTAAAGAGAAGTGATTGTACACCAACCTTCCGGATCAATCACCATCCTCATGATAATCCTATGGTTGGGAGCATTTTATGAGTTAATAATGATTATTCATGTCTTAAATTTTCAACTCTTGAAAATATGAATTATCATTACCATTAACTTAAAAGATGTATCATAGACACTAAATACACATATGTGATAGAAAATAACCCATTTTATTGATTTTAGTCAAAATTATAATTTTGCCCCTAGAAGTATATTATAAGTGTCAGCCAATTCTGGCTTCTAGGGCACATATATCTAACATTACAAACATGGGGCCGAGACATATCCTGTGCATTTAGATCTAGGCATGTAAAGCACTCAAATCAAGAAAAGATCCGGACAGCATTGTAAACACGTAGCCAGGGCATGCCCTATATGCTCAGACCTCGAGTCCCAGCTGGCGTGCAAGGCATCCAGCCCTCGTGCCCTGCATACATGCTTAGGCCGATGGTGTTAATTTTTAAAAAAATAATTTTAAATCAATAATATATAAATTAATTAGTTTAAATTTTTGGACTGGACTTCAGGATGGAATTTGTCTGGATGCCATTTTGGTGTGCTCGTACGGCCTAGTCATCTGGCATGCTCCAAGTCCGCATGCACAGGATGTACATCCTGACCGTCTCAATTTATAATGATGTTTCTTACTTCTATGAATATGCTTTTGAGAATGCTGCATTTTTAGTTCAAGGATCGACTCGTTGTCCTTGTAAGAGATGTGCCAATAGAGAAATACTTGATAGGGACATAATAGTTGTCCATTATGTAGGAGTGGATTTATGCCAAACTACAAGCATTGGTACTTATATGTGGATTGAGATGTGGGAGACAATTGCAAGGGCTTCAGAGGCTCTACTTGTCCAAGACCTTACTGATTTGCAAGAGCTTAGTGGTGATAGGCTTGAGCAAATGATTAGCATATTTGGTATGTTTGATTTGATTATTGATGGATGTCCATGTAATAATTTTTTAAATTACAACTGTTATAGTCATGATGGACTATAGAGTTGCTATGGTTATAGCCATGCTTATCCTCTATAGGGTTGCTACCCCTAGAAGCTAAGCAAGGTTATAACTATAGCAACCCCTATAGTCCATCAAATCTATGGCGATTGTTATTTGAAAGATTATTACATGGGCTTCCATCGATAACCAAATCAAACATACCAAATATACTAATTATCTACTCGAGCCTATCACTATTAAGCTCTTGTACATCAGCAAATGTGTTGGATAAGTAAAGCCTCCTGTTTGTGCATATTATCTCCCACGTCTCTCCATGTAGTTACCAATATTTATAATTTGGCATAAATCTACTTCTATATAATTGGGCAACTATTGTATCCCTATCAAGAATTTCTCTATTGGCACATCTCTTACAAGAACAATGAGCCCGTCCTTGAACTAAGAGTACAGTATTTTCAAAAGCATAATCACAGAAGTAAAGGACATCATTACAAATGAGGATGGTTAGGACACACATCCTGTGCATGCAGACTTGGAGCTTGCTAGATGACTAGGCTGCATGAGCATATGAATTTTATTTTTAAGTTATCATTTTATTTTTTAAAAAAATTTCTTTTCCTCATTTTCATCTCGAGGAGATGATCGGGAGCTCGAAGAGGCTATGATGACTGCTTGTACGAGATGCACCTAAATGGAGGTGACATTCTACTCTTGTTGTTGTATGGTCAAGCTTGGATGGTCTATTACATCGTAGACAATCACTTGTAGCCACCTTATGGTTAAAGGTGCAGAGAAACTTGCAATGCAGGGTAAGCTTGGATGGTCTGCTACATCACAAACAATCACTTGCAACCACTTCATAGTTAAAGATGCAGAGAAACTTGTAATACCTTATTTTTCAATGGCAGATCTAAGCCTTCTTTACATTTTCATGTACTGAGATTATCATATACTGCTAGCTGAGAATTAGATAACATCTAAATCAGAGAACTAGCAGACCAACACATTATCATGTACTACTGGATGAGAATCATTTTTTTGCTGATACATTGCATATGCTAATTAACAATCTTTATTACACATGAGTTAAATTTTGATCGTCTTATTATATTTTGATAGATATTTTATTTGAATTAATTTTTTAATTATCTGCTTACTTTAGTTTTTATTTTTATTTTCAAAGATTATACATCATATCTTTCAGAGGTTGGAGCCATTCCAGCCAAAAATAAAGCTCTTGAGGAGAGAGCGATCATGCAGCCAGCTTGCATGGTTCCGCACCTCTCAGATCAGATGATAAATTTTAATACTTTAGATATTCTTATTTATGTTATTTTATTTTTTGCTAACTAATATAACATTCTTTATATTAGATATTTTATGCTCATATTTGGATGATAGGGGATAACCAGTGATCCCACGGTCACACGCAGTAGTGATTGACTTGCAGACATAGAGTTATGGTCGAGGACCCATCCAGCTTGCAGTACCTTCGACTCGATTGGAGGATAGATAGCTCATCCATGTTCAGAACCGTTCATAAGTACTACAACTTTAATTAATATATTTAAAATTTAGCCATTCTAGAGTTAACATTTTTTTTTCAAAATCAATTTTGCAATACATTTAGAGAGTCTAGAGTATCTCATGTGGTTACCGGCATCATTCGATGCTTGATGCTAGGACCTATGAACAAGCTCTCCAATTGGCCGTCTAGAGCTCATGATGCAGTCTGAAAGATATTTTTGGTAAGTCAAAATAAGTTTAATTTTTAAATTTTTAATATATTAATATTTTAATTACATATTAATATATGCTTGCTTCTATCTTATAGAAGTACTACCGATTCAAGATTCTCTAGGATAGAGGCTGACCGTCAGATCTTTGAGGAGGTGGCCATGTGGAGGCTCCGAGATGGCCTCTACAGCCTTAGGCAATCTACCATCTAGTACTTTGGTTCTCAGTCATCATTGGATTAAAAGTTCTTCATGGATCACTGGATGTTGGCGGATATATCACTATAAGAAAATTGAATTTTAGCGATGATTTTAGTGACAGCAATAAATCCCATCACTAATAAAGCTTTTTGCCACCACGATACTGATAAAAAAAAGCCATCACTAATAATATTAGCGACGGCAAATAAATTATTAACGATGACAAAAGCCATATCTAAAAATATAAAAAATTATTTAAAAATATTTAAATAAAAAATTATTAAAGATGATAAATTTGGATTATTCATGGCAAAAATATCGCCATCACTAATAACAAACTATTAGCAATGGTATTATTATTATCAGCGATGACACGTGCCATCGCTAAAATTATTTTAAATTTTTAAATTTTTTATAATATTTAAACATAAAATAAAAATTAATGATAAAAATCTACCATCATTAATAATTTTTTTAAAAAAATATTTAAAATATTATTGGTGATGGAATTAATGATGGCATATTTGCCATCACTAATAATCCATAATTGATCCAATCTTAGTTCGAACCCAATTTGAATCCAATTCAAAATTCTACCAAATCAAATTTAATTAAGTTTTTAATCTAAGTCCTACTTAGATTATAAAATTTAATTAATCTTAAATTAAATAAAGATTTATTAAATTAAATATAATTTAAATCAATTAGAAGAAACTAATGTTTAATTTGGATTTAATTTAAATTTAATTTAAAATCCTATCAATTTTAATTCAATTAGACTTTTAATTTAAGTCCTACTTGGATAGTAAAATTTAATTACATTCAATTTAAGTTAAGTTTAATTAAATTTAAGATGATTTAAATAATTAAGATAAAATATTTTTTAAGTTGAATTCAATTCAAACTCAATTCGAATCTAATTTAAAATTATGTTAAATATAATTCAATTAAGCTTCGAATCTAAATCCTACATGAATTATAAAATCTAATTGATCTCAAATTAAGTCAAGATTAATCAAATTAAAATTAATTTAAATTAATAAATAAAAAATAATTTTTAATTTAGATTAAATTTAAATCTAATTAAATTACCTATCAATCCTAATTCAATTAGACTTTAAAATCTAGATCCTACATGGATAATAAAAGCTAATTATTTTGATATTAAGTTAAGCCAAATTAAATTGAATCTGATTATAATCAATTAGGAGAAAATAATTTTTAATTAGGTTCAATCCAAATGCAATTGAAACTCAATTCAAATCTAATTCAAAATCTTATCTAACCTAATTCAATTGAACTTTAAATTTAAGTCTTAATTAGATTATAAAATTTAATTATACTTAAATTAAGTTAAGTCTAATTAAATTTAATATAATTTAAATTAATTATAAAAAATAATTTTTAATTTAGATTCGATTCGAATTTAATTCAAAATCATGTCAAACCTAATTCAATTAGATTTTGAATTCAAGTTTTACTTAAAATATTAAAATATAATTAGCCTCAAATTAAGTTAAATATAATTAAATTAATTCTAATTTAAATTAATTAGAACTTGATTCATAAATTAATTAAGTTCAAAAATTTAATAAAACTAAATATTGATTTTTAACCATCCAAAAAATAACTTAGAAGGATAAAAAAATTAATGTAAAAAAATTATATTAGCGACAACTTTAGCCACGACAAGAATACCATTGCTAATAATTTAAAAATATTAATTTAAATATATAATTATTAGCAATGAAAATAATATTATCGATGGTCATTTTCGTCGTTAATATTTTTTTGCATATTAGCGATCGAAAATGATTATTAGCAATGAAATATGCCATCGCTAATAATCATCCTACCTCGTTTTCCTCCTTTCTGCTGCATGCCCTCATTTTTCTCCATATCACCGCCCACTGCCCTTGCCTTTTACCCATCCCACTGCCCACCAGGTCCTCATTTTTTCACCACCCCCCATCCTCTAGTATTTTTATCCCTTACCACCACCGTCCTCTCGCTCCATCCTTCAATCCTCCCGCCACCCCCTCTCTCCCTCGGTTGGCGGCCTCCCCCTAGCTCACCCGACCTACTTTCTTGAGCCCCTGGCTGTCTCCCACCTTTCTGAGCCTCCGACCATCTCGATCCTCCCAGTTGCACTTGGCCCACCTTCTCGAGCCCCCGACCGTCTTCTGCCTTCCTAAACCTCCAACCCTTCAGTTCTTCCACACCCCCTCTCTCTAGCCGACGACCTCCCTCGGACTGCACCCAGCCTACCTTCTCGAGCCGTCGGCCGTCTCTCACCTCCCCAAGCCCCCGACCATCTCGATCCTCCTGGTTGCACCCAGCCTACCTCCCTGAGCCCCTGGCTATCTCTACCTCTTCAGACCTTCGACCTTTCGATTCTTCCGCCACCTCCTCTCTCCCCCAACCAGCGCCTTCCCTTCGACCGTCTCCTCTTGGCTTCATCCGGCCCGCCTCGCTGAACCTTCAACCATCTTTCATCTTTTCGAGCTTCCGAGTGCAAGCTCTCAACCTCCTATCTCCTCAAAATCCCAGCTCGCCACCCTCCTCTTTTCCGTCATTCGATTTCCTCGCCACTCCCTCTCTCCCCCCAGTCACCTCCTGCCTCCTTTTCCGAACCCCCCGACTGCCTCCTACCTCCCCGAACCTCCAGCTCTTCGACTCACCCGCCACCCCCTCTTTCCTCAGGTCGACAGCTTCCCCCTAGCCATCTCCCTCTAGCTGTACCCGGCCTACCTTCTTGAACCTCCAACCACCTCCCGCCTTATCGAGCTCTCGGGCACAAGCTCCTGACCTCTTGCCTCCCCAAAACCCTGGCCCACCACCCTACTCTCTCCTATTATTCGGTTCCCCCACCACCCCTCTCTCCTCCCGACACCTCTCCCTGGTCGCCTCCTCCTCCTTCCCGAACCTCCAGCCGTCTCCTGCCTCCCGAACCCCCGGTCCTTTGATTCACCCGCCACCCCCTCTATCCTCCGAATGTCTCCTACCTCCTTTCTCGAACCCTCGGCCCTTTGATTCACCTACTACCCCCTCTCTCCCCGATCGTCTCCCCCCGGCTGCACTCGGCCTGCCACCCTAACCCCTCGGCCACCTTCCGCCTCTCTGAGCCTCCGGATGCAAGCTCCCAGCATTTTCAAGCTTTCGTTCATGGCCACATCCTCGAGCCTCAATTCCTACTTACCTGTGTCTCCTCGTGCCTCAATTTCTGCATGCCTGCCCATACCTCAATTCTATATCATAGTCTTCTTCTATTGTAAATATTAGTGATAGCTAATACCATCACTAAAAATTATTTTTTTATTTAAATTATATTAATTAAGCATAATTAGATATTAAAAATTAAATATGAGATTGAGACGTGTTCTGCATACTTCGATCTCGATATGTAGCATGCTCAAACCGAGGGAAGATTCGAGTAGCATTGCAAACACTGGCCCGAGACATGCTCTGCATGCTTCGATCTTGGCATGCAGAGTACTTGAACCAAGAAAAGATTTGGTCTATACTGTAAACACCAGCTCGAGACATGTCCTGCACGCTCCGATCTCGACATGTAGAGCATTCGAATTGAGAGAGGTTCGAGCTATAAATATGACGTTGAGATGTGCCTTGCATGCTTCGATCTCAACATGCAGCATGCTCAAACCGATAAAAGATTTGGGCAGCATTATAAATATCGATCCAAGATGTATTTTGCATGCATCGGCCTCAACATGCAAAGCACTCGAATCGAGGGAAGGTTTAGGCTGCATTGCAAATACTGATCTTAGACGTGTCCTGCATGCTTCGATCTCGGCATGTAGAGCACTCGAACCAAGGAAGGTTTGAACTACAAACACGAGGCTGAAATCTACCCTACGTGCTTCAATCTTGGCATGCAGCATGCTCGAACCGAGGAAAGATTCGGACAGCATTACAAACACCGATCCGAGATGTGTCCTACATGCTCCAATCTCGGCATGCAGAGCATCAAATCGAAGAAAGATTTAGGATGCAAACATGAGATCGAGACGTGCCTTGCATGCTTCAATCTCGATTTGCAGAGCACTCGAATCGAGGGAAGGTTCAGACTGTATTGCAAATATGGGCCCAAGACGTGCCCTGCATGCTCCGTTTGCAATGATGTCCCTTACTCCTAGTTTAAGGATGGGCTCATTGTCCTTGTATGAAATATGTCAATAGATAATATTTGATAGGGATAAAATAGTTATCCATTTATATAGAAGTGGGTTAATTCGAAACTACAAGCATTGGTAGTTGTATGGGGATTGAGACGTGGGAGACAATTGCAAAAGCTTCGAAGGCTCTACTTATCCAAAACCTTGCTGATGTGCAAGAGCTTAATGGTTATGGCTTGAGCAAATGATTAACACATTTAATGTTTGATCTGGTTAGTGGTGGATGTCTATGTAATAGTCTTTTAGATTGTAACCATTATAGTCATGATGGATAGGATTACTATGGTTATAGTCATGCTTACCCTCTATAGGGTTGCTATCTCCTAGAGGCTAAGAAAGGCTATAACTATAGCAACCCCTATGGTTCATCATAATTATGGTGGTTGCTATCTGAAAGATTATTGCATGGGCTTCCACTAATAATCAGATCAAATCAACCAAATATGCTAATTATATGCTCGAGCCTATCACCATTAAGCTCTTGCACATCAATAAATGCATTGGACAAGTAGAGCTTTTCGTCTGTGCATAATTCTCTCATGTCTTTCTATGCATATACCAACGCTTGTAGTTTGATAAAAATCCACTCCTATATGAATGGACAACTATTGTATCACTATCAAGCATTTCTCTATTGACACATTTCTTATAAAGATAATGAGTCCATCCTTGCCTTAAAAGTGTAGCATTCTCAAAAGTATAATCACAGAAGTAAAGGACATCATTACAAATGGGGATGATAAAGACACACATCCCACTCATGCAGACTTGGAGCTTGCCAGATAACTAGACTATGCGAACACATGAATTTTATTTTTAAGTTATTATTTTATTTTTTAATAAAATTTATATTTTTGATTTGTAGCTTGAGGAGGTGATCAGGGGGCTCAGAGATAGAGGCTATGATGATTGCCTATGCAAGATGCACCTAAATGCAGGTGATGCATTCTGTTCTTGTTGTTGTATGGTCAAGCTTAAATGGTCTATTACATTACAGACAATTGCTTGCAGCCATCTTACTGTACTTTGGTGTAGAAGAACTTGCAATGCAGGGCAAGCTTAGATGGTCTGTTATATTGCAGACAACCGCTTGCAGCTATCTTATGGTTAAAGGTGGAGAGGAACGTGCAATGTCTTATTTTTTAATGGCAGATCTGAGCCTTCTTCACATTTTCATGTATTGAGATTATCATGTATTGCTATATGAGAATTAGATAATGCTTAAATCAGGAGATCAGTAGACCAACACATTATCATGTATTGTTGGATGAGAAATATTGGATTGTTGATATACTACAGATGCTCACTAACAATCTTTGTTATATATGAGTTAAATTTTCATCATCTTATTATATTTTGATAGATATTTTATTTGAATCAATTTTTAAGTAATCCACTTTCTTTGGTTTTTATTTTTATTTTCAGATATTATACATCATGTCTTCTAGAGATCGAAGCTATTCCAACCAAGGACAGAGCTTTCGAGAAGAGAGCGATCATGCGACCAGCTTGCATGGTTTTGGATATCTCATATCGAATGATAGGAGGTCATCAATGATCCCATAGTTATATGCAGTAGCAATTGGCTCACAAATATAGAGTCGTGGTCGAGGATCCATCCGGCTTGCGACACCTCCAACTCGATCGAAGGATAGAAAGCTCATCTACGTTCAGAGCCACTCGTAAGTACTATAACTTTAATTAATATATTTCTAATTTAGCAATTCTAGAGTTAATATTTATTATTCAAAATCAATTTTGCAGTACGTTTAGAGAGTCTGAAGTATCTCATGTGGTTATCGGTATCATCCGATGCTTGATGCCAGGACCGATGAATGAGTTTTTCAGTTGGCCATCTGGAGCACGTAATGCAGTCTGGGGGATATTTTTGATAAGTCAAAACTAATTTAATTTATAAATTTTTGATATATTGGTATTTTAATTACATATAAATACATGCTTTCTTCTATCTTGCAAGATTACTTTCGATTCAAGACTTTTCAGGATGAGAAGATTGATCGTCAGATCTTCGAGGAGGTGGCCATATGGAGGCTCCGAGATGGCCCCTATAGCCTCAGGCAATTCGCCATCCAGCACTTCAGTTCTCAATCACCATCGGATTGGAGATCCTTCATAGATCACTGGATGCAGGCAGACATATGGCAGGTCCTCTGCGACTAGTAGAGCAATGAAGAGTACTCCGATAGGTGATAGAGGGATCGATAAAATTAGACCGTCCAGCAGGATCCGATCAAACATATGGATGGCTCAGTCGATATACATATTATGGCCGATAGACCGATAAGAAATTAATATCAAAGCTCTTCACTAGAATTATAAAAAATTTTATATGTATATTTTAATTAATTTAATTTTATTATTTACTTATTATAGACATGACAGCTAGATCATCCACCAAATCAGCTGTAGTTGTGGCATGCCACACACCAATCTAGGAGGATTGGTGACTATTTAGATTCCACATCGCGATAGATTATGGTAAGAATTTTAAACTTTATTTACTAATTACATTATTATAGGATCTAATTTTTATATTACAACTAATATATTTCTTAACTGTGCAGACACATTATGCGACATACGTTGCTGAGAGATACGGTGATAACCCATCTTCTAGCCCTCCTTGATCTTGAGGGATGGCTCAATGCCACTAGAGGGATAAGTAGGAGCTAGGTTAGAGGATTCGGACATAGCTTCGACCCTCTACCATCTTGATATCCTTCAGCATTCTCACAGACCTCGACGTCCTAGACCTGAAGCGATGCGCATGTAGAAGAGGTCGTACAGAGGTTTTTAAGCCAACGACCTTAGAGTTTCCTAGATGCCATCTGCGATACGATCGTAGAGCTTCTTCGAGATCCACAGCTATATGACCAGCTGGACTTGTCATTCCAGCCATCACATTAGATATATATATTATTAAATTATTTTAATTATTTTAAATTTTTATTTTTAGAAGCTTTGTATATTTAGGTTTGAGTCTGGAAAGCGGATCTAGGGGCTAAAAATTTAATCTAATTGTTCAATCGATGGGTCGAAGATGTCTATAGCTTCGTATCATCAAATGGAATACGTAAAAATAATCTATTTGAGAATCAAATGAGTATCTCAAAAGATATGCTTGCATATCAAAATTTACTAATATTATTTTTTTTCATTACAGGATGCTGGGACATCCAGCTCTCATCTACCAGCTGCTGGAGAAGAATAGAAGGAGGAGGCTGATGATGATGAGGATCAGATCTTTTTTTTTAATGCATTATATTTTTTTGATATTATTTATAAAAAAAAATTATAAAATTTTTATTTTTAATATAATATAATTAGTTTTTAATTTTGATTATCATATTATCTTTGGATTTTAATTATAATAGGTATTAAAAATCATAATTCATTATAATTAATTAAAATAAGTTCTAAAAAATATTATTATTAATTTTTTAAAATAACTAAATTAAGTATTACCGTCGATCATCTATCATCACTAATATTTTCTAAATTTTTTTAATTTTTTTTAAAAAATAATTAGAGATGGATTTGTTTCATTTCTAAAGTCATCATTAATTCTATGTAATAAGTGATAAAAATATACTAATAAAAGTATTAAATTATAAAATAAATTAATTTATTTTTTTATAAATTAATATTTTTATTAATCTTATGTAGAAAAGAAGGCTACCAATGTGAAGATCTTATTTTTTTAATTCAGATGAAATAAATTTTAGATAAAACGAACTTCAAACGAGCCAAGAATTGAATTTTAATAAAAAAAAACGTCGATGTGATGATGATGTCAGCATTTTTCATGGCGCACGATGGACCAACCGGAGGATATTTCAAGAAGTTCATAGTAAGAGGAGTGCTCTGATTGGCTAAAGAACGCGGCGGTCCATGCAACACCGGGCTCGCGCATGGTCCACGGAGGGCAATTTGGGAATTTTGTCTGATCCAACGGGCGATTTTCGCTGAAACTCGATCGGACGGTCGAAAAGAAGGTGCTGATGGATGGCATCCGTGGCTCCCGATCGAGATCCAACGGTTGAGATTCATCCTAAAGTTAAACTATAGATCAGAAGCCTACTTTCTACATGATCGGACGGTCCAGATTAAATCTAAAGGTTGATCCAATGGCTGGCATTAAATTCGATTTGATCTGGGTTATTTTATGGGGTTTTTGAGTGGTTTTTGGACCGTTTGATCAACATCTAACGGCCAAAATTACCCAAATCTTAATTTGAGTTATTTTGGGAGTCTTAAACCTAGTTTTTGATGAATTTTGGGGGGAAATCTAACTCTTTATCTATAAAAACATGTTATTGCCGTGAAAAAAAAAATCAGAGAGAGATGGAGAGAAAGAGAGAGAGAGGGAGAAAAAGAGAGAGAGAGAAAGAGAGAGGAGAGAGGTAGAAAGAGATAAGAGTGATTTATGAAAAATAAAAATAATTTTTGATTTTTTTTATTTCTTTCGATGATCAAGACATCGATTAAGGAGCCTCTTCATCTTCGCCAAGTTCTCCACATCAAGAGCAACAGACAATCAATTTCAGCAATCAAACAGTCTAATTTCTCTATGCTTTTTATTTTATTTGCTATTTTTGAACTTGTTATCATGAGCTAAATTTTTTTTTACTAAGGCTAAGGTGTAGCCACTCTTTTGATGTAATATTCAGTGTGATTTATTTTTAAATTTTATTCATGAGGAGTATATAAATCTGATCTTAATGCTTTTAGATTACTGGCCATCTTCTAATTGATCTGATGAACATAGATGTTATGGACCAAGTACATCTATGTTATTGCTTCTTGATTATATACCTTGTATTATGAATCAAATTAGAATTCATATGCATGCGGGAATTTTAGTGCGCTTTGGATGCAGCGTATTTTAATTAGAGGGTTTCACAAAACTTAATGCATTAATATTTATTTAAATTACACCTGGACCAAAGGATAATTAATAAATATTGAATAGTTTTGCTATGCCTGGACCAAAGGGTAGTGAATAAATTAGGAGACTCCACCGTCACATGAAATAAAATTAATCTAAAAATCTGAATATTGTATTGACTGAGTTGGTGAACCGATTGCCTTAGTAATCCATTGCTCTTGAGTTTAAAACCCTAATAATTTACACTCTCTCTATTTTTTTTTTAAAAAAATTTAATTATTTATTTATTTTTGTTTTGTTCTTTAATTTTTTATTCTCATAAATCGATCTTCTAAATAAAGCATAGGAAAGAGCTTTTCAGTACTTATTTTCCAATCCTCTAGGGATGATACTCTACTCATTCACTTTATTACTTGATCGACTGGTGCACTTGCCATAGCTATAAATTAGCATGCATCAAGTTTTTGGTGCCATTACCGGGGATTGTGTCTAAAATAATATTGAAATTTTGATCCTAGCTTTACTTTAGAAATTTATTTTTAATTTTTATTATTTAAAAAAAAAATTTAGTGCATGACACGTACTGGACATAGTAACTTACTACCTCTAGATCTAGAAATTGAAAGAACTATTAGAAGACTACAATAAGAGAGAAACATGGCAGCTGAAGATCCTAACGACATCAATCTAGGATTGGATATGGCGATCAAAGGATAGCATGAAGCTATTCGATCAATACATCATCCATTAAATGATTATATCACACCATCTGTAGCTAATGCAGCTTCGAGCATCAGAAGACCACCAGTGTGAGCAAATAATTTTGAAATAAAATCGACGATGATCCAGATGATTCAATCAACTGTCCAATTCAGTGGACACGTGCATGATGATCCGAATGCCCATATTTCTAATTTTTTTGAACTTTGTGATACTTTTAAAATTAATGGGGTGTCGGATGATGCTATTAGATTAAGGTTATTTCCTTTCTCTTTATGGGACAAAGCTAAGAGTTGGCTTCATTCTCTTCCTGCAGGTTCTATCACAACTTGGGATGTCCTAGCCCAAAAATTCTTAGCCAAGTACTTTCCACCTTCCAAGACTGCTAAGATGCGCAACGATATCACTTCTTTTATGCAGATGGACATGGAGACACTATATGAGGCTTGGGAGCATTTCAAGAAACTGCTGAGGAGATGTCCACATCATCAACTACCCGTATGGCTTCAGGTATAAACTTTCTATAATGGTTTATCTCCTACTAATCGATTCTATGATTGATGCAGCAGCAGGAGGAACCATTAATCAAAAAATGGAGGAAGAAGCATTCGATCTAATCGATGAGATGGCATCAAATAGCTATCAATGGCAGATAGAGCGCATGATGCCAAAAAGACTAGCAGCTGTGCAGGGAGTAGATTGCGTGCCAACCTTACTAGCTAAAATTGCAGCCCTTAGAGCCAAAGTCAACAACTTAAAGGAAACAGCTATGCATATTCAAAGCATTACTTGTGACCTGTGTGGAGGAGGACATGATACGAGCAATTGCCAGACAGGTAATTCCTTTTGCTAAAATAACTGATATAGCTAATTATATTGATAATTTTTTCAGGCCACAACAAAACAATCCCTACTCCAACACATACAATCAAGGGTGGAGGCAGCACCCAAATTTCTCATGGAGCAATCAAAATGCAGCACAACAGCCACCCCCAGGATTCCAAGTACCTGAAAAGAAGTCCAACATGGAAGAGCTGATGGTCAAATTTATGCAAAACCAAGAAGCAACTATAAAAAATTTGGAAGCCAAACTTAGGCAGGACCAAACAGCAGCAATTCGAAACTTGGAGATGCAAATAGGTCAAATGGCTAAGATAATCTCCGAGAGACCTCAAGGATCCTTGCCAAGCAATACGGAGACAAATCCAAGGGAGCAAGTCAATGCTATCACCCTAAGAAGTGGTACAAAGCTGGAGGAGCCACATCAGAAGAATGAGACTGAAGAGCCAACTACAAATAAGGAACCATCAACTAAAATTCGTCAGTCACCAAAACAACCAGCAGATGGATGGTCTCCAGGTATACGATTTGCTGATCCAAATGTGAAGCCCTACGTGCCACCACTACCATTCCCAGAGAGACAAATACAGCATCCAGATAAGGAATTTTCTAACTTTTTCAAAATTCTTAAAGAATTTACATATTAATATTCCTTTTGTAGATGCTATTACTCAAATGCCCAGGTATGCCAAGTTTCTCAAAGAAATCTTAACAAATAAGAAAAAGCTGAAGGAGCATGAGAGAATAAATTTGAATGAAGAATGCTCAGCAATACTTCAAAATAAATTACCACAGAAGCTTAAAAGATCTAGGGAGTTTTACTATCCCTGCATTATTGGTGATTGTAGTTTTGATAAAGTTTTATGTGATTTAGGAGCAAGCATTAATCTCATGCCTTTTTCTATTTTCAGAAAGCTGGGTCTAGGAGAACCAAAGCCTACCACTATTACTCTTCAATTAGCCGACAGATCCATTAAATATCCAAGAGGTATAGTGGAGGATGTCTTGGTAAAGGTAAACAAGTTTATTTTTTCTGTTGATTTTATTATTCTTGATATGAAAGAAGATTATGATGTACCCCTTATTTTAGGGAGACCCTTTTTAGCCACTGGAGGAGCTTTAATAGATGTTCAACAAGAAAAATTAATTCTTAGAGTCCAAGATGAATAAGTTACTTTTAATGTTTTCAAAGATACTAAACAAACTGATGATAATCAAACTTATTTTCTAATTGATATTATTGACAATCCATTATATGAGAATTCTGTAGAAAATAGGTTTGAGACTATAAAAGCGAGCAATGTCAAATTAAAAGAAGACTCGATCAAACATGAAAGTATTCCAATTGAAGTGGCACCAGATTGATCCACTTTAGAATTCAAAGAAAGTCAAGCTGAAGACTATAAATCAGAACTACTAGATAGGTTGTTTCTTTTCTTTTTAGTTTTGATCATTTTTTTCTTTTATTTTTTAGTAATTTATTGTTGCTCTTTTACTGCTCTGGTGTGTATTTTCAATTTTGCAGAAAAATCAATGAGAACTCAAGCAAAATTTCAAAGCTCCAAAGAACCAGACTGAACCAAATCAGGTGTATTCCTTTCCTATCCTTTATTGCACCTTTATTTTTCTTTCTCTCCTTTAAGACAATGTAGAATAAGTTAAAAAAAAAAAAAAAACCCAATCATGTGTCAAGAAGAAAATCTTGAGCAAGATAAACTGGATAAGTGATAAAAGATAGAATTATTTGCTAATGAATGTAATGAGTTAAAGAAGTAGATTAGTTGGTCAACTTTTAGCAGCCTACTTAGGTCATTAAAAGATTATTAGCACTTTTAATTGCACATGCACACTAACAAGGCAAAGTAGGTATTGATTATAAGGCCAACTGAGGATTCAATTATCACTGAAAATTGGTAATTAATATACATTCTAATCAAAAAACTTGAATTTAAGGAAAGAGCTACCTGCCTATAAATAAAGTGCAAAAGATAGAGTATATGTGGATTGCCCAAAGCCTAGTAACTGGATCTCTGCACCTAGGTCAAGTGTGGAAAATTCATGTAAAATGGTAATGAAGGAAAGGCCAGGATGCTCAGCACGGTAGAAAAAAAAAAAAGAAGAAAAGAAAAAGGTAGTGTGAAAGCTACCTTAATTCATGAGTATAAAATTGAGAATGTATAGAAAATTGACCAAAATAGGTGATAAGAGAAGATACTTTTGTTCTTTTAATTTAATACTGAAATGCTAAAGTTAGTCATCACGAACACAAGTGCTATAGATCTTTGATGTACTCTAAGAAAGTTTTTTTTAATTGTATTGACTGAAAAATTTGCTTCTGAAGCTCAATGCTTAGTTAGCAGTATTTTCTAAACTTTTTGACCTTTAGTCCTAGATTTTATCTTTGTGATGGATAATCTTATTGAAACATGGTATTAAATAAAATATTGCTAAGGGACTAGCAATGACTAAGTTGGGGGGTGTGATAAGTGGTAAAAATATACTAATAAAAATATTAAATTATAAAATAAATTAATTTATTTCTTTAAAAATTAATATTTTTATTAATCTTATGTAGGAAAGAAGGCCACCAATATGAATATCTTATTTTTCTGATTTAGATGAAATAAATTTCAAGCAAAACGAACTTCAAACGAGCCCAGAATTAAATTTCAAAAAAAAAAAAAATACCAACGCAACGCTGACATCAGCAATTTTCATGGCGCACGATGGACCAATCGGAGGGTATTTTGGAAATTTCACAGCAAGAGGCACGCTTTGATTGGCTGAAGAACGTAGCGGTCCATGCAACATCGGGCTCGCGCATGGTCCACGGAGGGCAATTTGGAAATTTTGTCTGATCCAATGGGCGATTTTTGCTGAAACTCGATCGGACGGTCGAAAAGAAGGTGCTGATGGACGGCATCCGCAGCTTTCGATCGAGATCCAATGACTGAGATTCATTCCGAAGTTAAACTATAGATCAGAAGCCTACTTTCTATGCGATCGGACGGTCCAGATTAAATCTAAAGGTTGATCCAACGACTGACATTAAATCTGACTTGATCTGGATTATTTTAAGAGGTTTTTGAGTGATTTTTGGACCGTTTGATCAACATCAATGGCTGGCATTAAACCTAGTTTTTGATGAATTTTGGGAGGAAATCTAACTCTTTATCTATAAAAACATGTTGTTGTCGTGAAAAAAAAAAATCAGAGAGAGACGGGGAGAAAGAGAGAGAGGGAGAAAAAAGAGAGAGAGAAAGAGAGAGGAGAGAGGTAGAAAGAGGTAAGAGTGATTTGTGAAAAATAAAAAAGGTTTTTGATTTTTTTTTGATTTCTTTCGATGATCAAGACATCAATTAAGAAGCCTCTTCATCTTCGCCAAGTTCTCCACATCAAGAGTAGCAGACAATCAATTTCAGCAATCAAACAGTCTAATTTTTCTATGCTTTTTATTTTATTTGCTATTTTTGAACTTGTTATCATGAACTAAATTTTCTTTTACTAAGGCTAAGGTGTAGCCACTCTTTTGATGCAATATTCAGTGTGATTTATTTTTAAATTTTATTCATGAGGAGTATATAAATATGATCTTAATGCTTTTAGATTACTGACCATCTTCTAATGATCTGATGAACATAGATGTTACGGACCAAGTACATCTATGTTATTGCTTCTTGATTATATACCTTGTATTATGAATCAAATTAGAATTCATATGCATGCAAAAATTTTAGTGCGCTTTGGACGCAGTGTATTTTAATTAGAGGGTTTCACAAAATCTAATGTATTAATATTTATTTAAATTATACCTGGATCAAAGGATAATTAATAAATATTGATAATTTTGCTATGCTTGAATAAAGGATAGTGAATAAATTAGGAGACTCCACCGTCACATGAAATAAAATTAATCTAAAAATCTGAATATTGTATTGACTGAGTTGGTGAACCGATTGCCTTAGTAATCCATTACTCTTGAGTTTAAAATCCTAATAATTTACACTCTCTCTATTTTTTTTAAAAAAAAATTTAATTATTTATTTATTTTTATTTTGTTCTTTAATTTTTTATTCTCATAAATCGATCTTCTAAATAAAGCATAGAAAAGAGCTTTTCAATACTTATTTTTCAATCCTCTAGGGACGATACTCTACTCATTCACTTTATTACTTGATCGATTGGTGCACTTACCATAGCTATAAATTAGCACGCATCACTATTATTAGCGATGATATTTTTTACTGTTGCTAATGGTCCCAATTAGCTATAAGAGTTTTTCAAATTAGCTTTTATAATGGTATTAGTGATGGCATCAATTTTAGTGATGGTGGATAAACTATTAGAGATGGCATTTCATCGTCGCTAATAGTCTGGATTCTTGTAGTGTATGGCAGGTCCTCTATGACCAGTGAAGTAGCAAAAAATACTTCGATAGATGGTAGAGAGCCTGGTAGAACTGAGCTGCCCAGCAAGATCCGATCAGGCACATGGGTAGCTTAGTCAGCACACATATTATGATCGATAGACTAATAAGAAATCAATACCAAAACTCTTCATTAAAACTATAAAAACTTCTATATATTTTTTAATTAATTTAATTTTATTATTTATTTATTATAGATATGGCAACTAGATCGTCCATCAGACCAGCTGTAGTTGTAGCAGGTCACACACCAGTCTCGGAGGATCGGTGATTATTTAGATTTTATATTATGATAAATCATGGTAAGAACTTCAAACTTTATTTATTAATTAAGTTATTACATGATTTATTTTTATATTAGAACTAATATATTTTTGAACTATGCAGACGTGTTATGTGATGTATATTATTAAGAGATACGGCGATGACCCATCTTCTCAGTCCTTCTTGACCTTGAGAGATGGCTTAGCGCCACTAGGGGTGAGTAGGAGCTAGGTCATAAGATTCGACCACAACTTCAATCCTCCACCGTCTTGATATCCTTCAACATTCTTACAGGTCTTGATGTCCTAAACCTAGAGCCATGCGCATGTGGAGGAGGTCATGCAGAGACTTCTAAGTCAGCAATCTCAAAGCCTCCTGGATGTCATCTGTGATACGATCGTAAAACTTCTTCGGAACTCACAATTGCACGACCAGCTAGGCTCGTCATCCCAACCATCACATTAGGTAATTATATTATTAAATTTTTTTACTTATTTTAAGTTTTCATATTCAAAAGCTTCGTATATTTAGATTTGAGTCCAAAAAAAGAATCTATGAGCTAAAAATTCAATCTAACCATCTAATCAATAGATCAGGGGTGTCTATAGCTCCGTATTATCAAATAAAATATGTAGAAATAATTTATTCATGAATCAGAGAAGTATATCAAAAGATATGCCTCCATATCAAAACTTATTAATATATTTTTTTTATTACAAGATGCTGGGACATCCGGCTCTATCCACCAGCTGCTTGAGAGGAGGAGGAGGTGGACGATAACGAGGATCGAACCTAATTTTTTTTATATATTATAATTTTTTTGATACTGCTTATAAAAAAATTATATAATTTATATTTTTAATATAATATAATTAATTTTTAATTTTTGATTATTATATATATTATCTTTGAATTTTAATTATAACAAATATCAAGAATCATAATTCATTATGATTAATTAAAATAGATTTAAAAAATATTATTATTATTTTTTTAAAAAAATAAAATTAACTATTAGCATCATTATTAGCAACAACATTAGAGATCAAATTATTATTGCTAATATTTTTTTAAATATTTTTTTATTTTATTTAAAAATTTTTAAAAAATAGAAATGGCATTAGCGATGGTAATTTTGGTTGTTAATAATTATTAATGACCACATTAACCATAAAAATACCATCACTAATATTTTTAATTTTTTTTAAAAAAATAATTTAAACATTAAAAAATAATTAGCAATAAAATTATTCTATTTTTGAAGTCATGGTTAATGGCCTTATTAGCGATGGTTTGGTTTTCCATCGCTAATAATAATAATTAGTGATAAAAATTTTTTAGCTTGACTTTTACAACGGTATTAGCGACGACGAGGCTATTAGCGATGGCAGATGGACTATTAGCGATGGCAGTTAGCCATCACTAATAGTCTAAATCCTTATAGGATTTGACTACACGTAAATATGGTCTCTTAGCTATTTGATCCTTATAGTATATGTTGGCTATAGTATATTCATTGTAGTTGAAGGATATGTATCTAGATGGGATCTATCGATCTTGATAGATAAGGAGTAGTTCTATGCTATTTATGAGACTGAGTTCAGAAATCCATGATCATGGTAATATGAATGATGAAAATAAGTTTTCATAAGATTACATAAATTCAAGTCGATTGAATAATACATATGACAAGCGATGAGGTTTGATAAGTTATCCATGATCTTTATCTTATCAGAACTCATGATAAAAAAAAAAATTATACAGTAACTGCATCTAAAAATTTCATTCTTCTGAATTGCTACTATATACTGCTGGTGTCACTAGTGGGTTGTGAGACTCATCGGGCATCATCTTGATGATCAATGATCTTTGATGGGTAGAGTTAGAACCATTTCAAACTATCGAAAAAAATTTCGATGATATTATGATAGAAATCATAATATATCTCACTACCAGATAGAATAGAATCTACGAGATCACATATAAAAGAGAATCTTTGTCCAATCAGATGGTTGATCTATAATTATGAATCATGGACGGATCTAAATATGATTGATGATTAATCTATTGCAATTATTATAATTATCAAATTTATTAAGTATTAATGAGTTGTAGGAGGATTAATTAGCAATTAGATTGCTAATTGGCTTAATTTAATTAAGTAACAAGGCTAGGATCAAGTCTAATTGAATTGGATTCAATCTGACTTGATTTGGATTGGATTAGATCAAGCCTAATTAGATTATGAGATAATTCAATTGCAAGAAAGATCAATTTCATGATTAATTAAGATTTGGGTTTGACCTAATTCTAATTGAATTGGGATCTAATCAAGAGAGATTGGATTCCTAGTTGAACTAGAATTTTTTCTCTCATTGGGTGCACCAATTTTTATTAAGATTAGGAATTAAAATAGGATTTGACCCAAGCACCAAGAAAAGTCCCAATACACTAGGACTCTCTTTCTCTCTTGGCTCCCCATTAGTCATGCATGCCACCTTATCACATGCGCCCCTTTTTCCTTGGTTTTTGCATGAAAAATCTCATGCAAAACCCCTCCACGCCCAAGCCTGCTTGTGCCCTCTCTCTCTTCTGGATAAGGATATGTTTAAATTAAAAAGGGTTTTTGAATTTAAGTCTTATTAGATAAGACTTCTATCCTATCTCAAGCTCCGCCTATTAGATGCCATATTTGAAAGGATATCGCATGGGATGTTGAAAATTTTGATGTAAAATAATTCAGAAGAGGGCATGAGAAACACATTTGGGGCGTGAGGCTTCTTCTAGGGCATGGGTTTTGGAGATGCGAGACCCATCATATGGAGATGCAGGTTCCATGTGATAGGGATGTGGGATCCAGATGTTTTGGAGATGCGAGATCCATCAAAGGGGATGTGGGTTCCATGGGATGGGGATGTGGGATCCAGATGAGAGGGGATGTTTTGGAGATTTCAAATTTGTGCTTTCATGTTCATATGTTAGATCTTAGGTGGTTTATAGATGTGATCTTATGCATGTTAAATTAAAATAGTTTTAATCTGTATTCTATTTTCGCTATTATTAGAAAACTTAAAAAATTTTAAAATACATGCATGAAACCACCTAATTCAACAAAAGCTAGTGTTGTATACCACAGTTATGGAGGATTGTAAGAAAATTATTGTTAGTAAATTTACCTCTTCTATTAGATTGAAAAATTTTAATCTTACGATCAAACTGATTTTCATCCAATTTCTGAAATGAGGGAAAATTTTCAAAAAAAATTGATTTCTGCTTTAATGGGTATAACCAACGGTAATGAAAAAAAATCATCAATGAATATCACATAGTAACAAAACTTTTGCAGTGAAGAAACTAGGGCGGGTCTCCAAAAATCATTATGTATTTTCTCCAATGGATAAGAACACTAAGGGTTAGATAAATAAAATGATAATTTTGAATTTTGACAACTGGTACATAATGTGCCGATCGGCTTATTTAATATAATTAAATTGTTTCTCTGTAGATACTGCAAAATATGATTGTTCGGGTGGCCCAATCAGTGATGTCAATTGCAGATCTTTATTGGTGTATAGTCCTTGATGATTAATTTTCGATGTTAGCATCTGGTATGTCGTGAAGTCCTTGATAGAAAAACTAGAGGCATCAAACTCAAAATAGCACGAATAATCTCTTGTTAATTGAGAAATAGACAATATAATCTTTTTTTTAATTTTTGGTACAATCAGAACATTGCAAAGTGAAAAACAACAAGTGTCATTACCAATTTGGCTGATACTAACATGAATAATTTGCAGTGGCATGCCGTTTCCAACCATGACACTATCAGAGACATGGTAAGGAACTAAATTCACAATATTACCTGGCTTATCAATGATGTGAGCATTAGCGCTAGTGTCGAGATGCACTCGTTATCCTGAGGATTAAAGATATATATGTAGAGCTGCAAAACCCCATGGTATATCACCACTCCAATAATTGTTGTCAAAGCATTATCAATATTTTAATGTATCATGCCCCTCCTTTTTGCAAATATAACAAATGAGAGGCTCAACCCGTGGGTTTGGGTTCGACGTGGAGCTGGCCAAATCGGACTGTTGGATAGCATTGCTGTTGCTCAAAAAATGTTTGCCACTCAGGTTCACCTAAGCAAAGCCACTTTCTTTTGAGTTAAAGGTAGGTGCTCCACCTCTGCCTCTATGATTATTCCTATTGCCACTATTATTTTGTTGGGAGACAAAGGCCATGGAGGTATTCGGGGTGGTGCTCAGGATTCACTACTTATTGTGTAACTCGTAGCTCTAAAGTTGTGAAACCACTTCTACATATGAAGGAAGAGGAAGTCTGAACATAGTCATTTTAAATGACTCATAGCTATCATCAAGGCTTTCAAGCAATTACCTGAAAATCTTATTAGCATCTGACATAGGTTTACCAATGTCATGTAGTTGATCGTAAATAGATTTAAATTTATGAAGATAAAGAGCTAAAAAATTATTCACTTTCCTGATGCGTTACAGCTGAGCGAGGAGGTCGAACTCTTGGGTGACTGAGCTTTGCTTGAAATGATCGGTTAGGGCTTTCCATACCTCCACTGCTATTCAAAGTCCAATGACATGTCCAAGGACTTTTTTTGGAGCGTGCCCACAATCCATGACTTTACGAGATGGTCGGTATGAACCCATGACGAATAGTCTAGATTGGTGGTCTCAGCTCTATTTTTTAGAATTAGAGTCTATGATGGTGCATCTCTTTCCTGTGAGGAAGCCAAGTAAGTACTTTCAATCAGAGATAATACCTATGTCTCTCAAAGCAAAAAAAATTTATCATTGAGTTTCAATGTGACAAAGTTTGCCACATTAATGGTTAAAGGGAATGGGAACTTTGGATTTGAAGAAATGGACGACATGGTTGTATATATATATATTTGGGTGAAAGGTCTTCATTCCCCAGTGTGTCTCTAATACCATGAGGAAATTAATGTGGTAAGATATTTGAGGAAAAAATACGATGCATAATTCATTAATGATTGTAAATTTATAATATATAGGGCCATTATTATTGAAAGAAATGCTTTAAAAAAAATGGTATACATTCGTACTGTAAAGAAAAGATTTTTGAATTGTTACACTATATGAAAGAAGCTCTTAATTAGCTTGATTCTCCATGATCCTTGATTTGTGTGATCATGCCGACAAAAAAGGGTTTTGAATTATTGTACAATATAAGGAATTCTCCTAATCAATATAATACCCCACGATCCTCTCCAATAAAGAAAAAAATTGAATTATTATACCATATGAAAGAATCTCTTAGTTGGCTAGATTCTTCATGATCCTTGATTGCATGATCTTGTTGATAAGAAAAGATTTTAAATCGACGAGATTCTCTTAATTAATATAATACTCTATGATTCTCCCATGATCCTCTCTGTGCTGAGTTGGAGAGCGGGCTCCTAATTTTTTTTTGACTTTAATAGCACTTTGCTTCCGCAGGAAAAGAAAAAAAAAGAAAAGAAAAAGAAAAAGAGGATTGTATGAATTAATTTCCACCGATTATAATGCTAACATCCAAGAAAGGACCTGCTTCCACCAACAAGACCCCATCCGAATGCAAATAACTAACGACCACATTCATCATGCATTACAAAGTTCACAAAGCAATGGATGTGAATCAACAAAATAGATCGCCTAGGGGACATTAATCAGCTCTGTTTCCACCACAGAGGCATGTCCTTAGTTCAGCCATGAAGATCGTCTCATAGACATGCCACAATTTCAGTTGTCCGGCCACAACCTCAAGAGTCACAGAAATCAAGTATAACGACATCGGGCAACCAAAGAAAAACAAAATCCTTCAGAAAAAGAAAAACCCAAAGGGAACTTAGAGCAATTACTTCTTCGCCATAACAATTTTGAAACCCTCGAAGATAACGTCCAAGAGTACTGTTTCTTTTCACCCAAACACTCGAAGCCAAGATCATATGAAAATTGTCTTTTACATTAGCACATACCTGATAAATCAGACAGGTATCGTCCAACAATTTCGCAGAATGACTTGTCTAATCATTTTGAGTGCCGAAACTGAGATGGGTAAACTTGGGTACCAACATTTATACGGGCAAAGCAAAAAGACGAAGATAAAGATTGTCGTCGACCGTGATTTTCACTGAACTGTGCAGGTCTGGATTTAATTAGCTGCCCTCTATGACCCATTCATCCGACGGGTTAAGCTCCTCTTGGCAAACATACCTCCATTGCTCCCTGCTGGATGGAGAATATTGGGACAGACGACGATTACTATGGACGAACTCCATATCTCGGAACCTCTGTTGCTCGATACAATTTCTTCTCTCTGCATGCAATTGCTCGGATAAGCCTTTTCTAAGCTTGTATTTTGCAGAGCCACTACTACAAGTCTGGCTTAGGATTTTAATGGCAAGCTTTTGTAGTTCAGGACTCTGTCCTCCATAAAGAGACCACCACAAAGCTGCAAAATACAAGCTTTCTTAATTAGTGTGCTGACACACGAAAATAAGAATCCATAATTCCATGTATGTACAGGTCATGAGAGAAACTATGTGCATCACCATCCTCGACAATATCCATGGGCATATTTATAAATAAATAAATAAAAGAAGTACTGATATTGCCTATATTTTGCTGTAGAATATTGCTTGCAGCATGAAAGATGACAGAGAAGTTGCATATATGATGACATATATAGTGCACGAAAGATGAAAAATATATATTGCATGCAGCATGCCAAGACTGAAACAATAAATTCTGAAAAGCTGAGAAGATGTATTCAAGTGTAATAAGCGTTTTTTTATTCTTTATTGGGCAGTTGACCTCCAATTTCACACATTTGTTAGTCTTAAGGATTTTTTATGTAAAGCACGACCATTGTAGTCAGCATCTGCATGAGTTAGCCTAAAGATTAGAATTATAAGCTTCTCTTACAATAGACTTTCAAAAGTATTCCAAGGATGAAAATCTTAATTCGTGGATTTTAGATCTAGGAGCAAGAACCCAACTTCCAAGACCACTGGAGAATATGAGCACATAAATTCATAAGATCAGATTTATATGAACCTTCAAAGAACTAGAAAATAAGTGAAGTCACATAATTAGAACATAAGCATATGCAGCTGAATCTATGAGTTATGTGATTCTGAAATCCACTATTTCCTCGAGCACGATATTTTTAAAATTGTCTTGCAACTCTTATATATCAATGGTAACATAAATTGAGGGTGCAAGTGAGCGCCTAATTTTTGCTTCTATATTCCCCACTGCTATGGGTTAAATTAATTCTCACTTCCAACTGTTAGTCACATTAATTACACTCACTAATCCACCTTCCCTCAAAGCTGCAAAATGTATCTTAGGATACAACGCCTAAGCATATTATTAGTCCGATAGCTGAGTGCCTTGTTATTAACCCTGTGGGAGTATCTACCTGGCCCAAAAACTTTTGTTTGTTGATCATGTCAAGTTTTCCATCTCCTCCCTGTATCTATCAAAACAGGGGGAAGTGGCCTTAAATTATGTCTCGATAGGATTGTCAAAGACTTTTGCCAAAGGCATTGCATTTCCAGAACATCTTCTAATAAATACTACAGCTTCCTGTGGTTCATGCCGAACGTCGTCCGATGATGTGTTGTTACACGATCTTCCGGATAAACAATACTAAAGAAAAGGATATAAAATGTAGAATGATGCCGGCTGAAGCCATGTACTAGTCATGATCAACTCTTGTGACAGCCATCTTATTGCCATTACTTAGATTGATGAATAATTAATCTAAACAATTTTAAAAAGTATATGTTTCTGACCTGGTGGAATTTTTGCTCTTTGGTCAACCGCGATCTCTTCCGCAAATCCACCGGTAGCTGCTCTATATGCATCAAGCTGCAGAACTACCAGCTGTTGGTCGTGCTGGTCCTCCACCAAACGGACAAGGCAGTGCAAGAGTCCGTTAGTGACCTCGGCGTCAACAAAGAAATCACTCGAATAAAAAAGCTTTGGATTTAGAAAATAGGCAGCAGAATGAAGAGGGCTGTGAAGATAGCCATCCCATATGCTGTCTATTTTATACCAAAAGGGCAAATATCTTGCTTCATCACCTCCTAGATTCATTCTTATTGCTTCCTTCGCTCGATCCATGGCATCATATATAAATCCAATTGTAGCTTCTTCATTTTGGTTGATATGTGGCAAGACCCCAAGTAGAGGATCTGTGATTTTTAATACATCGGCGGCAGAAGCCCAAAACAAGTGATCTTTAATCAATTCGGCTACAAGTTTGCCACCGGTCCTAGAGGCCCAAATTGAGGCACACCACGTTGGTGAACTAAACATGGTAACTAAATTTTCTCGCTCGGACATCATGTTTCTCAGTGTAATGAAGGATGCTACCGACTTCAGATCTGACGATTTGACGAGATCTCTCCCTTGAATGTGCTTTCTCATCAGTTCGAGGGGCATTGCGTGACTGTAGATGAACCTTGTGATGGTCTTACCATCCATCAGTACCTTCTTCACATGATCCATAATGCTTATTTTCTCCAAGATCATATTTATGCAATGATCTGCGGATAATGTCCAGAATATAGACCGATACTCATCTACTAGTTTCTTGCCTACAGCCTCCATGTAGTATGATGTATCATGAGCAACAACCTGAACTACATTCTGGGCACCAACCTCATCAACTACTTTACTAAGCAGCGAAAACAATGCATCAACATCTCGAACAGCATTCGACGCATCCACGGATCTCAAAAATATCGTTCCCTGGGGGCAATCCACAAGAAAACGAAGCAAGAATCTGCCCCTTTGATCAGTAGTCCATCCATCCAGCAAGATGCTACACCCAGTTCGTCCCCAAGAACGCTTAACGTCTTCCACATGCGCAAGAGCTTCACTCACTTCCTGCTGGAGGATCCATCCCTGAAGTTCGTCAGACGTTGGAACCTTATACCCAGTTCCGCAGCCGCGGACAGCATCGATCATTCTCTGAAAAGAAGGTAACTTAATCCCAGCAAGATCAATACCTGCCTCGTAGAAGAAACTACCTATGCACTTTGCAGCAAGCAATACCGATTCGTGCTTCACTTCTTCCTTAACAACTGTATGTCTATCTTGTATCATGCATGCAACGCCTCCAATATTTGCACCATCTGCTGAAGAAGGCTCCGCAACTTTCTTTCCCTTCTCCAAGTAAGTTGGCCGGGATGGTTCCTCTGCTGAGACATCTACGGCTCTTTTCCCCTTCTCTGAAGCAGACGGTTGTGTTGGTCTCCATTGGCAGCGTCTCACTTCACTAGTAGGAGGAGGAGATAAGTTCCTCTTCAGAGGAAGGTCTGGATGATATATTTCCCCTACTTCCTTGAGCAGCTTCTCTTTCTTCTTTTCAAGCAGGGCTTCCCTCATGCATGCTTGAATATCAGCAGGAACTTCAATACATGCTGTCACATCACTCCCCACAGCACCCAAATGGTGCTTGAGACGGTTAAAACCAGGGATATCCTTCCCACAATATTTGCATCTCACTCTCTTTCTCTCCTCATCCAAAGCTGTTCCGTGTTGCTCAATTGCTTCTCCTGCTTCACTACTCCTACTCATCCTCGGAACGAAGAAGATTCTGTTCAGAAAAGTTCACAGTATATCCTCGCCTGCAAGAGATGGGAACATCCGGTTTATGTTTGATTCTAGATAAGTTCGTGCAGCAATTAATCATGTGATTTGAAATATTTCATCACAGCATCGATCAGTTATGAATTCAATGCGTTAGATTGCTTTCAGCACGAAAAAAAACCAGGCCACAATCTGAAAGTCACCTAACTGTAAAGTCTTCCAAGAAAGCCTAGAGCAGCATGCTCTACATTTTTGTAATCGAAGTCTTTTTCGTAAAAACCAAAGATGGAGGCGAGAGGACAACGATAAAATAATACCCGAGGGAGCCATGATTTTGGGGTTCAAAACAAAACCCAATGTCAGATGGAAGTGGGAATTCGTTCATGAATGGCCAAAAAGGAAAACTTTGGCAACTTAGGGGCTTTGAATAATCTAGAGCTTAAGATGAAACATTGTCAACTTTTGAGGCTGCTAGTCCATATATGATCATATATTCTAACTATGGAATGAATCTAGTGATGATTAAAGCACAAACATGCACGCAGGAATGTAAAGTCGGTCATAAGTTCTTCGATTCTACCTTTCTGATGTTGTCGTTATACTTGGCACATAATCTTTGAAAAGATTACGCGAGGCAACCATATTATCCCATCAGCAGTACACGTTCCAAGGAAACAACGTAGGATGCTGAGGGAAAGCTTTGAAGCTATATATGCGCTTGCATAGTACTGCTCAACCAGGTACGTAACAAGGTATGAAAAATGGCATCGGGAACTTTCAATAAAAAAAGAAAAAAGAAAAAATGGCATCGGGAAAGAGACCATCAATCACCGCATGCGTGTGCATATAGAAATTTTATATCGAGATTACATGATAAACGGAGGCACGAATCAGGTTGCGATCGGTATATATCGACCTACCAAGGTGGGATTTAATTGAAGTTAATTGGTAACAAGATCAAGAGCCCATAGCCATGCCATCCGTTATAATGGCTGACAGGAACCAGGCCCGCTATAGGCCCTCTGGATGGATAGAATCGAAGTCGAACATGCACCTGAACTGAGAGTTGATATCATGATGATGGTGATCCTAAAAAACCATCCGCTAACCATCTGTTGGAGGTTATAAAAACCAGGTCCTAGCGAACGACACGTACGCCGCGAGCACGTCTGGATGGAGAGTGGAAAGAAGGCAAGGACTAAAACGTGAGTCTTTCTAAATCGAAGCAGCGAAGGAAACAAGGAACAAGGGACGGGGGAGGAGGAGGAGGAGGAGGAGGAGGAGAGGGAAAGGAAAGACAGAAGAAGAAGAAGAAGAAGAGAAAATAGATAGATCAAATCAGAGAATAAAGACATCGGACTCACGGAGGAGAGAAGGGCCGGCAGTTGCTGAGAGTCCTACGTCCTACGACGATGCTAATCCCCGTGCCGGTGCTCCTCCGCGGGAAGAAGAAGGGCGGAGATTGCGCGTGCCGGGAGATCGGTGCGAATGGGAGAGGAGGACGAAGATCGAGAGAGTGGGCAAGCTGCGAAACCCCAGAGCTAGCTCTCTCACTCAAACCGGTGCGAGAGGAGGTGAGTTGGAGCGTGGAGGGAGCTAGGAGGCAAGGGACTGGGGACGGCAAAGACTGAAGACGGGGAGAAATGAACCCTGAAGGGAACAAAAGAAGCAAGTCGACGTGTCTCCGCACCGTCGGAGTTATCAGACCGCGGCTTCCTGAAGATCTGCTGCGCTCCTTGATGCTGTGCTCCATGGAGGTACGCCGCGCAATATTTTCCACGTTGGACTTTGAGATTCGCATGGAACTCTAGTATTATCAAGCTTATCATCATGCATATTGTGAATCTTAAAGTCTACCATGACGTGCGTGCAGCTAAATGTGTAATGGAAGTAGAAGTTTCTGCTACTTGATAGGCCAGAGAGCCATGAATGTTGAACGTATCTAGATTCCCGAGTGCTCGAGGTAGCAGCGCGCGCTCGTGGTTTGCATCTCCGTGTGTTCGAGGTGAAAGTTTCGGCGCTTACGGTTTTTCTTAGCATTTAATTGGAGTTTTATGCGGACTAGTTTTGGGTGCTGTAGTACAATCTACAGATGATTTAGCGTATGCGACAATATTTTTTGAGGAAAATTCCACGAGATGCCATTACGGGGATTTGACCTAGACAACTCAGGGGTGAAGAGAGATGCAAATCAAGTTAAAATTTATCAACCATGTTATATAGAAACTTATTAATTTTGTGTTCAATGCTCGGGATGGGAGCACCTTATGATTTTCATGTGCGCATGTCACCCACCACTGACCAGCAAATGAGTGGTTAGGCATGGTGTATCCATGTGAAAGCGTTTCCTCTGGACTTGCCTTTAGCAAGCATCCCTTGAGCATTTATAGGAGTGCTTGGATCTATAATACACACAAACACACATACACAACCATGTATATAGTATTACATACTACTAATGTTGCAAAGTAGAGGACTCCGATACCAAATTGACATGGAATAGAAAAAGAGGAGGGAGAATAAGGGGAAGAAGAAGAATAGGAGGATGGAAGGAAAGAAAACGAGGAAAAGATAGAAAGCAAGAACATTACAATATTATATATTTTCTAATCTCAATAATACAAACCATATTCTTACTTAAAATAATAATAGATTTATATAGACAACCTAAAAGGGCCAAAACTCTAATAAGAGTTTGCATAGAAATAAAATATTGAAATCCTTATAAAATTATAACCCTAAAATCTATATAAAATTAAAATTATCTAAATTTCAAATAAAATATTTTTTTAAAATTTTAGTATTTGCGCTGAATAGAAGTGCACCTAAATTCTTATTAGATAGTCCTCCATCATTTAACTAACAATATTATTTATGGTTAGTAATATTATCAATGACACATGATTGTAGCACCAGCAGCAAAGATCATGTACAAACCAAATAGAATAAATGTATAAACCAAATGGAATAAATTATATTATTGTATAGGAGTAATATATTCATTTGCAACTATATATAACTATATACCTTTACATCTCACATCATGTATATCACTTATATACAATACATATCCAAGTCAAAATAGTGCCCATCATAATAGAATTATAAACATATAATCTAAAATACTAGTGAGCGGTCGAATTGCTCTTCCTTAGATGAATTACTACTAATGTAGGCTTTAAACTTATCTCTCTACATAAAGTCAACCACTCATAAATTACAAAAAAAGAATCCTCTCAAAACATATATAACACAAGCTAATCAATTAAAAAATGTATTCGAATTCCGATGATCGATGAGATGAAGTGTCACGCATCGAATCCAGCACTCGGATCGGCATATGATACTACACATTACTTAGGGCAAAATTCTAAAGAATATGTAAGACCTCCTCACAGCTTAGTTCCAAGCCTAATACACTCTTCTGGATTTGAAGAAAAAAAAAAGAGAGGATGAGCTTTACAGACTCAGTAAGTTACCAATATCTCTAAAGGATCAAGCATAAATACTTGTCAAATATAATATTTAACAATAATATACATCAAGATAATTTTATTTCAAAATATGTCATGCACATAAATAAAAATCCAAAAAAAAATTCTTTCTCAGTTTTTGTTGACTAAGGCCATGATCAACATTATGACAAGGTTCAGAAGAGACTAGCCCCAAAATGCAAAATATTCGATCCATTGGCATGTACTAGAGAAAAACTAGTTCTAATTCATATGGCCATGATTTATCCTATCATAAGATAAAGAGATTAGTCCCGAACGAAGAACATCCGATCCATCGGCATGCTACTAGTGATCAGTCCCACTAGCTAGGTTCAGAAGGACTAACTCTGCTAGCAATCAGTCCTAACTAGCTAGGTCTAGAAGAAATATGTTCTGATGTATGACCAACGATCAGTCCTATTGACTAGACTCAGATTATAATCTAAGTAGAGAGTTTTTCTCATGCTTTTATCACAACTATTTTTTTATAAATATTATTTTTACAATAGTATCAACTTAATTTTTTATATAATTCAAAAGAATAATAAAAATTAACTCTTATTTAAGATTTCATGCATTGATGAAAATATATAATTTTTATTTAAGAGATCATGCAATATAATGCAAGAAAATTATTTATTTTCTAAAATTATATCATACAATTGTGATATCATACTTGATCCAATTTTCTAAATTACTTTTCTTAAGTAAATACCTAATTTTGAACTTCAATATTTTTTAAATATTTAATATATAAAATTTAATTTTTAAATATATAAATATATATAAAAATAAATTCAGAGATTAAAAAAAATTATCTATCGATCAGATCCAAAATTTTATGATCCTTTTAAATCAATCTCTAGATTTGATGTTCTCTCGATGTTGAAGACTCTAGTATAACAAATAAGTTTTATTAAATCTTAATTTCAGAGAAATTAAGATAAAAAAAAAAAAATTTAATCTAACCCAGCCCAAGTCAAGATTTATGTCTAGATTTGAATCAATTTCTAAATCGAATCAATGTGACTCAGGTTGACCTAGACCTAATTGAATTGGGTCTAGTCAAAAAAAAAAAAACTCAGCTTACCCAATTAAAACCATCTCTCTCTCTCTCATTTTGATTTCTTTTTTCTTTTCTTTTCTTTTTCTTTTCTTTTTCTATTTGTTTTTTCATTTTTTTTCTTTCTTTCGTTCTTCTTCTCCTCTCTTCTTTTCGCAAAAATAGGGGAGAAGAAAGGGTCAACCAACTGCCCCTCACTACGACGGTGATTCGGACGGCAACCACCCTCGCCTCTAATATCTTTGGCCATCGAGCACACAAGCACGATTACGCCTGGTGACTGCAACCGGTCCGATGAAAGAAAAAGAAGAAAGTGAAACAGAGGAGGTCCGATCCCCTCTAAAATCCAAAGGTCGGTGGCTAAATCTAGCCATCAAAAACTTCTAGGGGTTTAGGAAAGAAAAGAGGAAGGAGGATAGGAGATCCTACCTCAATTTCGGTAAGGAATCATCAATGGTTCGGTGGTAGTTTGTTAAGGAACAGCCAACAAAAATAATGACTCTAACCTTTGATTTTTGCTGGTGATGGAAGGGATTTTGAGGCAAGGTAGCAAGGAGGGGAAGGGGCTCTTTCATAGGGCATGGATCCTAGGGTTTGATTGCCCTAGGATCCTTTCTTCTTATCAAAAATGGAGAAAAAGAAGACTCTCTTTGAGAGTCTTCTTCCATCCCCTGCCTCACGCGCATAGCGCATGAGTTTTTTTTTTAATTTAAATTATTACATTCTCCTTCTCTTAAAATAATTTTGTTATCAAAATTAGCATATTGCAAGGTCAATAATCTTAGATAAACGAAATTTCTATCCCATTCTTGACCTCCTATCTTTTGCTGAAAAAAATTTAAATCCTCTATTATAATACTTCTTAGATGGATGGTTTTGGTGAGAGCGAGATAATTAGGAGAGAGGGAGAGAGAATGAGAGGATGGACCATGATTTCGATGAGGGAGTTTCAGAGCAAGAGAGAGCTTGGATAGTTTGTACCAGCAAGAGAGAGGAGAGAGAGGATGAGAGAGAATAAGAGGAGTTTGTACCGATGAGAGATATAGAGAGAAAAAAATGAGAGGTATTTACATTGGAGAGAGAGAGAGAGAGAGAGGGAGATGAGTTTCAGTTGACAAGATATAGAGAGAATGTCTCGTGTTTGCCGAGAGAGGGAAGAATGCCATTTGAAGGAGAGCTTATCCCTTTATGTCCTATCCCCATTAGCCCATATATTTTTTTATTATTTTCAAATGCCTTCTTATTCAAATAAAAAATTTAGAGCTCATTCATTTCATGTCCCATCCCTATTAAGATATTTTTTTTTTCAAATATCACCTCATCTAAACAAAGGCTAATATAGTCCTATTCCTCATAAATGAGGTTATTTCTTTTAAAAAATAAAATTATATTAGTAAACGGCCATGTGAGCCCCTCCATTAATTAAAAATGAGTACATTAAGATCCACACCAATCCAAAGGTTAAAGAGTTGATCGAATTTTGACTCAAATCTGATCGGTCTAAATCCTACACACACTTATATATATATATATATATATATATATATATATATATAAAAGCCAGGTTAGAATCAGATCAATCAAATTTAGATTCTAATTCAGTCAGATCAAAACTCTATAATAGAGGTTCTACATCAATGATCCAAGCATTGAATCTAATCTACTACTTCAAAACTACTTGTACACAAAAAATGATTTGGAGACCTCCAACTTATACATCAAGTAATTAAAAATTGGATAATCTAAATAAAATTAAATTAGATGTATTTTTTTTATTACTTGATGCATAAGCTACTAGTTTTTAAATCATATGATTTTTAGTGTGCAAACAGTTTTGATATAGTAGATCATATCAAATGGTTTGAATCATCGATGTAGGACCCCCATTTATTCAGTTTTAATGTAACCAAAATTGAGCCCAAATCTGATCGATCTTTTATATATATATATATATAGTCAAATTAGAATAAGGTCGACTGAATTTGGACTCAAATTTGATCAGATCAGAACTTTATAATGAAGGTCCTACATTGATGATCCAATCTGTTAGATATGATCTACTATCTGTATACATATAAAATTATATAATTTAAAGACCTTTAGTCTATACATTAAATGATAAAAAATAAATAATTTAAATAAAATTAAATTAAATATATTTTTTAATCATTTGATACATAAATTATGAATTTTTAAATCATATGATCTTTAGTGTGCAAGTATTTTTGAAGTAATAAATAATGTTCAATGACTTGGTAGAATTATATATATATATATATATATAAAAGTATGAAAATAATAAAATTTAAATTTTGATGTTTAATTTAAATCTAACTAAATTACTCATCATTATTAGCGTGCATCATACGTCTTTTTCATTAATACGTATGTATCTATGTACGCGTATTGATCAAAATTATTTATGTATCTGTATCCGACAGAAAGAAAGAAAGGGTAGATGGGTGGGTACCAGTTGTTCGTACGTGCGAAAACCGCGGCAGTTGTGTGCGACCGTTATTAGTCGTAATGGCGCCCATCAAAGGAAGACAAAGCGGACGGGAGGCAAAACGTGAAGAGCAAAGAGCGAAAGCAAGACCGACGGTTTTTATTTGGCACCCTCGCATGAGAAACGAGGCGAGGAACTTCCGTTCCTTCTCCTCTCGATCCCTCTCGTCTCCCCCTCTTTCTCTTCTTGCCCTCCTCTCCCAGTTTATTGTTGTAATTATTGCCTAGTGATATTATTTATTCTCATTATTCTTTCCTAAGCAAGCGATACTGGCTGACTCTCTCTCTTCGTCGTGATCGATTGTTTGCCAGGAAATTTCCCCTTCTTGGCATCATCATCATCCATTATCTCTCCCTTCTCCTTCCTGAATCGTACATTCTCCTCTCTCTTTTTCTCCCTTTCGCATTGATAGATGGATGGATAAATGATCGATCACGTTCCCCGAAGTTTTTTCTGAATCCCACTTGTTCCCTTCTTTGCTCCTCGCGATGCCGGCGCCAACAAAATTCTCATCTCCTCCTCCTCCTCCTCCTTCGTGGGTGCCTAAACCCTAGAGCACATATCCGAGATCCCTGTATATATCTCCCTCCCCTCTTTCCTCTGTCCCAGGCGGTTCCGGTTGCGGCGGTTCTCCCTCTCACTCAACTCAAGATCTTCGCTACAGGTACGCTGCGATCAAGAAATTCCATGTTCTCTTCCCCCCCCCCCCCTCCTTTTCGCCGATTTCTACAGTATAATTCCTGGATAGATGCGTATCATCTCACCCTTCTTGGAGCTGGGCCGTCTCTCTTCGTCTCGTCTCCCAAGGATTTCCGCCGTGCAGCGACAATGCGAACGAGAACGAACCGCTGTCTCTGTCGTTGGCTCTTATATATCTTTTAGAAAGGAAAAAATAAAATTGCTCCATGACCAAACTGTCAAGGCAGGTGCTACGACTTGATCAGAGGACACATGGAATTTGAAGATTCGTGGACCGTCTCGATGCTTTCCCGTTCTACCCTGCCATACCGCCGCCTATCTCCTCCTTTTCTGACCGATGCCGTGACACATTCTGTCCTAATAAATTGTTTTACTAGAACATGGTTGTACGTTCCCCAGCTTGAAATTAAAATTTTCCTACAAGTAAAAGAAGAGAAACCATCATTGTCATTCAAGCCTTTTTTTGATCAGGGGCGTCGGTTGTGAAAAAGAACAAATATGATCCAGAATCTTCTCCCCCGATGTAACCAGTGTCAGCTCATGATAATCTAAGTTTCAGATTTCATCCAGCCACTCTGCTCTTTTTTCAGTTATTGTTTACACTATTAGCTTATCCTCTCAATCTTGCATAACTATTGTCTAACTTATATCATCATTTCTTACCATGATTAACATGTCATTTTCATGACCTCCAAGGAGATTCAGGCCTCCAAATTGTAGGCATATCTGAAACTATGCTTGTTGGGATGCTCTTACTAGGATTGTTTTTTTTTTTTTTTTCCTTCTTTTTCTCTTCAAACAGACGGAGAAGATGAGTGAAAATACCTCAATGTCTGCAGTGCATTCTCACCTTGAAGTGAGTTTTCTATGTTTATTTTGTAATGCGCCTTGCATAGTGGCTTGTTTCACATGTCTACCAACTATATCGTGCAGTACTTACGATGTAATTTTAACTGTTATATCTTTCTTGAATTGTAGAGTGGTTAAATTCATAATCATAGTTGTGGAAACAATCAGAATGTAATTGTTTATTTTGTTATTCTATTGGTTCCAAAGTTTCTTCATCAATATTTTGATTTTCCACTTATGGTTCCATTTCAATTTCTTGATTAGAACAGATGGGTTCGGTTAGTGGTAGATCAGACAATGAGTTTGAGGATGAAAGTTTTGTTAGCCCTGTCACACCTGCTAGGAAGTCTCTTGATTTGAACAGAGGCCAGCATGGAACCCTTTCAGATGCTGAACAAGAATTTTCTGTAAAATATCTGAAAAGTGAACTGTTCAGGAGCATAAAGGTTGTGCTATTTACAGCCAAGATCAATATATTGATGCCTTGTGGGCCTGTAGCAGTCTTGATCAATTATTTAACTGCTAACCATGTGAGTTTACTGATCTGTACCTGTACATCACCCATTGTTGTTTTATCTGCAAACATTAGCAAATTATTTTAAATGCAGTCTAAATCCAGTTTACAGATCTTGTTTCTTTGACATGTTATTCTGAAACTTATGTAGGCATGGGTTTTCTTTTTAAGCATGTTGGGTATTATTCCTTTAGCAGAACGTTTAGGATTTGCTACCGAGTAAGAAGTCCTATCATTTTTTTTCCCTCCAATCATTTATTATATTTCTTGCCTTTATTGATAGTTATCCTCAGTTTACCTATGTATCATGACTATAAGCTGATGCAGTTTTCCTTTCCCTATGATGCAGGCAGTTAGCATCTTTACTGGACCAACAGGTTAGCTTTTGTTTTCTGTAAATATTAGAATTCCAGGTCTTTTTTTTTTCTTGGTTTTCTATATTAAGTTTGGGTACTGAACATTTTACAAGTCATGTTTAATGCCAATATACAGACACTGCTATTTTGGTGATGGCTTATATCAAGGATCATTGAAGATCGTTGTTTCTTTTAAGAAATTAAAGCATATCTAGCAATCGTTGTATTCTTTTAAGAAATTAAAGCATATCCAGCACTAATCATAGTAAATAACCATCTACTATGATGGTGAGTTTTTGTAGTCAGCAATCTATCTCTTCACATTTCTACCATTATTCTCTATTGGGCTGCTGCAAGTTTTTTATTCCATTTTGTTCAATTAACTTGAAAAAATTGTGAAAAACTTGAGAAACCAAGATTTCATCAAGGACAAATGACCATATTATGGGATAATAATCCATCAAGGACAAATGACCGTAGGCATATGCATATTATGGGATAAGCCTTTTTTTAGATGATATTATGTGTATGATATGCATAGGCAATTCTTGTACTTTCCGCAAACTCATTTCAAATAACTTTTGAAAAGTTTGCCTCGTAGATGCTGATTGGGCTTGAGACTCCTATGGAGACAGCCACAGAATACAATGATGAACAGATTGGGGAGCACAAGCATAAGTTCAATATATATAGTATATTTGGAATGCTCTTGAGAACATTTGTCTCCAAATACCTCATAGTGGAAATCAATGAAGGGTCTCTCAAAACGAAAACCAGCATCATTGATCATGATCTACAATATGTAAAAGACTAGAAACTAAATAGTATTTATTTTGGATCTCCGTTGCTAGTAAAAATGAATGGTTGCAATATAGCTAGTGAGCAAAAACATATGAGGTTTGGATATTTTAGAGCTATAGATCAAGCTAAAACATGATATCACATTGTTAAAATTGTTGATTTTGTTTTCATTTGATGCATGAATAAAAGATCTCAAAAAATTATGATTTTTTGTTACAAGGCATTTTACATTATCGTAGATCATGATCAACAGTATTGATTTTCATTTTGAGAGGCCATTCATTGATTTTCACTAGGAAGTAGTTGGAGCCAAATGCTCTCAAGTATTCTAGTCTCTCTCTCTGTGTGTGTGTGTGTGTGTGTGTGATGTGCAAAACCAGGATAAAAGTTAGCAATCAGAACAGGATAAAATAGGGACATCTTTTTTTTTTCAGCAGGAAAAGAGGACTAGTCTCTATTGGGCCAAAGTTTCATATGAAGCTCTTTTTGTGTGGTGTGAGTATCAATCAGGCAAAGCAAATTGAGGAGAGTGGCAGTGTATATTTGTTGCAATATGTACTAATGATGAAAGGAGGGTGAAAATGTGAAATTTATTTTTTGAAAACTTGTCCCTTTTCTTACAAAATTGGATATTTCACTTGAGATGGTGGAATTTTCAACTCCCTTATAGCGACTTTGACTAAGAGATGAATTCCCATATTAGTGCAAGAGTAGTAAGAGTAGATATATGTAATTGTCATTATCCTTTATTTCTATTCAATTCTCTTTGGAGGCAAGGCAATCTCTTTCTTTTAGTGTAAAGTTGAGGGATCTATCCTTTGCCTAGCTTTTGAGTTAAATAGTGTAGCTGCGATTGCTTTATCATATATTCTAGCTTGTCGTATTTTCCATGATTTATCCTTTACTCATTTTGAGACTAATTTTTTGATGATGTGTAAGCATGTAGCCATATGATGATGTAATCATCCTAGTGTGATTTCCTAATGCAAATAATCATTGTTAACAAATGCTCCTCAATTTTTTATAGTATCAAGTAACTGGGTTATTTGCAAGCTTTCCTATAAACTATAGATTCCTGCTATTGGATGATGAGAACCCCCTTTTTGCAGCTATTTTTATGATTGCTTCTGAAGTTTGTATTCTCCAAGGGATGCTAAGGCCTTGAATCACTGTTATGACTTTTGGTTACGATCTCTTCGAAAAATGTTTTGACCATGTCTTCGTTGGATCAATCCACTGGAACATCTTTAGAATCCAGCAAGTTGTTTGTCTATGGCACCTGGAGTCGAATAAGAGTTTGAGACATGGTGGATTTTAAACCCTAACCAAGATGGTTAAGAACTGTTGGTTCATCGTTAGGGAGCAGGCAAGGTTGGGAGCTTCTTAACTCTCATTAGGTTTACTAACTAGTGACATGACAACCTGGCCTTTTCTTCACATCAAGGTCTCTCATTACAAGTGGGTAATTACCCTTGCTTTCCTCATGTCACGGCCTTAAGAGTTAGTATTGCTTTAGGAGTTAGGATCCCTTCACATTACCTACCAGCACCCATTTGCTAACATAGCATTTGGCATGGCTGCCAGTTTTTGGAAAATGAAAATAGCTTCTCTTTCTTCAAAAACTAAAAACTTAGAAATTTGTTTGGCAGGAAATATGGTGGACGGTGGTGATGGTGGGCAGGGTGGGGGATGATAATGACCCACAACAAGCGGTGGGAGGTGGTGATCAGTGGCAGGGGAATGGCCAGCCGTGATGGCTGGTAGCAGGTGAAGGTGGCGGCCAATGTGGGTGTGGTGACCAGTGGTGTGCAGTGGGTGTGGTGATAGGCTGTTGCCATTTTTCAAAAAAGTCAAAATCATATTTCCTGGTTTAAATAATTTCTAGAAACTGGTTTCCAGTTTCGAAAAAGTGAAAATGAAATCTGTGTTAGCAAACACCTGTTCTGCCCTGAGTTGTGTTTATGGGAAAAAGAAAAAAAAAGAACTGAAATCTGGAAGCCTTGTCAAAAAGGGGCCTAAGTGATCATATCTATCCTGATTTGGTGACTTGTGAGGCCTCTCCACTCTTCCTTCCTTACATTCTTTATTTTCATGAAAAGAATGTTCTACACATGCATATTGGAGTGTTAATTAAATAATTAATATCATCTATTATGGCCCTACGAGAACCTATTTAACCTTACTTCAATGCTTTGTGATTTCTTTTTTCCTATTTTTGATTATGGTGAAGATTTTTTTTTAACCATTTTAGAGGTCCTGGTATCCACAACTCACATCTGTTGATTGTGGTGCTGATTCATGTTTTACACTTTGTGCCCACTAGGCTGCTTTCTTTTGAGACTTTTCTCACCAATTTCAGTGGTTTACTTTTGATGGCTTTCTTGTAGGGATCCACATGCTGGTTTTGCTGATCTGCTGAATCCTAGGTTACATTTGATACCCCCATTGTTAGCTTCTTGTGATCTGTGAATGCCCACTTTTACGATTGTCCCAAATTTGGTGACTGATGCTTTTACAACTAAAGTTATCTGGTTTTGTGTTTTACAGTTGTCCTGCTGAATCAACTGCCTGTCTAATTGTTATAGTTCCAAACATTAATCAGATAACTATTAAGTTTATGATTAGGATATGTAGTTTCTTTTTGTTATAGTTTTCTATCATTTAGCTGTTTTTTTTACTAATTTATTAAATTTTGATCTATGATTTTACTATTAAGATAACATGATGAACCACGTGGAACACAATACTGTTTTTACTGCATCCTCTAACAAAGGTTGCATGCATCATGAGGTTGTCAGGTGTATCCTGAAAGAGAAGAATGGTGAACACTTTACCTCTTTTTCTTTCCTTTTTCTTTTTCCTGAGAGGAGAACTGCCCAGGAGCTTCCCAAATTTGGATGCTTGGGATTCGCTGCTCAAGAGTTGAACCCAGAGCTTCCAGAATTAGATGAAGGTGGTCTTTCCTCTTAGGCAATGCCCAGTTCAAGTGAAGCTGTCAGATGATAATCTTTTAGCTGGTATCGATGGAGATGCTAAGACCAAATTTGATTGCTTCAAATGTTCTATCTGTTGTAAATTTAATGAATTCACTTGAATTTGTCTTTCTAGAGAAACCTAATATATTGAATAATTCATTCAACACCTGCTCCAAGTTTGATTGTGATCGATCTAGCAACCTTGGAGATTGGCACATCCTACCCTCACCACACCATGGTTTATTTTCTTATCTAGGAAGAATAATATTTCAGTTAATAGTTGATTTTTGTTGAATTTATTATGAATAAGTGCTTTCTACATATATGGCATTGGCATGGTTATTACCACTATGTCTGAGTGATTCACTTATTATTTTATCATTTCATTTTGACATGCAGTGGGTGGTCTTTTAAATGCTACCTTTGGTAATGCAACGGAATTGATAATATCAATCTTCACACTAAAAAGTGGAATGATATGTGTTGTTCAACAGTCACTTTTGGGATCTATATTGCTGAACATGCTGCTGGTCCTTGGGTGTGCATTCTTCAGTGGAGGGATTGTTTTTTTAAAAAACCAGCAGGTTTTTAATAAGGTATTTACTTTCATATCTGGTGGGCATATTGTGACTTTGTATCATAAAAGTTAGTGAGTGCTATTTTTATGGACAGGCAACTGCTGTAGTGAACTCTGGATTGCTTTTAATGGCAGTCATGGGCTTACTGTTTCCTGCTGTGCTCCACTACACCCACACTGAAGTACAATATGGCAAGTCGGAATTAGCCCTTTCAAGATTTAGCAGCTGCATTATGCTTGTGGCTTATGCTGCCTATCTCTTTTTCCAGTTAAAAAACAGAAATATGTATGACCCAGTTAACGAGGTGGGTCCTGTATACATTATTGCAAACATTTAAGTATAAATGGTATGCTGGATTCTTATGGCATTTAATATGTAGCTTGGTTGTATAAAGCATTCCATTTATGTGGATAGTTTTATAATGTTTATTGGCCTGTTAAAATGAAGATTAAATTGTAACTATTGTCATTTTTTGATGTTCTGGTGATTCTTTTCCTTAAACTACTTGTTTTACATGTTGGTTAATTTTTTACCCTAATAGCTTTCTTACTTTATTGAGTTAGATAGTTTCTTGATAAGAAGTTGGACAGTGGCAACCTTCTTTATAATGGTTGAATGGCATGCTACATAGAGTACCAGCCTGTTGGCCAATCTGACATATGGGTCCATAGTAGAACTAGCGAATTCTTATCCATTTACAGCCATTGAGGAGGGGGAAAAACACTTATCCATAGTTTTCCATTTTATCTCTCCTTTAGGTTAAAAGTGGGTCATCATGCAGATGATGATCATAAGTAACTTTGCTGTGATTGTTATTAAATTCAAAGACTTGTCTTTCATTATTTCCTTAAACCTTAAAATGGAGAATTCTGGTACTAGCCTTGTTCTGTTGTGTTTTTTAGCTTCTCTGTACTCAGAAACCTACACTCGTTCCATGCTTGATTTACCATAATACTTCACTTTTCTGAATGCAGATTAACATATACTGATGTACCTGAGAATTAATTTAAACAAAAGTTTATTTAAACTAATTTGTGAAATGCTCTATAATATCAGTGAATTGTTGGCAGATGCGCACATTTGCTCATGCAAATACCCCAAACTTTTCTGTATTCATGCAGTTCTTATCATACTTGGGTTTCAAGATTGTCAAATGATGTTCTTTAAATTCATGTGTAAGGGAGGAAACCAGCATGCAGGTGGCTTAGATGTTGAGGAAGTCGCTGAGATTTCTCAATGGGAGGCAATCATCTGGCTTGCAATTTTGACTGCTTGGATTTCAGTCCTCTCTGAATACTTGGTTGATGCCTTGCAGGTAATTTATCTGGTAATTATGGTGTTATCTTTCTCATTCATCCCTTTTTTTGGTTTTTGGTGTCATTTATTGTCATATTGAGTATTCAGCTTTATAGTTCTTGTCTAATGACTAAATGAAACAACTATTTACACAGAGATACTTGGGGATTACTTAATATTCCAGGACATCTTCAGATAACATCCATGAACTATATTCCATGCCACTCTTTTTTTAATGAACTGTTCAACAAAATAAATGTGCAAATTCAAATGGATTTTTTTAAAAAAAATTCTATTTATTAGAAATATGTATGAAATGCACAAGCCATGGTTAAATGATTTTAGTTTCATATATGACAAGAGTACCGTTTCCTTGAATTCGTTCTGTTGCCATTTCATTATTTCTTTCTTTCTTTCCAATATAATCTGTCTTTCTGCCACTATTTCATCCATAATCTCTTTAGTTTGTGTTTGAATTTCACAGGGGGTTTCAGTTGCATGGAGAATTCCTGTTTCTTTTATAAGTGTTATTTTGCTCCCAATTGTGGGGAATGCTGCTGAGCATGCAAGTGCCATTATATTTGCCATGAAGGATAAACTTGTAAGTTTCTTAACTCTAAATGTTCCTTCTCAGTCATGCAAAATTGGTTTTTTTTCGATTTCCTTATGCAGGACATTTCCCTTGGAGTTGCAATAGGATCATGTACGCAAATATCCATGTTTGGGGTAAGCATATCACTACATCTTCTTGTACCTTTGTCATCATTGAAGTTATTTTGTATAATATCTAGGAGTTGTCTAAAAGTGTTCCAAGCTGCAGCTAAATGTATAGAACGCACCTTTTTATAGAGTTGTATGCTTGGAACAATGGTTACTTCGAAATTAAATAGATTCTGCTTCGGGCTTTTTTGATGTTCTTTGATGATATTCTCTCATCTGCATAGTTTATGTGTCTAAGTCTTTCTGCTGTACTGTTTTGCAGATCCCATTCTGCATGGTAATAGGGTGGATTATGGGACAACCAATGGACTTAAATTTTCAACTTTTTGAGACAGCAACTCTCTTTATTACAGTATTAGTTGTAGCCTTCATGTTGCAGGTACTCATGCAAATTAGGAAAAAGTATTATCTTCTTCTAGAAATTTGGAATTATTTCATGGAAATTGAAATGATGGCTTTTCTTTTGTTCAGAAACATAAATGTAGATTGATCTCTAGCTTCTTTCCTTAAATGGGTTGCTGCTCCTTCTCATATTCTTTTTTATTGATGAAATATATGGCCTAATTAAGAAATATAGTAATTAGGATGTGTTGGTGCAGAATCTGATTGTCGCTGGAGAAGCGCTGGAGTCGGAGAAGACGAGGTCGCAAGCGCTGGAGTCGGAGAAGACGAGGTCGCTGTTAATGACCCGCAAGACAAGTTTCGTCCAGAGCCTGAGAGGGGAGGCGGCTCCATCAAGACCCTCTGACGATCAAGTCAGCTCTTTCGACCAACAGAAATAGAGTACTCAGTAGAGAAAGCTGCAGAGCATTAAGAAGGAGAAAAAAGCTTGAAGAAAACGTATCTGGAGGGTCTCTTTTATAGCCCGGAGCCTGTAACAAACTGATGGTGATAGCCACGACCGCTTGGTAGTGGGCCGTTCGGGGCCACGTGGGGTTTGTTACAAAGAGTGGTGTCCGTTGTCGTGACGTGTCGGTCTGGTGATAGTTGAAGTTTGGATGGGATAGTTACAGGCAATGAAGGGCTCTTGGATGTTGTTGTTTCAGAGGAGTTCGGAGGCTCTCAGGATTGATCGTGCATTTGCTTTTATTCGCTATGTTGAAGATGTACGGCTTGGTCCTTTCAGACGGCTGGAAGAAATTCGGCCAAAAGAGAAATCCGGCAAGGGTTCGACCGGCGAAGGGGCCCGAAAGACGTCCAACCGAAAGAGTCCGACTGCGAGGGGTCCGCCTGGGCTGAGGACTGACTGATGGCCGCAATAAGCGAGCGCGACTGAAACACCGGTGCTCTGTTGTTCCTTTGAGATTCGGCCATTCTCGAGGTTGCTCATCGGTGAATAACGGTAAAGCGCTGAAATTCGTTTGGGAGCAGTTCGGAAGAAGTTCGACTGCTGGAGAAGTTCTACTGAAGGAGAAATGCAGGAGTTCGACTAAGATTCTGCCAAAAGAGAGATTCGAGGAAGTTCGTTCGAATGAGGCCATGTAGGTTATCGGAAGGAGATCGATCGAATGGGACGCGCAGGAGTCGGGGACTTAACCGATTCTTTAGGGCAGAAGCATTGACTGTTCAAGTTCGTCTAGAGAAGGAATTCACAATGCCTTGTCGAATCCGAAATCGGTCTTCCCAACCAATCGGATTATTTAACTGCAGTGTTGGAGATCGGCCATCTCAAAATGATTCAGAGTTCAAATACTCCTGCGGATCGAGGTTCAGTTTTTTTAGCTGCAACCAGATGGAACTGATTAAGAATCGGAGCCTTAGCCGAACTTCGGCAGGTGTGGATTTATTCTCAACACTAGTCTCCCTACTCCCGAGCTCGAAGTTCGAAGGACGGGAGTAAAACGGAGACTGTCGAAGTTCAGCAGATTTTTCAACCTTGTTAGGTTTCCCGCGTCTGGGTTGGATGGAAAAATTTGGTTTTTACCGGGCTGGCATCGAAGCTTCGTAAATGCAATGATCCGAAGAAACGTTTTTCGAATTTTTCGCTTGAAGTTTGCCTGAAGTATAGCGCTATTAAGGATCTGCCCGTTGGAAGCTTTCTGCCATGATGAGTGGAACACGCATCGATCAGAGATCGGCTAGAGAAAATCTGCAATCATAACTGTCTTGGAACACCAGGGTCTACTTAAACCCGCCTTCCTCCTCCGAGTCCTCACTTCTTCTAAAATCTTCATCTCCTTGCTTTAGTTTCCTTCTCCATGCCGTGCGAGAGTTCAAGCTTCTTTTTTCATTTTCTTTGGTTCCCGGCGCACTTCCATTCTATTTTCGTTTCATTCGTCATCCTCTTATTCTTTCCAGCCGATTTAGATCAGCTCTCCGACACTTTTTTTGGATTATCTCTGCATTCTTTGCTTTCTCGCTCTTTTTGTTCTTGTCGAAGTTTGAACATTTTATTTTTTTCTAATTTTTGGGTGATTCCTCGATTTTATCTTGATCCAAATGTCTACCGAGGGATCCTGGTCAACTTATTCTGCGAGCCCGACCCTTTTAATCTTGGTGAACCCACCTTCTGAGGAGGCGGAACCCTTGGGATCGGCCCGTCCTTTTGTGCCTGCAACCATTCCTTGCAGACTTCGGTCCGACGACCTTTTCCTAGCTAGGATTCAGTTCGGAATTCTTTTTGAATACGAGCACGAACTTTCTGGACTTGACGACCGAGCTTGCTCATCCGCTCCCGGCCGAACCTGTTTGTATGTCGAAACCCTTTGGGCCGGGCTTAGGTTACCCTTGCTTCCTTTCGTATCTAAGCCTATTCAGATTTCTTAATATTTTTCTTGTTGCTATGGCGCCGAACTTCTTTAAGTTCATCATATGATTTCTCTCTCTGTGCACCATAGTAGGCGTCCGACCTACCCTTTCCTTATTCTGCAACTTCTTCATCTTCAAACGCCATCCAACCGCCAAGGACTGGTGGCATGTATCTCCGCAGTTTGGCAAGAAGAGACTGCTTAAAGGTGCTCCTTCCTCCATTCACGGTTGGAAGGAGATTTTTTTTCATCTCCCATCCCTCTTTAGGGTTAGTACTTCCTTCGTGGGGTGAGATAAGAAAATCGGTCCGCCAAGCCCCCGAGCTAGAAAGTGAGGATTGGAGTTCAGTCGATAAGCTGAAGTCCTTTAATGCTCCACCGATACCTAACCTTCTGGACGAGCAGACCTTGTTCAATTTTGGTCTCAGTCCTCTTAACCCAACAGATAGTTCTTCATATTCAATCAGTTGGATGGTATTCTTTCTTTTGACCTTCAAACTTTATCTTCTTTGCAGAAATGACTCCAGAGGAACGGAATGGCTTGACAAAGGGAATCTAAACCCTTAAGAGGAAGGGTGGCCCTTCCGACGAACCGCGGAAGAAGGCTCGGATTGGAGAGTTGAGCCAGGCCATGCCAATTCGGTTCGTGACGGTCCTTGAGCCAGCCGTTATCATGCCGATCCCGGCCTTGTTTGATGAAGCCGCCCCTCCTGCTCCTGTTCGACAAGAGGGAGTTATGGAGAGGAAGAAGAAGAGGGTCATTGGCAAGAAAGTCAGACGGAGGCTAAGAGCTCCGAAGGAGAGGATCTTAGCCAAGAACAAGGTTCCCTGGACGACCGAGAGGTTCGACGAGTCCTTCGCTGCCTTTCTGGAGGTAAGTGGCTTCTTTTGATTTTGACTTCATGCCTTTCAGGCTTTAAAGTTAGGATCTTTTAGGATTCTGACTTTTCTTTTGTTTTGCAGTTGGGACACTACCTTTTTGCCCACTCCGAGGCAGCAAACCAAAATCGGGCCGAAGCTTCGAGAGCCCTAGAGGAAGCCCGTGCAGAAGTTGAGAAGGCTCGGGTCGAGGCCAACGTTCTGAAGGTTGCCTCAGAGACCCACTCGTCTGAAGTTGAACACCTTCAGAAGGAGTTGAGAAAGGAGTGCGGAGAGATGGCGAAGCTGAGGGCCGAGCTAGCTCTAGAGAAGGAGAAAAGGAAGGTGCAGGAGGAGGTCAATGCCGCCATGTAGAGGGCCGTGCAAGACTTCAAGTCCTCCAAAGATATGGAGGATATCAAAATAGCCTTCGCCCAGGAAGCTTTCTTGGAAGGGTTCCAGGTCTGCTTGGGGCGGGTCATCGAGAACTTTCCTGACATCAATCTGGACCTTCTCATAGAGGAGCCAGAGAATAGGGCTGGCTCCTCGCATGCTGACGCCGAGGTTGCTCCCGCTTCTCATGCCATCGAAGCTGCTCCAGAAATTTCAGAGTCTGCAGGTGCAGCATCTGAGCTTGTCCAAGAGTCGGAGGCGGCCGAGAATGTCCCGACCTCTCTAGTGGGCGAGCCGCCCGAGGTCTAAACTTTTGATATTTATGTACTTTTCCTTTTTTTCTTTTTTTTTGATGTACCAAACGTATTTGAAGTTGTTGGTGCGAAATCTGGTTGTCGCCGGAGAAGCGATGGAGTCGAAGAAGACGAGATCGCCATTAATGACCTGCAAGATAAGTCTCGTCCAGAGCCTAGGGGGTGGCTCCAGCAAGATCCTTCGATGATCAAGTCAGCTCTTTCGTCCAACAGAAATAGAGTACTCAGTAGAGAAAGTTGCAGAGTATTGAGAAGGAGAAGAGAGCTTGAAGAAAACATATCTGGAGGATCTCTTTTATAGCCCGGAGCCTGTAACAAACTGATGGTGACAGCTGCGACCGCTTGGTAGTGGGCCGTTTGGGTCCACGTGGGGTTTGTTACAAAGAGTGGTGTCCGTTGTCGTGACGTGCCGGTCTGGTGGAGACCCAATAGCTGGAGTTCGGACGGGGTAGTTACAGGCGACGAAGGGCTCTTGGACATTGTTTCGGAGGAGTTCGGAGGCTTTCAGGATTGACCATGCGTTGGCTTTTATTCGCTATGTTGAAGATGTACGCCGTGGTCCTTTCAGATAGCTGGAAGAAATTTGGCCAGAAGAGAAGTCCGGTAGGGGTTTGACCGGCGAAGGGGCTCGGAAGATGTCCAACTGAAAGGAGTCCGGCTGCGAGGGGTCCGCCTGGGCTAAGGGCTGACTGATGGCCGCAATAAGCGAGCGCGACTGAAACGCCGGTGTCTCTGTTGTTCCTTTGAGGTTCGGCCATTCTCGGGGTTGCTCACCGATGAATAACGGTAAAGCGCTGAAGTTCGTCTGAGGGTAGTTCGGAAGAAGTTCGACTACTGAAGGAGAAATGCAGGAGTTCGACTAAGATTCTGCCAAAAGGGAGATCCAAGGAAGTTCGTCCGAATGAGGCCACGCAGGTTATCGGAAGGAGATCGGTCGAACGGGACGCGCAGGAGCCGGGGACTTAACCGATTCTTTGGGGCAGAAGCATTGACTGTTCAAGTTCATCTGAAGAAGGAATCTGCAATGCCTTATCGAATTCGAAATTGGTCTTCCCAACCAATCGGATTCTCTTACTGCAGTATTGGAGGTCGGCCATCTCAGAATAATTCAGAGTTCGAATACTCCTGTAGATCGAGGTTTAGTTTTTATAGCTGCAACCGGATCGAACTGATTAAGAATTGAAGCCTTAGCCGAACTTCGGTAGGCGTGGATTTATCCTCAACATTAGTCCTACTCCCGAGTTCGAAGTTCGAAGGATGGGAGTAAAATGGAGATTGTCGAAGTTCGGTGGATTTTTCAACCCTGTTGGGTTTCTCGCATCTGGGTTGGATGGGAAATTTTGGCTTTTACCGGGCTAGCGTCAAAGCTTCATAAATGCACGGTGATCCGAAGAGACATTTTTCAAATTTTCCATCAGAAGTTTGTCCGGAGTACAGCGCTATTAAGGATCTGCCCGTTGAAAGCTTTCTGCCATAACGAGTAGGACATGTGTCGATCAGAGATCGACTGGAGGAAATCTGCAATCGTAACTATCTTGGAACTCCAGGGGCTACTTAAACCCGCCTTCCTCCTCCGAGTCCTCACTTCTTTTGAAATCTTCATCTCCTTGCTCTGGTTCCCTTCTCTATCCCGTGCGAGAGTTCAAGCTTCTTTTTCCATTTTCCTTGGTTTCCGACGCACCTTCATTCTATTTTCGTTTCATTCGTTATCCTCTTGTTCTTCCCAGTCGATTTAGGTCAGCTCTCCGACACTTTTTCGGATTATCTCTGCATTCTTTGCTTTCTCGCTTTTTGTTCTTGTCGAAGTTTGAACATTTTGTTTTTTTTTTAATGTTTGGGTGATTCCTCGATTTTACCTTGATCCAAATGTCTACCGAGGGATCCTAGTCAACTTGTTCTGCAAGCCCGGCCCTTTTAACCTTGGTGAACCCGCCTCCTGAGGAGGCAGAACCCTTGGGATCGGCCCGTCCTTTTGTGCCTGCAACCATTCCTTGCAGACTTCGGTCTGACGATCTTTCCCTAGCTAGGATTCAGTTCGAAATTCCTTCTGAATACGAGCTCGAACTTTTTGGACCTGACGATCGAGCTTGCTCACCCCCTCCTGGCCGAACCTGTTTGTATGTCGAAACTCTTCGGGCCGGGCTTAGGTTATCCTTGCCTCCTTTCGTATCTAGCCTATTCAGGTTTCTCAATATTTTTCTTGTTGCTATGGCGCCGAACTCCTTTAGGTTCATCATAGGATTTCTCTCTCTGTGCACCATGGTAGGCGTCTGACCTATCCTTTCTTTATTCCGCAAATTCTTCATCTTCAAACGCCATCCAACCGCCAAAGACTGGTGGTATGTATCTCCGCAGTTCGGCAAGAAGGAATTGCTTAAAGGTGCTCCTTCCTCCATTTACGGTTGGAAGGAGAAATTCTTTTTCGTCTCCCATCCCTCTTTAGGGTTAGGACTTCCTTCGTGGGGTGAGATAAGGGAATCGGTCCGCCAAGCCCCCGGGCTAGAAAGCGAGGATCGGAGTTTGGTCGATAAGCTAAAGTCCTTTAATGCTCCACCGATACCTAACCTTCTGGACGAGTAGACCTCTTGTTCAATTTTGGTCTCAGTCCTCTTAACCCAACAGGTAGTTCTTCATATTCAATCAGTTGGGTGGTATTCTTTCTTTTGACCTTCCAACTTTATCTTCTTTGCAGAAATGACTCCAAAGGAATGGAACCGCTTGACGAAGGGAATCCAAACCTTTAAAAGGAAGGGCGGCCCTTCCGGCGAACCGTAGAAGAAGGCTTAGACTAGAGAGTCGAGCCAGGCCGTGCCAATTTGGTTCGTGCTGGCCCTTGAGCCCGCCGTTATCGCACCGAGCCTAGCCTTGTTCGATGAAGCCGCCCCTCCTGCTCCTGTTCGGCAAGGGGGAGTTGTGGAGAGGAAGAAGAAGAGGGTCGTCGGCAAGAAAGTCAGACGAAAGGCTAAGAGCTCCGAAGGAGAGGATCTTAACCAAGAACAAGATTTCCTGGACGATCGAGAGGTTGTCCAGTCGCTGATGGAGGGGAGCGTCCTTCTCCACATCATAGAAAGGATGCGCCAGAAGGACGACGTCGAGAGGTTCGACGAGTCCTTCGCTGCCTTCCTGGAGGTAAGTGGCTTCTTCTGATTTTGACTTAATGCCTTTCAAGCTTTAAAGTTGAGATCTTTTAGGATTTTGACTCTCCTTTTGTTTTGCAGTTGGGATACTACTTTTTTGCTCACTCCGAGGCGGCAAACCAAAATCGGGTCGAAGCTTCGAGAGCCCTGGAGGAAGCCCATGCAGAAGCCGAGAAGGCTCGGGCCGAGGCCGACGTTCTGAAGGTTGCTTCGGAGACCCACTCGTCTGAAGTTGAACACCTTTAGAAGGAGTTGAGAGAGGAGCGCGGAGAGATGGCGAAGCTGAGGGCCGAGGTAGCTCTGGAGAAGGAGGAGAAAAGGAAGGCGCAGGAGGAGGTCAATGTCGCCATGGAGAGGGCCGTGCAAGACTTCAAGTCCTCCAAAGATATGGAGGATATCAAAATAGCTTTTGCCCAGGAAGCTTTCTTGGAAGGGTTCCAGGTCTGCTTGGGGCGGGTCACCGAGAACTTCCCTGACATCGATCTAGACCTCATAGAGGAGCCAGAGAATAGAGCTGGCTCCTCGCGTGCTGACGCCGAGGTTGCTCCTGCTGCCCATGCCGCCGAAGCTGCTCCAGAAATTTCAGAATCTGTAGGTACAGCATCTGAGCCTATCCAAGAGCCGGAGGCGACCGAGAATATCTCGACCTCTCTAGTGGGCGAGCCACCCGAGATCTAAACTTTTGATATTTATGTACTTTTTTTCTTATTCTCTTTTTTTTTTTTTGATGTACCAAACATATTTGAAGTAATGAAAATAAATCTTTCTTTTTCTTTACATTCTGCGCTGCATGTGATTCAGAACGCCTCCGACAACCAGGGCCACGACCCCCTTTCTCTGGTTGACGCCGACCCTTTACCTCAGGGAATTTCGTTCAAGCCTTTGATAAAGGGTTTGAAGAAGGAAGTCCACCAATTAGGAAAAAAGTTGAAGAAGGTTGAGGCCGACTTTCAGGCCTCTCGGAAGAACGCTTCGGAGGCGACTAAAGAAATCACTCACCTCTGAAGCTTACACATGAAAGATTCCGCGAGCTTCAGCATCCGGAAAGGAAATTTTGAGGAGCTTGCTGAACTTCGAAAGAGCGCGAGCGACAAGTCTTGGGCGTTGACAGCGAAGATCGGCTCTCTTGAAGTTGATCTTAAGGAGGCGAAAGAAAAAATCCGTCTCTTAGAAGGGAGCTCACCATGGTCCACCGACGAAACCCGGTATAATTGGGATTGGTCAAAAAAGTTCTCTTAGCTTCAGAAGCAACTGTAGGATGCTGAGGACTGATATAATGGTTACTGGGTGACCTGGGTAGGGAAGATCTCTAGGCTTGAAGGCGAGTTGAAGGCTACCAGGAATGAGGCAACCTATTTTCAGAGGAAGTTTTATAGCGTTCGACAGGTTGGATCAAGCGGTGAATCTGAGGAGCTCGCCTCTCTGAGGAGGACTGTTGGTGAGCTCTCGAAGGCTGTCGGGATGGAGAAAACTGAAGTTCAGCAGTTGAAGCTCCAGTTGACCTGCGAGCATCAAGCTGTCAAGGATGTTGAAGCTGAATTCGAAGTTTTAAGGAAGCAACGACGAGAGCTCGAGGCCAAGTTTGAGTACTCCAATAGAATGTACATCGACGGCCTATATAAGAAGGAGCTTGAGGAGGAGATCTTCAGATTGAAGGAAGCCTTGGTGATGGTTGGAGCCGATAGCCCGAAGTCTGAAGAGCCTTGGTGATGGCCGCCGTAGGACTTCACCTCCTTTCTTTTTCTTCATGTAATCGATTTCACCGATCTTTATTCCGTCTGTAATGCGTTTGTTCTTTCGCACAGTTGGTCATTGCCGACCTTCATTTTACTTTAGTGCGCCCCTTGTGTAATCGATTTTATTTGAAATGAACACAGCTTCATGACGACATGGTACCTCTTTTTTTTATATTATTTTTTTTTGCTGTCATCTTTTGTAGATGCGATTTTGGGTGCCTTGTTTTTCCCTCACTTTGTTTCTAATGAGACGCTTATCGTGGATGTCGGGCCAGAGGTCCGTCCCGTGGATCAGGGCGGGATTTTACCTTTGGCGTTTGACATGGCCGTAGGGGAATGTGCACGACAGTCGTTAATGGGGCTTTGGCCTTTTCCTTATTTTAGATTAGCGAGGCCTCGGCCTTCCACCTTTTGCGCGATTGTACAGGTTCGTCGAGTTCGTCGGCGGGATTTCTCCCCTCATCTCGTCTTGATTTGACGAGGCCTTCGACTTCGCTCGCATTAGGATGAGGTTCTCCTCCTTTTCCTAATGGGCTGTAGGGACACATTAGGGCCATTGGTAGGGCCTCTTTCTTCATCTCATCTTAGTTCAACGAGGACTTCGACTTTGCTCACGTTAGGATGAGGTTCTCCTTCTATTCCTAATGGACTGTAGGGGCACATTAGGGCCGTTAGTAGGGCCTCTCTCCTCATCTCGTTTTAGTTCAATGAGGCCTTTGACTTTGCTCACATTAGGATGAGGTTCTCCTCCTATTCCTAACGAGCCACTTTAGGTTGCTTCAGAGAGTTATTAGTCATTACACAATTTTTGTGCCAAGACGTAATGATGTTAAGATAGAAAAATTTTATTGAAGAAAAGTCACTGATAGTACATTCTCAAGTTTTTTGAATTCCAAGGCTGCGGGAGTGTCGCTCCTTCGAGCTCCTTCAAGCGATAGATTCCGAGCTGGACGACCTCCTATACTTTATACGGACTTTCCTAATTTAGGACGAGCTTTTCTTAAACCTGAGGTTGCAAAATAGACGCCCACCGAAGCACCAAGTCCCCCACTCTGAATGCCTTGCTTTTTACTCTGAAGTTATAGTATCTGGCTACTCTTCGTCTGTAGGCTGCCATCTGAACTTGGGCTGCTTCTCTTTTTTTCTCTAGTAGATCGAGGTTGAATCTGAGGTCTTGTGAGTTACGCTGTTCATCGAAGGCCATGACCGGTGCTGACGGAAGTTTAAGCTTGATCAGGATGACTACCTCTATTCCAAAGGCCAAGACGAACGATGTTTCCCCAGTTGGTAGCCTTTAAGTAGTTCAGTACGTTTAGAAGACGTGGTAGAGTTCGTCCACCTAAGTCCTCGCTCTTTCAAGCCTTGCCTTGATGCCTTGTAGTAAAATTCTATTGGTCATTGCCTGTGGATGGGCCACTGACGTGAAGTGATGGGAGATGTTTAGATCTTCACAGAACTCAGCGAATCTCGTTCTAGCAAACTGTCGTCCGTTATCTGTTATAAGAGTTCAGGGCATACCAAACCGACAGACGATTGACTTTCAGACGAAGTCCTGCATCTTGGTCTCAGTATTTTTTGTTAATGGTTCAGCCTCGATCCATTTGATGAAGTAGTCGATCGCAACCAGGAGGAACTTTCATTGTCCGGAGGTCATTGGAAAGGGGCCGAGTATATCCATTCCCCACTACGCGAATGACCAAGGTGCACTTAGTGGAGTAAGCTCGGAGGCTGCCTGCCTTTGTATGTTTGCATTTCTCTGACAGCAGTCACATTTCTTGACATACTCTTTAGAGTCGTGGTGCAAGGTCGATCAATAGTATTCCTGCCGAAGTAGTCTCTATGATAGGGATCTGGCTTCTACATGACTTTCGCAAATTTTCTCATGTACTTTTCATAATGCGAAATCAGCCTCTGAAGGTCGGAGACATTTCAAAAGCGGTAGAGAATACGACCTTTTATATAGCTTGCCTTCATACGACTTTTTATATAGCTTGCCTTCATACAGAACATATCGGAAAGCTTGATTCCTGAGTTTTCGAGCTTCTTTCGGATCACGAGGAAGAGCTCCATCCTTGAGGTAGGCAACTAACGGGTCGATCCAGCTCGGCTCATACTCAACTTGCATTAAAGGTTGCGACTCCTCTGAGTCTGGGCACTTTAGAATTTCAAAAAATACTTCTTTGGATAGTTCGATTGGGGCTAGGGTGGCCAATTTAGAGAGAAGGTCGGCTCTCGTATTCTCTGCTCTCAGAATTTGCTGAATGCTAAAATTGTTGAAGGCCGAAGTTAAGTTCTTTACTTTCTCAAGATATTTCATCATGCTTTCCTCTTGGGCTTCATAGCTGCTGCTAACCTGTCCGACCACCAGCTGAGAATCGCTGAAAACTTAGAGCCGATCCACCTCCAACTCTTTCGCTATTCTTAATCCAGCAATCAGAGCTTCATATTCAGCCCTATTATTAGTTGTAGGAAATCCGAAACGTAGCGTATATTCGGCGATGATTTTCTTGGGATTAACCAAGACCAACCCCGCACTTGCTCCAGTAGTGTTGGATGAACCATCCACGTACAGGGCCTAAAAACCTTCGAAAAGGTCGGCGCTCTCTTTGAGGGGGCTCGGTTGCAACCACAGAAAGCTGGTTTCGTCCTGCTAGGCTCGGCTTCATCTAAAATGATGCATTCTACTACAAAATCTGCTAATATCTGGGGTTTGATCGACGATCGAGGTCGGTAGTTGATGTCAAATTCTGTAAGCTCGATTGTCCATTTTGCGACTCTTCCGAAGGTATCCATTCAATGAAGAACTGCTTTAATTGGTTGATCTGTGAGGATAGTTATGGTGTGCCCCTGAAAGTAAGGTCGGAGTCTCCTGGTGGCAATTAGAAAAGAGTAAGTCAATTTTTCTAATTTAGAGTAGCTGGTCTCTACATCCCTTAGGATTCGGCTTATATAGTAGATTGGCCGTTGCACTTTCGCTTCCTTCCTGATCAGGACTGCTGCTAGGGCTGCCGGGGAGACCGCTAGGTACGAGAATAATTCTTCTCCGAACTCAGGCTTTGCCAGCAGTGGAGGCGAGTCGAGGTAGTTTTGAAGCTCCTCAAATGCCTATTGGCATTCCGCCGTTCAGCAGAAGCTCTTTGGTTGTTTGAGAACTTGAAAGAAGGGCATGCATCACTCGACCGATCCCGAGACGAAGCGGTTTAGGGATGCCACCTTTTCAGTCAGATGCTAAACTTCTTTGATTATTTTTGGAGTGGTCATCTCCTGAACAGCCCAGATTTTCTCTAGATTTGCCTCAATTCTGCATCTCGACACCATGAATCCCAAGAACTTCCCCGAGATTACATCGAAGGCGCATTTGGTCGGATTCAGCTTCATCTTGTACTTCTTAAGTGCGTTGAAGATTTCTTCGAGGTCAGCAATATGGTTAATTGAAGCTCAGCTTTTGACGAGCATGTCATCCACATACACCTCCATGTTTCGTCCGATCTGCTTTTTGAAGATTTTGTTGATCAGGCGTTGGTATGTTGCCCCTGCATTCTTGAGTCCAAAAGGCATAACCCTGTAACAGTAAAGACCACGATCAATAACAAAAGCGATTTTCTCCTCATCTTCTGGCGCCATCTGGATTTGATTATAGCCGGAAAAGGCATCCATGAAGGTGAGGAGCTCGTGGCCTGAGATTGCATCCACCAGTTGATCAATCCTGGGCAGAGGGTAGCTGTCCTTTGGGCAAGTTTTGTTCAGCTTTTTAAAGTCTATACACATCCTTCACTTGTCGTTTGTCTTTTTGACGAGCACCACATTTGAGATCCAGCTTGGGTAGTTAACTTCCCAGATGAATCCAGCCTTGAGGAGCTTGTCGACTTTTCTGCAATTGCTTTCTACCTCTCCGGAGCATGGCTGCGCATCTTCTCTTTTACTGGCCGACATTTAGGATCAGCAGCCAATCGATGTTCCATGACCTCGGCATTAATTTCCGACATATCCGTTGGGGTCCAGGCGAAGACGTCCGCATTCTTCCGAAGGAAGACGATGAGTTGCTCTCGAACCTCATCCCCCAAGTTAGAGCCGATCTGCATAGTGTGCTCCATATTTCTGTCGTTCAATAGGATGGAAACGAGGTCTTCTATAGGCTCGTCCTGCTTCTCCGTAAGGTCGTCGCGGACATCCAGCCCATCAATAGGGCAAAGGTCGGGCTGGGTATTTTTTTGTAGGACAATAGAGCAACAGTGTCTTGCCAAGGCCTGGTCTCCCCTGATCTCTCCAATTCCGCAGTTTGTCGGAAACTTCACCTTTAAGTAGTAAGTTGATACTACAACTCGGAGTGCGTTCAAACTAGGTCGGCCAAGAATAGCATTGTAGGCTGATGGGGCTTTTACAACTAGGAAATCAACCTGTGCCTTAGCCAGCGTCGGACGTTGCCCTGCAGCCACAGTCAAAGTTATTATGCCCTCAATCGGCACGGCATCGCCAGTGAAGCCTACCAACGGAGAGTTCATAAGTCCTAAATGATTATTAGGTAAAGATATTTTTTAGAAAGCATCATAAAACAAAACATCAGCAGAGCTTCTATTATTTACCAAAACGTGGCGTACATCATAGTCAGCAATGTTTAAAGAGATTACAACCACGTCATTGTGCGGGAATTGGACTCCTTGGGCATCCTCATTGGTGAAAGCAATGGGCTCCTCAGTTCTCCGCCTCTTCTCGGGCTCTGCTGATCCGCTAGCCTTCCCTCGTCGAAGTCCCCCAGAGATGGTGTTGATGATGCCGAGGGGTGGCCGATCTGCCTGCTGCTCCTCCCCCTTGGCGGTTCAAGCTGCAGCAGTGCCCTTGGCCGATCTTTCCGTCCCTCAGGCCGACATCATAAGAATTTGCCGAGCCTGCCTCGCCTGATGAGCTCCTCGATCTCGTCTTGGAGCTGGATACATTCTTCTGTGTCATGACCGTGGTCACGATGATAGAGGCAATACTTGTTCGGGTTACTTCTGTCAGGATAGGAGCGCATTCTTTCCGGCCTTGGCAGCTGCTCCTTGATCTCCATTAGTACTTAGATTTTTGGGGCGTTGAGAGGGGCATAGTTGTGGAACCTTCGTAGGGAGAGCCTCGCCGCGTCCTTCTTTCAGGGCTTCTTGGACGACGAGCCTGAGGAGTTCTGACTTGCTTGCGCTCGGAGGGAGTCCGGGAGCACGGCCAAACCTCGCTCAGCTTCTCTTTATATGCGGGCTTATTCGGCTCGCCAATTCGCTGCTCTTCTACGGCTTCATTATCCTTGGCCTTGAAGGCCTTTTTTGCTCGGACATAGCCTTCAGCCTAAGCCAACATATCAGCAAAATTCCTGGGGTACTTCTTCTCCAGGGAGAATGACAGATTATTCTTCTGAAGGCCGCCTTTTAGTGCAGCCATGGTGACAGACTAGTCCAGATTTCGGACTTCTAGGGCAGCCACGTTGAAGCGATTGACATAAGCTCGGATGGATTCTTCCTCTTGCTGCTTGATGTTCATGAGGGAGTCGGAACCTCAGCGGGGGTGCCGGCTGCTTATGAAATGAGCTGCAAACTGGTGGCTCATTTGATCAAAAGAGAAGATGGTATTCGGCTTGAGGGCCGAGTACTAATTTTTGACTACTCCTTTCAAGGTAGATGGGAATGCTTGGCACAGAATGGCGTCAGGCACGTCGTGGAGCAGCATCATCGTCCGGAAGGCATCCAGGTGGTCGACCGGATCGGTAGTCCTGTCGTAGCTCTCGAATTGGGGGAGCTTGAAGTTTGGCGGGATAGATTCCTGCATGATGCAGTGAGAAAGAGGAGGGTCATTACCGTGGAAGAAGGATGCATGGCGGAGTTCTTCGATCTGCCGGTTCATCTCTTGCAGTTTCTGGTCCAGGAGATCCTTCCGATCGCGGATTTTCAAGATTTTCTGACTGAACGAAGGCAAAGTCCCCCTAGGGGTAGAGTCATAATCAGAGCAGGGGCTCTCGGCCCTTTGCTTCCCCTTTTCAGAGGTCATCAGCCGGCTAACCCGAGTCGGCCATCCTCAGATCAGATCGTGGGGCTCCGGAGAAGCCTGCTCCGGTCGAATTGGCACCGGAGGTTGCTGTTGCTGCATGGCCTGCACTGCTTCTATGAGGCTGCGAACTTGCTGGACTAGTAGGTTGAACTGCTCCGCATCCACCATTGTTACAGGTGGAGCCAGAGTTGCCGGGATGAGACAGGGGTGGGCAGATCTGGATGGGATCTGACTGCGGAGGCCGTTGACTATCGAGTGGAAGCCTTCCTGGGAGACATCTTTTCTGAGGACTCTAGAGGAGAAGAAGTAGAGATCTCCGCTGAGCACTCCTTTAAGAACAAAGGAACCTCAAAAGGCAGAGGTTGATCCTTTCTCTAGTGCCAATCCTGTTAGTGTGAAATTTGGTTGTCGCAGGATAAACGCTGGAGTTGGAGAAGACAAGGCCGCCGTTAATGACCTGCAAGACAAGTCTCGTCCAGAGCCTGGGGGAGGCGGCTCCGGTAAGACCCTCTGACGATCAAGTCAGCTCTTTCGGCCAACAGAAATGGAGTACTCAGTAGAAAAAGCTGCAGAGTATTGAGAAGGAAAAGAGAGCTTGAAGAAAACGTATCTGGAGGATCCCTTTTATAGCCCGGAGCCCGTAACAAACTGATGGTGACAGCCGCGACCGCTTGGTAGTGGGCCGTTCGGGGCCATGTGAGGTTTGTTACAAAGAGTGGTGTCCGTTGTCGTGACGTGTCGGTCTGGTGGAGATCCAACAGCTGGAGTTCGGATGGGATAGTTACAGGCGACGAAGGGCTTTTGGACGTTGTTGTTCCGGAGGAGTTCGGAGGCTCTCAGGATTGACCGTGCGTTGGCTTTTATTTGCTATGTTGAAGATGTACGCTGTGGTTCTTTTAAACGGCTGGAAGGAATTCGGCTAGAAGAGAAGTCCGGCAGGGGTTCGACCGATGAAGGGGCCCGGAAGACGTCCAACCGAAAGGAGTTCGGCTGTGAGTGGTCCGCCTGGGCTGAGGACTGACTGATGGCCGCAATAAGCGAGCACGACTGAAACACTGGTGTCTCTGTTGTTCCTTTGAGGTTCGGTCATTCTTGGGGTTGCTCACGGGTGAATAACGGTAAAGTGCTGAAGTTCATCTTGGGGCAGTTCGGAAGAAGTTCGACTATCGGAGAAGTTCTGCTGAAGGAGAAATGCAGGAGTTCGATTAAGATTCTGCCAAAAGGGAGATCCGAGGAAGTTCGTCTGAATGAGGCCACGCAGGTTATCGGAAGGAGATCGGCCGAACGGGAAGTGCAGGTGCCGGGAATTAACCGGTTCTCTGGGGCAGAAGCATTGACTGTTCAAGTTCGTCTGGAGAAGGAATCCGTAACGTCTTATCGAGTCCGAAATCGGTCTTCTCAACCAATCAGATTATCTGACTGCAGTGTTGGAGGTCGTCCATCTCAGAATGATTCAGAATTCGAATACTCCCGTGGGTCGAGATTCAGTTTTTATAGCTGCAACCGGACGGAACTGATTAAGAATCGGAGCCTTAGCCGAACTTCGGCGGGCGTGGATTTATCCCCAACAAGGATGTATTCATTTGATAAGTTTTGACATTTATTCCTCTAATTTGATCGTAAATACTGCAATTAACTATATGTTTGGTAACCAAGGTTTCAAATACCACTGAAATGGGATGATGGGAATGTTACCAATACCATTCTGGCATGTTTCCAACACTAGTATATAGTGTGTTGGTACTTAGTACTGTACCATTCATGCAAAAAAGGGTAGGAGATCTGGTATTGATATTTGGAACCTTGTTGGTAACAATGTGTTTGGTTTATCAGTTGCTCAATGATCACTTGTTCCTAATTTTACTTCTAATTAAAATTTATTTTAGCTTAACTAATTCTTAATCCCAAATTAGATAGGGAGCTACATGAATTCTTTTCCTCCATTCTGCTCTATTTAGGGTCATATGTTCTAAAAGATGTAGTGATATCAAATCCTTTACTACTTCATTTCATATGGTTTTCGGTGGACTTCTACCTCTCTTTCTTTCTATATGTATGAAATCACTCATTTGTACTGGTGCATCCCTAGCCTATGTTGTACATGTCTAAACTATTTAAGTCATCCTCTCAATTTGTTCTTGATTGGTGCTACCTCCACCTTTCTATGAATGACTTTATTCTTTATAGTATCTTTTCTTGTATTACAACATATCCATCTCAACATTGTCATTTAGGTCACACTTATCTTGTGCACATATTTTTTTAATAGGCCAACATTCTGTACCAAGGTTCACCATCTTTGGATTGGATCCCGTCCTAGTAACCTCTTGGTACAGTATTGGTACACCTAGTATAAAGATCAGTTCAGTACATTGATACTTGGAACACCCCCTATATAGTGTATTAATTTGGTAGTGGTATTATATGATACACTTGGTGTCACACTCCCAACACTAAAATGATAATTCGAGGGCATGACAACCATCACATACTCATAAAGGTTAGCCCTATTAGCATGCATAGGTAGTAGTGATTATTAGAATGACTAAACTATTAAACAAAATACCACATATATTCATATACACCACCTCAAGTTATAAATAGGTATTTTCTTCCAAATTTACAACTCAAAACTTCTAGTATTTAAGTTATTTATACATAATCCTAAAAAATTGATTAGTATATACAAGTTGACCAGGACTAGATCTACTTTAGCTAAAAAGATGGTCTTGCTTTAAGTTCTTTCCCTCAAAGCTGATACGAGTCTGGTCTTTTGTCCTTGGATCTGGAAAAAGAAAAAAAAATGAAAACAATGTGCTTCATGGTAATAAATACATTTTATATAACTGGATCAAGCCATATTAAATAATTTAGCTCTATTAAATCATAAAAAATATGATACATCTTTACAAGTTCATAACATTTACTTCAATAGTATCCACATATTGAAATAATACATTTGATCTTTGGAATAATATCCACATAATGAAGCTATACATTTGATTATAGCAAAGTAAAATATCCTATGTTATATTCAACTATATATGCATTCACATGCTAGATCCCAAATATCAAGCTTATAATTAATTTTAGCTCTACAACTACAGCCACATACATCCCCTGTGACATGGGTCACTGTTACATTTAACCCATATGGCGGGAGGCCATTAAATTTTAGAACAGTGATCAACAGCCGTATTTAACCCCTATAGCTTTAGTTCATGCTACCATATTTAACTGTTGTGGTGTAGGTCATGTAATTAAGTTTGGATCCGTAACATAGTCAAGTTGAGAGTCAGGTGATATGCACACACACACATACACACACAATTCAAGCATTCTTTTCTTTGACAATAACAATTTTAGTTTTACGCTGATCATATAACAAATATAACTTTACATGGTTGATCCAATTATATAAACACAATACAAGTTATACTTAATAGGTGATGACCATGCAATTAACTAACGTTGATGCAATCATAATCAATTTCATATAGTTACAGAGATTTTTTCTATACATAAATTTGGAATCATAATAATTATTTGCACAATATTAGACATGGATTATTTTGCAAATAGTTTTAAATATGTGCTATAAAGCATAAAACATTTCTTACCTCGCACTCATTTACAACTAGGTAATTTAATCACTTCACAGGGATCTTTCAGGACCTAATAATTCAAAAACCACATATATATCGAATCAAAGCCACGTTAATATTTTAAAATAATTTCTAAAAATTCTCTAAAATTTTGAAATTTAATTTCTAGCTAACAGCTACTATAACAGGAGAAATTACAGCTTTTCTAGTAATCAGACCACTAACGTTGCCTTGTTTTTCTTCGTTGAACAATAGGAGGTGGGATGGTGGGGGTCCCTCTACGGCTTAGCTTAGAGAGAGAGGAGAAAGATTAATAAGGAGGGTGAGTGAGAGTGGAAGAGAGGTGGAAGAGAGGGCATGCTGCCCTCTCACTTGCTAACACACACACATAGATGGGAGAAGGGAGCACCCCCAACACACACATATTGTTGAAACATGCTGGGTTGGGCTAGCCCACACTTCTATTTGAGCCTGCTAGAATTTTTTTAGGGCTTTAGGTCGAGCCTAGGCCTGAAAACTTTTGGAAATATAAGCCCAAGCCTGATTTGAGCCTAGACCTGGGCCTTACCAAAGCCCATTGGGCTACTCGATTTAGCCATTTGGGCCAACAAGTGGATTGGCTTGAATTTGTGGAGAGTGATACAAGGCTTGGATGTGTTTTTCTTATTTTTGGTGCAAGTGGGGAGCGATTGGTTGGCTTCAAAGAGAGGATCGAGGTGGCCAAAGGCGGGAAAGAAGAGGGGGCATAGCAGCAAAAGTGGTGGTGGACTTGGGATTAGGGCAGCTAGAGATTCTAGAGAGGGGATCAGGGTAGCTGAAGGTGGGGAAGAAGAGGGAGCATGGTGGAGGCGATGGTGGTGGACTTGGGATTGGTGCAATTGGAGGCTCTAAAGAGGGGATCGAGGTGGTTGGAGTCAAGGAAGAAGAGGGGGGCGTAGCGGTAGCAATAGTGGTGGTGGACTCGAAATTATTGTGGAGGATGTGGGACCACAAGGATGGGGGGCCAATAGGTAGGTAGAGTGAGGGAAGTGAGAGGTAGAGGGATCGATGGTAGAGGCTATGGGGTGGGTGAAGGCTAGTTTAAGAGTTTTGATGGGGGAGCTTCGGCAACGAGGACAGGAGGGGGATTTGAGTTTTCGAGAATGAGAGAAAGCACCCTAGTGGAGTCGTGGAGGTGATAAAGAGGCATGGGCTGCATTTGGAAATGATATCGAGCCAAGCTTGTGGAGGTGATACAGGCCCAAGTTATAGAGGGGAGATAGGAGCCATAGTGGGCCCATTTTGGAAATAATACTGGACTAGGTATGGGCCTGAGTTCGAATTCCATTTCAGGTCTTGTCCAATCATGGGCTTGAGTCGGACCTAGGGTGGGCTAAAGATATATCCGAGTGTGGCCCGAAGAATATATGGGCTCTACATGTAAAGCCCAAACCTGATCTGAAGTTGGCCTGGCCTAATGGGCGTCAGGCCAGCCTGGACCCATTTCCAGCCCTACACACACATCTACACACATGGAGGGAGGAGAGAGTTATAGGGAGAGAGAGGAAGGAAGGGGGGGTTGAAGAGAAGGATAACGAGAAAGAGAAAAGGAGAGAGATGGGAGGCTGAGGCAATGGGGAGAAAGGAGTGAGAGAGACTGTGGGGTGGAGCCTAAGTGCTCGTAGGAGGGGTGATTGGGTGCTTGTGTGGGTGAGAGGCAAGAGAGCCTAGGTGCTCGTTGGATCCTAGGTGTGGGATAGAGGTGAGGTGAGGGCATTGAATGAAAGAAATAGGGGATATGTCCCTTGTCCTCTATCTCAGATAAGAACAGGGCACCGCCTTATGTGCGGTCCCTAATATGCGTTGGGCCCGGGCCATGAGCCTAGATATTATATCCTTCCTATTAATAAAATTTCATCCTCGAAATTAACATATTCAATTTCTCAAATAGTTGAGAATACTTTTGCCTCGTTTCTTCTTCTAGCACCTGAGTAACCTCTTGTATGGTATGATAACTCCTTTGTACTTTAATATATGGAATAACAAGGCATCATAATGCTTGGTCTTTTCAATCTACAATTTGCATGGGATACTCTTCATGTGTTAGATCTTCTTTGAGCTGCAAGGGTTCATACATTACAACATGACTAGGATTCGACACGTATTTCCTCAATATAGATACATGAAAAATATTATGTACACTAGCAAATGCAGGTGGCAGGGAAATTTTATAAACTACTACACCAATCCTTTCCAGTATTTCAAATGGACCAATATATCTAAGACTCAACTTACCACGAATCCCAAACTTACAATTCCTTTGGTAGGAGATACCTTGAAAAATATATGGTCACCTATCTGGAATTCTATTTCTTGCCATCTAATGTCTGCATAACATTTTTTGTGTACTTTGGGTTGTGTAGAAACATTCTCTAATACTCCGTTAATTGTTATGCTCCCAACTCCAAAAAATCATAGTTTGTGGGCATGACAACCATCACATACTCATATGGATTGGCCCTCTAAGCATGTAAGGCTTTCCACTTGTCAATAAATTTAACATATTTTGGAAATCATATAATTCATACACCAGCAGTGGTGATTATCAGAAGAACTATACTATTAAACAAAATCTCATATGTATTCATACACATCACCTCAAGTTATATATAGGGATCTTCTTCCAAATTTACAACTCCAAATTTTAGTATTTAAGTTAGTTTTTCATAATCCTCAAACCACACTTTAATATATAGAAGCTGACCAAAACTAGATCTACTTTGACTATTAAGATAGCCTCGCCATTAAATGCTCTCCCCAAAAGCTGATATTGGCCTAGTCTTTGGTTCTTGAATTTGAAAAAACATAAGTGAAGATAATGAATGACCTTACAGCTCATTAAGTAGCAAATCTACTTTATAGAGTTAGTTCAAGCTATATTAAATAATTTATCTCAATTAAATCATGCAAGATATGATACATCTTTACAAGTTCAAAATATTTACTTTCAATGGTATCCACATACTAAAACAATATATTTTATCTTTTCAATAATATCCACATAATGAAATGACACATTTTATTAGAGTAAAATAAAATATCCTATCTCATATTTAACAATACATATATTTGCATACTTGATCTTGGTTATCTAGTTTCAAATCCATTTTAGCTCTTCAAGCATGACTATGGCCACATGCATCCCCTGTGACATAGGTCATTGCCACATTTGACCCTAATGGTAGGTGTCCATCAGATTTTGGAATAGTGATCATGCAGCCGCACTTGATCCTTGTGGCTTAGGTCATGCTGCTATGTTTAACCCCTGTAGCATAGGTCACATTGCCACATTTAATCCATATGGTATAGGTGATGCTGCAACATTTAACCCGTGGCATAAGTCACGTAATTAGGTCCAGATCCATAACTTAGTCAAGCTGTGAGTCAGATGATACACACACACATATATAATTCAAGCATTTTTTTTCTTTTACATGACCACTTTGTATTTTACACGAAACATAAAACAAATATAACTTCACATGCTTGATCCAATTTAAACACAGTACAGTTTATACATATTAGGTGATAACCATGCGATTAACTAATATTGCTGCAATCATAATCAATTTTATGTAGTTACAGGAATCTTATATACACAAATTTGGAATCATAACAATTTGCACGATATTAGATGTGAGTTATTTTGCAAATAATTTTAAATAGGTGCTATAAAGTGTAACATGTTACCTCACAAGTTAGGTAATCTAATCAATTCATAGGAATCCTTCAAGACTAACTAATCCAAAAACCATACATGTATCAAATAGCACACTAATATTTTAAAATAATTTTAAAATACTCCAAAATTCCGAAATACCAATTTCTAACTAATGACCATTATAACAAAGGAAATTATCATTGTTCTAGTAATCAGACTACAAACCTTGCCATGTTTTCCTCTGGTGGCACGGTGGGGGGCCCTCTAGGGTTTAGCTTAGAGGGAGAGGAGAGAAATTCTAATAGGGAGGGTGAGAGAGAGAGTGAGTGGAAGGGAGGTCCTGCTAACACGCACACAGATGGGAGAAGGGAGCACCCCTAACACATTCACACATGAAGAGAGAAGAGAGAGATATATAGAGAGAGAGGGGGGTGGGGGGTGAAGAGGAAGGAATAGAAAATAGAGAGGGGTGGGGGGGTGCTAAGGTGGTGGGCAGGAGGGGAGCGAGAGAGGCGGTAGGTGGAGCTTGAGTGAGGTAGTAGGTGGAGCTTGAGTGCTCGTTGGATGGGAGATTGGGTGCTTGTGGCGGCCGAGAGGCGAGACTCGGGAGAGCCTGTGTGCTCATGTGAGCCTAGGTGCGGGATGGTAAGGTAAGGACATTGAATGAGAGAAGCTGGGGATTCATCCCTTGTTCTCTATCTTGGATAAGACAAGAGCACCACCTTACACTGATATGAGTTGGCCCCGGGCCAGCAGCTTGGGTATTACAGTTCAGTATGCACTAGCATCAACCGATATAGCGCACCATGTTCTGTATCATGAAGCATGGTTGGTTGTATGTTTGTTCTATAAATTTTTTTTTTGTAATTTGGCAAGTATTCTATGATCATATAATATCTTAGTTGCACTTTTCCATTTTATCCAACATGTTTTAATCTTATGGATAACATTTTCTTCAATCTTCCTATTCCTTGTGAATAATCAATCTTAAACACCAAAAATGATCACTATTAGGAATGTCATGATGTTTAATTTTTGGTCCAACCTCATTTCTATTTTTAATTTTATGAAAACTATATCCCATGTATCATGTTTTGGTCCTACTTAACCTAAAACCCTTAAATTCTAATGAACTGATTCATAATTCCAACTTGCGATTGATTCCAATCTTAGTTTCATCCACTAGGACTATACCATCTGTAATAGTATTCACCAAGGAATATAATTCTGAATATGCTTAGTAAGTTATTCATAACTAATGCAAAGGGATAAGAACTTGGAGAAGATCTTTGGCGTTATACATATTCTGAATATGATAATTAGAAACTTGATAGTATTACCACCAAAAAATCTCATTCCAGTAACCAATCTATTATACATGTTCTGTATCACATTAATATATCTAATGGAAATTTCTTTCTTTTCTAACACCCACCACAAGACTTCTCTAGTGATTATAATATATACTTTTTCTAAATCAATAAAAACCATATAAAGGTCTTGTCTCTTTTCTTTATGTTTATCTATAACCTATAATTTTATTTCAGGATGGATCTTCGAACTACTTCAAAGGTTTAATGCTTATTCTTTGCTATCTAATAGTAGCTGCCAGTTTCTATGTGCATGTTGATCCTGCTTCTGTTGGTGAGCTCCTCATAACCACAATTTCTGGAAGTATTTTGGTAATTTGACATCTGTCGACATATATCATGTTGTTGGACTACGTCCTGCTATCACTTTTCCTCGAGGGAATTGCAAAAAGGATATTTCTTCAGGAATAAGAAATATTGCTTCTGCATCTTTTCAACTTAAAAGAATCAATTGTAGATCACGAGTTCATGGTTTTTGATTGTTATCAGTCTTATTTCTTGAAATGTTATCGTCATTCAAGGTATCAACCATCAAAATGTTGGACTTAAAGATGAACCGAAGATGGCATAAGTTTGAGTTAAATTAAAATGTCAGAGACGTGTATCTCGACTCAAATCCTTTTATGCTCCCACAAACAGTTTGTCTTTAAAATACTATTTAGAATCCAGGCTTTTACATTTCTTGGACCTTGTGCATGAGTATCAGATCATGTAGTGGTGTTTTAGGGCACAAGTGCTTTTGCACAAGCGCACTTTCACATCCTTCGCTTGACAGGTTTCTTTAAGTTAGCACTGGTAGGTACGGTGTGGAAAGTCAATAAAACAAGGGAGAATACATGAATTTTCAAAATATAGTCTACACGGATGAGAAGTTATATTTTATTTTCTTGGCCTCATGCTCTAGAGAAAGTATCTAAATTCTCAAGCTTGATCCAGATACAAATTGAGTGCACGAAAACAAGCAATGTTAGAACGGACTTGTCATCTCATTGTCTAATATTCCAGATGACCTATTTATTAAAGCCATAAATTTTAATGTTACATGTCAGGAACGCCTGTATGTATCCCTACATGCTTGTAATTTGTAGGACCAAGTCTTTTTCTTTGTACAGACAATGCGATTTTCTTGATTATTGATTTGAACTTAGAAGAATCCATGTGTTATCTTTCATCATGGGAGCCGCAAAAAGCTGTAGCGATCACAGAAACTGATGAAACCTTTACAGCCAGAATTTCTGAGATTCAGAAGAACTGCTTAGCGCATGGCAAGAAGTCATGCATGAATTAGGAAATATAGTACGTGCGTTTCTCGTTTGATATGTCAGCAATACATGTCTTTATTAATGGTGTATATGACTGTTGGAACCGTCCTTGGGTATTGTCTTGAGAACATAAGCTCATTTTGCATGTTCAAACGTTTAATACAATATTCACCAATAGTCAGCATGCTGTCTGTATTTCTTTCTTGTGTGCATTTGCATTACCAGTAACCTAAGTAACTAATTGGTTTTGCAGAAGATAAACCTCCCCAAGGCTAGGAGTTAGGGATTTATACTTTTTGTCACAGAACTCATGCTCAACCATGCCCAGCTGCCATTTGATATTTGGTCTTTGGTACAACAACATCAATTCCTCAGAATTCTGGTTTCGTTCTTCTCTGCTTCATGGGAAATTTCGGCTGTGACATGGCCCAAGATTTATTTAGAAAGGTTCATCATCTAATTTGTAAAGGAAAACTGGGACGATGTAAAAATGCTGAACTATAATAAAAAATGATAATTATCTAACTGCTGTTATCCTTTCGTTCCATTTTATTCACAATTTTTTCTGCTTTCATCATAATTGTTGAAAAGCCTATTTATATTTCAATTATCAGAACGATGATAGGCATTAGAATCTAATGTTTCCATTGACGGCAGAAGACCCAGCATGCATCTCTCTCTCTCTGGGGGCACGCATGCATACACGTGCGTGCTCATGTGCATGCAGGACTCAGCAAAGACTGATAATGTCACGAGGATGCAAATGGATGAAACGATGGCAGGAATTTGCATTTATTCTGTGCTTGCTTAGATGAAGCATGTATTTCCTTGAAACTTCAAAAATAGAGGGAGAAGAAAATCAACAGACACAATGATAATGACCATGCAAAACCCACTCATCAGACTAATTCTGGAACAGACCTCCATGGATGCAAAGTAACTAGCAATTTGAGGGGCCTTGGGTTTTGGTTTGCATTTTCCACAAGACAGACACGACATAGGCTGAAGAATAAAACCCTGCCAAGCCCCTTAAAGTGTAGAAAGAATTAAGCATAAAAATGGCTGTAAATACTTAAACAAGGTACATATGTAGCACGGCCGCAGGCTGTCCTGGCATGGAATCCCAGCTATGAACCCAAGGAAGTTCTTTCCTGCTCAACTTCAAGCCTCGCCCTTTTATGATCTTCTAGGGGCTTGGAGTGAGTATCCGAATCAGTGGCTTTATGCTTTGAGTTTGAAGAGCTAGGTGAATAGATGGAATCAACTTTTGATTCAGCTTGCTCTGGTGACAAATGATGAGGAGATTCTAGCTGCAATTCTGTTCCTGGCATTTGCGTGGGGAATACAAAGGTATTGCTGGCTTTTTGCTGCTCCTCCAGAATCTTTTGCAAATACCTTGCATGTTCCTCTATGCGTAACTGAAGTGCCCTTTGTACCTAGATAGTTTCACTCAGATGAATAAATTAATTAAAAAAAAAAACAAAAAAAAAAAAAAAACAAAAAAATAAAGGAAAAAAAGAAGTCACATTCACATCATTTCCATCTGGATCTACAATTTGTGATTGAAATCACAGTTCCCTTTTTATTTGAATTCTCATCTAGGAGTGTCACTGTAGTTGTAACTTGATCTAGTGGCGTTTTGACCAAATTTTGAGCTTTCCATTGACTTCTTAACTATTGGGCTTGCCCAGGCTGAAAATGAGTCAACCATCTTGGCTAGATGTGAGGTGGGCCACAGAGAACAATATATGCAAATTATAGAATGCAGCAGCAGCAAGCAAGGTTGCTTCTGCATGTCGATAAATTGGCAAAACCGTAGGATTACACATAGTCTGATGAATATAATGAGGACAATTAATGAGAATACACATCAAGTCCATTCGACTCAGTTTCATGAAACTTGTTTCGCTATAAGTTCCTCACAATGCAATGATGCAAATTTGATGAAGATGTACTTGTGGTAGCATGACAGGTTAATGTCACTGTTGAGTAGATAATAGAGAATTCCAATTCTGTATAAATTTTAATATGGGCCGCTCGACTTCATGAACTGGTGTTTATGTCATGGTATATTTACATCACTTTAGACTAAAGCACTCCAGATTGATCAATCAAAGTTGTATGGACATTGATTGATATATAGGAGACAACTGCCCAAGTGTGGAGGCTCTATAGGTCCCACATAAAACTATGATCAAGTAAACAAGCTTTCTTGAAACTAATCATATGTGGAGGCTGGATATGCATAGTTCTTGGCATGATGCTATATGGATGGTACCAAAGGAAATAAAAGACTGGTGAAAGTTTTGAAAACAGTTTGGAAGAGCTGCATAACATCATTTGGAATTGAACAATCACTGACATTTGTCTGCTTGAAAAACAGTCTCTTAAAAAAATGTCAATTTTCTCACCCAAAGTGACAATAATTAATGCTCACCTCAAGTTGTTCATGTAGCTGTTTTTGAACCTCTACTTGCATCCGTAGAGCCTCTATCACTTGTATGTTCCTACCAAACAGAAGAAAAAAATGAATAGATTAGTGAAAGAGCTGTCGGACAAAAGTTTGATCACACAAATGTGTGTTGTGTGTGTGTGTGTGTGTGTGTGTGTGTGTGTGTGAGAGAGAGAGAGAGAGAGAGAGAGAGAGAGAGAGAGGAGGGAGGGAGAGTAAGGGTAAGTTTTACCTTTTCTGGCCAAGATCACTTTCATGACCAACTGTTGGCATCTTTCGATCTTCAGAAGAGGAAGCTTTTTTGTCTTGATAAGCATGTAATGGAACCCATAAGAAATAGGCATCTCAGTGACAAATTAAGGTTGTTTCCCAGATATCATAAATGAAATAACAGCAATACAGTATTCATGGGCATCCGGATAATAGAGCTGGCAACTTGTGTAACGTATCTAATGAGCTGATTTATAATATTTTCAGAAGATAGAGAAGTATTTTGTTATTTGATGGCTCATAAGAGCCGCTCCCGAGGCAAGATGCCTCATCTTTGCAAACTGTGTCAGCTTATTTATCTATTTATGAACTCCCCAACCGTGCTGCTGTTTAACAACCAATGCTGAAACTTGTATTTATCTTCCTTTTTTTTTCACCGAGAAGTGGGAAGAGAAGGAGAATTGGCCCAGTCAATCAGAAGTTGTATTGTCTGAGGTTTAAATACCATGACATGAGGCATCCCGGTTTCTCCATGGAAGGGGATGCCCCACGTATCAAAACTTAAGACAGCGAATGTCCTATCCTATCCAGGTCTGTTTCCTGACTTTGTCCCATCCTGACACTCGAGATGATAGGATGCCCTGCCATCCCACCAGTGCCAAGTCCAAAAACTAATTCTCTACACATATGCAAGCAAAGTTGTAGATGATCACCCTGATAAATTTTAATATATTTCATGGAGAAACATACCTTAACTTAGAATCAGGTCAGTCCAAGTCTGGATCAATTTTTGAGTTTATGATACTGGTTTGTTCAGTTAAAAACATTTTTTTCCGATATCGAGAAATCACTACTTCAGATGAGCAATTTCTTTTCTATATTATCATTATTTACCTTCCTGTGCCTCTGGGAGATACTTGGCAAGCCGGTATTTCTGCAAGTTACAACCACACAATAGAAGGATGAGGTATCACAGCAAGTAAACATTACGAGAAAGAAAATGCTTCCCATAAGATATCTGCCATAATACCTGCAAGTGACTCTTTACATGATATAGGGTCAAACCCTCAACATTCATAAGCTTTAAAACACCCTTTGGAGTTGCCTCTGCATGAGAAAGAGATGTCAGCTGAGTGATGTAAGAATTACATCCCATAACATTACAAATTAAAATCATGTTCTTACTCTCGGCCCCATCAAGCTTGTTCACAGCTTCTACAAACCGCTCATGGAGATCCAAGGTCCATCTTAATCTTGGTTTATTTGCAGTTGAAGTCATAGATGTGGAGGGACTGGAATGTAATTGAGATTTAGCAGCAGGTCTCAATGGTTGAGAAGTCTGGTTGCAATTAGAGGAAAGTGGAACAGATGGCGTCGGTGTCTCATAAATGTCCTGAATTAAATTATAATTAGATTCAAAAAAAATATCCTAAACAAATTTGATAAAATTATAATTATACTTTGTTCAAAGTATTTTCAGCGACTCATTGGTTGTCAAAGGAACGATCACCTTTACTACATTTGGATGATACTAGCATATCCACTTAGACTCAAGCAAGTGCTGAGGAATTAGGCCAAATATATTTGGCTAAGTATAGGAAAATGGTGAAGTTCAAATTGAAGAAAAAAGAAAGGTTGATTGTGGTATCAGACCAAGATCTTGAGCATTTATCTACAGGAGATAATCGGCTCAAATCACACGACATGTTCCTTCTAGAACCTCCATAATAAAAGTAGAAAACAACAGCAAATAAATAAAAAATATACTTACATCCAGCCGGGGGATTTCCCCATTGTCTGTGATAGCTATGCCAAGTTGTTCAGATAACATCTGTAATTCCATCTGCTCGCCAAGTGCTATGCTGCTGTTGTCATAATTCTCTCCATGATAACTACCATCTGAAGCATCCCCGGACAGATTAAGAAAATCCTTCATCAGGTCATCAGAGTGTTCATCCTCATTATGTACATCACTTGTATCTCCACCATGAAGCAGAGGAGAATTCAAAGATTGAACAGCTGAATTTTGCAGCTCACATTTCTGAGGATGTGGAAGGAAGGGCAAATTACAGAGCTGCCGATAGGACTCAGTGCTCGTTGAAGACGGCGAATATAGACTAGCACAAAATGTAGAAGAACTAGAAAACACATGCTCAAAATGTTGAGAGTGAGACGCATTAGAGAGAGGGCTTCCTGGGTCAGATTCTGGACTTAATTTTTTGAAGCGGAAAAGAAGACCCTTCTGTGGGGAGGATGAATTGATTAATTCTCTCTGAACATTGGAGGATGGGCTTGTGCATGATAATTTGTCATTCAATAAATTTTGGCAATCCGATTGGACGTTGAACAAGTTAGAAGTAGATGCTGAAGCATGACAGCAATGTCTCGTTCCTTCAGGAGAGTTGCTTTGTTTGACTGTAATGATACTGTGGCTACTCATGTTCTTTGATGAATGAATTTGAGTCCTTTCCACTTACTAAACTGAACCTGAAGAATACAATCTCTATTGAGCCTACAAGGTAAAACATTTTGTCAGCCCAGACCACAGTACTAAAGAACTTTATAAAAATGGATGATTTAATTGTGCAAATTAAGGGGATATGGAAGATTAAGAGTGATACCATACACAATTATGTGTATAAACAGATCGTATCATAGAAGCCTGCATGTTTACATAAGATGTCAGGAATTGGTATTTCAAATAACTGCATAAATCTTCACAAAAAGTTGTAAAGTGTGTTCGAATATATGAAATGGGCAATCCTGGGGCTCCACAATATCTAACATTGAGATCAGATAATCTGACCTAGCATTTTATAGGAGAATATTTTAACGTGGAGGCACTAGTAGACTGAAAGACTAATGACCATCAATAGAACTACATTCAGAAACAAATTAGAGCTTAAGCACCAGAATCATCAAATATCATGCTACCAGCATCCACATCATTCTAGGTCCGGAGAGGCTTACTGCATGTTGATCTCAGTCAAACAAAGACTGCAAAGGAAACACAGAAAATAGTAACTCTTGTGAAGAACATGGCAACCTCAGAAGGTGAAAAAGGAAAAGGCCCAATCCTCTAACCAAAAAAAGGGAAAGGAATCTCAGAAAAGTGATCATTGCTTGACCTCTCTATGGTTACATCAAATACAAAAAAAGAGAGAGATTATACAATTGATAGTTTAGTTGGATTTTTGGAAAAAAAATATTAAAAGCGCTTTACTAATGATGTCATGCAGTTCTCAAGAATTTCAAAGTGTTCAACTTCAAAAAGGGCTTAGTAGGACCCCCGATGTGCAGAAGTATTACTTTGCTATCTTGGTTGCCAAAAGGATGAACCTTTATGGAATCATCCCAGATTTCTATGGCGTAGGGGGTTGCCCTCGATGCCAATTTGAAACTAATTCACTCTGCTCTGATCTCCAATGGCAAGGCTCTTGTTGTTCTGCAGGGAATTACTCGTCAATGAAGTACGCATTTTTACCGTTAGAGGTTCGGTAATGCAGTGATCTAGCCTGCAGTCTGTAGAGAATCTACTACACGCTAACTGGTATTATGTAGAACAGCACGATCAAAAAAAAGTCCAAAAACACGTCACATGACCTTATCCGAGTCCGCACACGTCGAGAACCAGATCACTCTAACTCCACCAGTTACAAGACGACTCCTTCTATTCAAACTCAGACAAGGACATTATCGGTTTTTATCTAAAATAAAATTATTCTAACCCTATTCTATCAAGAAATCTAAGCCACTTCGATTCCCGCTAGAATAGCGGTAGAATAAGCACCAAAGCGCCCTGGTATAATCAGGACAACCAATGTTCCGTCGACACAGTCAACTGGCTTCCATCATCTTGAGAAGAAATTGGTGAGCTTGGCCGGCTAATTAACTCGGGCTGCTATCCATTCATATCTATGGTCTGTACGGTCCTGGAGTGGCGAAATGGTGGCCGATCTTTGGACCGAATCATCATCATCATCGGTCATGGCTCGGGATCTGCGGTCGAGATGGATGAACAAAGGAGGGCACCAGCCTTGGCGACGACAAATCCAAAGGAAAGGTGGGACTGGAGAGTTTCCAAACATCTAGGGCTCATGGAGGTGCCTCCCGTGACGAGTTTCAAGACGAAGCAAGCAATCACACGCAAAAAACGGAGAAAGGAAATATATTCGCAAAGAAAAGCGCAAGCATAGCACGGCATGATGAAGAAAGATGGAACCGTCGTCATCAATTGAAGATCGACAGAGAGGGAGGAAGCGAGGGACTAATTTAATCATCTGGCATCGTCACGCCGGCAGCGATGAGATGTGAAAGCTAAAGCACACAAACGATAGCCAGGCGTTGTTGCAAGTTGCAAAACAAATCAGCAGAGAGCTTAGTCTGGTGTGGTATGGTATGGTATGGTATGAGAATGGCGTGGTTGCAAGAAAAAGCAAGCGAGAACGAGAGGAAGCACTCACCTGATCAGCTAGAGCCACATGGATATGGGAGATCCCTGCGCCTTCTTCCGATAGCGAAAATGTCATCTATCTTTTAAAGGAAAAGCAAATTGGATTCCGAATCTGGGAGGCTGGCGGCTGGAGTCGATGATGACGACGATATCTAAAGGGAAATGATTGGAGCTCCCTCGCGTCTCTCCTGTTTTTATCTGATCAGGAGTCTTGCCTAAATTTGATGATGACCTGTAAAACCGAAAGATAAAAAGAATATAAACGCAGAGTTCCCAAAATGCCACTTCCTTTATTTTGCCCGGCCAATTTGCTTGCATCATGTGCTTCCCTCTCCCTAAACGACAAGGCCACCGGCAAACCCATGAATCAATATCAGGAGCAGCAAGCGAGGAGGAAAAAGAGAAAAATTGCCAACAGATATATAATTATATAAAAGCAATACCTATTAAATTAAATGAGATCGTCATCCTCCACCATCCGATGTTTTCCCGGTAGGGACGTTGATGGATGTTCGAGGAGGTGAAAAGATAGGCGCCAGCGCGTGGTGATTTCTATTACCCGGTAGGACACTCAACTACGTAATTTTCACTTCCAAGACTGCCAGGTTGGAAGCTCGAGCAAGGAAGAAATCATTACCTCTTGCAGCAGCCGCAACCGCACAAACGGTACACGAGAAGCTCGTTACCATACGGCACCAGTCTTCCATTCTTATCTTCTAAAAGCCAATCTGCTGCTTGAGACGACGCGAGATGGTTGGAGGTCCCGTGCGCCGTGTTTGTGACATCATCCTCGGCTCAGTTGATGCCCAAGTTCCGCTGGATAAACCACTCCACCAATTTGGACATCTCCTTTATCTAAAAAAAAAAAAAAAAAGTGGACATCTTTCCTGCCACTCGAACCACAGACTCGGGATGACCTCTCAACCATTACAACCTGTAGTCGAAGAGCTCTGGTTCTCCGCTGTGCACCGCACGGTGCGGTGCACAGCAGGGGATCCGCGCGGGTAGTGGAATTGCCACGGATAATTAAGAAATATTCGCAACAAAATCACATTAATAAAGTAGCTGAGCTACCGTAGCCATAATCATGATCGTTCCGACTTCGTGGAAGTATACCGAGTGTGACCATCTCGGTGTTTTAAAGGAAAGGATACTTGGAAGTTTGAGTATACCAAATTATAATGTCTGCTCCTTTTGTTTCATCCGAATCTGCCATAAAACTTCTTGGTCGATGAAAAGGATGATAATTCAAATAGCAATTAGTAGATAGGTATACAGGCATCCTACCGATATTAGAGCAGCCAGGCAGGTGATCAAAGAAAAGTACAGGAATAGAAGAAAATGGAATTGGATAGAGATAAGTATGTAACTCGGATGATGGCAGTAGAAATCTAAATTAATGCTGCCCCTAAGATAAAAATATTATGCATAAAATAAGCCGAGATAAAAACAAGATGCACTGATCAGTTGGATTATAGAAATGTCTTTTATAGAGTATAATTTCACTTATTTACCATCCATTCTCATTATTGCCACCCATGTTTAGTCTTCGTTCATGACGGTCTTGATAACTAATGCTAATTGTCCTTCTATCATGCATGTTTATTAATTAGAATGGTTCTTCTACATCAACTATTAGATTAATAATTATATCTTATATATCAGCCTTAGCTTATCCAACATGTTTGCATTGGCCGTTGCTCTTTGTTCAACCTATAATACAATCATCATCATTTAAAAATATCTTGAAGATTGATCCATTCACTTCCATCTATTAATTTTATCAACCATTTGGATGAACATATGCACCTCGCCTCAAAGTTTTAGGGATCCTATCCAATTTTTCATCAAATCTACTACATATGCGGTGGTCCTTGAATATTAAAATATGATGTAAATATATTATTATTATGGTCGAGGGGTCAAATGGTTGGATCGATCTCTGCTTCCACATGCATGAGGTATTGTCCATTTCGACCTTAGTTATATTGGGTCTCACGATTTTATCCTTAAAAGAATACCTCACAAAAAAGAAAGATCCAATTTTATATAAGTCAGAGTCTCTCTTAATCACAACCGATGTAGGACTAAAAATTTCTTTCTCCCATAATGATTAGCCCTTCCAATTAAGGAGGCAAGCGCATGAGCAAGAGGTAGCCCTTCCTCTAATGCCAAATATTGCGGTCAAGAGATTGGATGGTTGGGTCAATCTCCGCTCCCACATGCATGAAGTATCGTCTGCTTTAGCTTTGGCCATCTTGGACCTCACGATTTTATCCTTTAAAAGATGCCTCATGAGGGAGTAAGGATGGCAACGATTAGGATACCCACAAAATTTGCCCTTCTAGTATCCGAACTCATTTAAAAGTTTATCATCCAAACCCATCCCAAACTCGATTACGAAATTAACCAGAGATCCCAAACTTGTCCCATTTAAAATTGGTATACCCTCCGGTACCCGAACCCATCCGACTAACCCTTATTCTTATTCATATTATCATAAGAATAGGATCCATAAATCAAAAATTTTGCAGTCAAAAAAAGAATCATTTCGATCAAAAAACCCCATATCCTACAAAATATCATGCTTCTACTAAGATTAAACTCTCAAAAGCCCAAGGGACCAACTCACACCACCACAACCGGATTATAAAAACCCCTCCGACCTCCTTTGAGATCTCTCCTTCCCCACATATCTCCAAAATAGAGCCTTTCAATAAAAAATCCCCCAAATCACATACAATATCTTCTATCAAGATTAAGCTCTCAAAACCTAAAAGGACTGACTCACACCGCCACAACTCCCACAAAATCCCATATGCTAGAGAAAACCTTAATGGAACCTAAGAAACCCCTCCCATCTCCCCCAAGTACTCTCCTGGATCTTCAAAGAAAGAGATTGAAATTAAAAAAAAAAAAAAAATCAAACCATGTGGGGAAAGGTCTTATTTTTTGATTTTTCCATTTTTTCTTTATTTTTCTGGACATTTCTTTTGTTTTCCCCTGGTTTTCCTCTATTTTTTTCCATCTCCAAGAGTTTCAATCGCATAGGAGGCTTGGAGCAGCCAATAGAGAAACTTAGAGTTAACTAGGGCTTTTATTGGTTTTTATATATAAGTGGATTTGGATAGCGGGTATTCGAAGCTAAATTTTAAATCCATCCAAATCCGAACATATTTTAGTTTTAAATTTTAAATCTATCTCAAATTCTATTAGGATATGCTAAATAAATTCTATTAGAATTTGAGATGGATTGGATATCTGTAAAATTTATCCGACTATCATCCTTACAGGAAAGAAAAGATCCTTCATTTCATATAAATCAGAGTTATTTTTGACTCACAATACTACAAATACTTTTATCTCGTAGCAGTATCTATTTAATATGAATTAACAATTTAACATTAACATTCCATCTTTCGTATGCAAGTAGGGAACCAACGTAAACGATGTTAACATAAAATAATCATCTCACCGATGAAAAATATTACAGTTTATTCATCGAGGCAAATTTGGGTCTGAGTGTCCGAGCGCCAACTCACGCCGCTTGCAAGCAGGGCTTGAGAATCGCTGTTTCGGGATGGAGTGGTAATTTCACGACAAGGACTGGAAATGAGGAAAGGAAGGAAGGAATGACTAATGCGAGGTCCCAATCATCATCAGCGTTGGGCAGAGGCACCTGGGTCCCTTTCTGGACATAGACCTCATTTTGCATGTCACACAAATCCGCCAAATAGAACATGTGGAAGCAGAGGGAATAATATAAACCACATTTAAAAATGATAAATTAACTGCTTGCCTAGTTATATACGTGCCTCGCTTCGAATCTGCAATGAATTCACACTAATGTACTGTCGAAAGTAGTGCGAGTGACGCATGCGTAGGAGAGAAGGTTATCGTTGACCCCGCCACGATATTGGCCTTATCATCCACCTCTCATCTCAACTATTGCTTCTGCAACGTCCATCATTGAATCATTCCCTTGAAACCAAAAAAAAATGATCTTACATCAAGTTCATTTTCTTAACACATTCTTAGTGGATAACCAAGCTCATCTGAGAAGAGCTGGATCATCCACTTGCCACCCAATCAATCGTATCATTGAGCCATTGGTGTGGGCAAGCATCCATAGGAATTCATTGTGCACATACATGACGTCGTATCTATGTTTCCAAATTTAGATTCTTATGACTTAGAGGTCTGTTTTCAAGGATGCTGACAGCAGACCCTTGCTCGGCTTGTGACCGCTGCTGTCCTGTTCGCTATCTTTCGTGGGCTAGTTGTCGTTGGGCAGGGGAGGAGAGGGACCCAAATGCAATGGAGGGATATGGCAAGTTGGAAAAGGGCCCAAACACATAAAATAATAATAATAATAAAGGAAAACTATCACCCGAGCTACCTGACCCTTGAGACCCTTGAGATCCTCCAACGGGCACTTGAGTTCCAAAAGTCCGAAAAGACCGATGGCTTTTTTTTTTATCGAAGAAGAATCTCTGGTATATTTTCCGGCGGCCTTGCTCCTTGTGCCAGACCCCACTTCCTACTCCACCAATGCTTTATCAAAACAAAATAAAAAAAAAATAATAAAAATGAAAATTTCTCGTATACTTCCGTACTCCTTGCGCCGAACCCCACCTCCTATACAGACTAGTTGGACTTCTGCCCAGAGCTTCCGCTGGCCTTCGAGCGTTGGCATGACCACATGCAGACCCACATCCTGATAGAGCAGAGGTACACACGAAAGAGAGCATCCACCGTATAACGTAACAACCACAGGAAACAGTATAAGATCGCAACCATCAACAACTGTGATTGCCTGACCACAACAATCCACCGTCATCCCTGATTATACATCACACGCCATGTTGGATCAAAGCAATAACGCAAACATCAACCAAAAGGGGGAGGATGCGCGCAAGCACCATGCACATTGATGCGCCCACCCACATAAAACTGATCATATGTGCAGGAGCTGGCATCCGCAAATTGCAATTCCACAGATTGCCTCTTGGTGCCTGGATGCCCAGTTCCTATGTTCTCCACTACATTTCAACATACCGATGGCTGAGAAAATATCCAAATGAACAAGAATGGCGCACACAACATCGTTCAGATGAATGAGCGACAAACCAACTGCCGCAAAATCAACCAGCATCACGTCACAGGTGATACAAACCGAAAGGGGAAAACTTAGGAGGACACCTTCTTAACATAAAAAATTTAAGAAAAATTATGTCACTAGTTCTTAAACTATATCAATTTTTTTTAAATGATCCCTAAACTACAAAAATCTAATTTTTAATCTCCTAACTTTCTGAACTATTTTAATCTTGTCCTTCACCTATTTCTAGCGACTTTCTCTCACCGATTTACTTCTCTCGCTCTGAACCGATGCTTACGTGGCTTTTATTTTGAACAGTTGGTATATGCACTATTACATTTGTCATCTTAGTCCTTGGAAATGCTCTCTCAATCCTCTCTCCATTCTCTTCTCGATCAAGGGCTTTTCTGCGGTCATTTTTTCGAAACCTTGTTTTCTTAATCTCCTTCCTTCTCGGTCTAGGGCTTTGCTGCATTGGCCTATGGATAGAAGCTCCATAGTTGGATCCAATGCCTCCTACCGATCCAAGGCTTCTAGTGAGTGAGATAGGTTTTGCCTTTGTGGCCCGCGCGCCCAGATTAGAACTTCATGGATAAGAAGAAATATAGGTCAAAGATTCTTGGATTGTCCATGATTTAGGGTTTTAGTTCTCTTTAGCCCTAACTCCTTTTTTTTTCATCCTTTTGAATCCAAAAAACTACCTCTGTATAGGAAACATTATCCTACTATGATTATTTTGAATGGTATGATAAAGAGATCTGCCCCCGTGGAAAAATAGTGATCAATCGACTGAAGGAGGAACTGGATGCGAAGCAAGAGCAATTCGAACACTTTTGTGGCAAAGAGATGATGTATCAACTGATTATTTTTATTTTTTGATTAGTTATTGGTCTATTGTTGGTGAAGATCAGCTGGAGCAGCCAAGTTTGGGAAATATTATCATTTTGTAATGTATTTTGAGACTCTGAACTAGTTACTATTGGAGTTTCATGGATGAAACCCTATAATCATTTCTGTTGTCAGGCATGTAAAAAAACCTTGTCATCTTGTAATGTTGTCAGGCATGTATTTTGAGACTCTGTATTTTGAGATGTTTGTAATACAAATGAATGAAACTCTCTTTTATGTTATACATGTATCATTCATTGTCTTATTTTATCCTTTGATCATTTCTGCTGTTAAGCATGTAAAGAAAAATCTTTGCAGAACCATCAAATGTAGCAATGTTAGCTGATCTCTGTTAGCAAATGTCTTTAAAATTCAGAGATCAAATGAAAAGATTTTGAATAGCAGAAGGACTAACGAGATATCGATCATCCAATGGAACAATTTATCTAAACTTTCCTAAAATGACATGTGCATGAAATGTGCACTTAAAAGGTGTGGACCATCCCTTGCAGTTGGCTAATTTATGAATCAAACTAGAAACAATGTAATCTTTGTAGGAGAGTTTATATTGTTTATATAATCCAGAGATCTTGAGGACCAAATGGAAGATGTTTATATTATTCAAGGACCTGTATTATGTGCACAGAATCATGGAAAAAAGTGACATGTATGTACATAGAATGTTTATGTTAAAAGCTATCGACTACATTATAAACTTCAATATACGAATCAATAAAAGAAAAATTAGAAACTTTGAGGACCAAGCATAGAAAGATTAGATAGTTCAAGAATTATCATTAATAGGATTAATCAATGAATATGCTGTCAATACCCAAAACAGACATTTCAAGTGCTGGGGACCACCATTCAGTATACAATATCATTCATTACTAAATAACCCAAGACATTTGATATGTTATGGACCATCATTTATAATTTACTATTTATTTTTAACAAAAATTTATAAAGATCCAGACCTACCCCTCACAGTCCTTCTAGGTGGCATAAATCCACCTCTCCCATCCCTAATAGTAGCCCTTCCAGCAGCAGAACCAACCCTTGTAAATGAAGATGAAGTATCTCTCGTAGAAAATGAAGCACCTCTTATAGTAGCAGCTGAACCAACCCTCCCAGTCCTCCCACCAGCACCACCTCTAGCCCTTCCAGTCCTTCCAGCAGTAGCAATAGATAATGAACCAGCCCTATTACCACTTCCAGCAGCAGCAGATATAGAACCAGCCTTACTATCCTTGCCAACAGCAAAACCAGCCCTCCCAACAATAGATCAAGCCCTTCCAGCAGTAGATTTAGCTTTTTTAGGAGCAGATCCATCTCTTCCAACAGCATGTCCATCTCTTCCAGCAATATGTCCACCTCTTCCAGCAGCAATAGTCCTACCAGCAATGCCTCTATCGGCATGATCTTTTTCAACTACAGTCCTTCCGACACCTAAAACACTACCTTCTCCAGCAGCACCACCTACTTGTACTGTCTCAATCCCAGCAGATATAGAACCCTGAGAAAGATAACATGATCAGATAGTGTTAATACTTACTTTAATGGTCTAAGTTAAATATTAAATGGTTAACAACATACTTGTGTGCCATGATATTCTGTTAGAAACCTAAATCCCATGAATCTTCTGTTGCTCCTTTGCCCTTGGCTTCCACTGGTTTGTTTCCTAGATCTTGGGTTATCTCTAATTGGTTGTCCTCTACATGTCTTGGAGTTATATCCGATCAAATGATATTTTTCACATCGAGTCATCGTATCTATCTTTCTTAATCTACCTTGAGTGGGGTTTTGTGTTTCATTTGCATTTCTTCTTCTTTGCCTTTTTGGCCTATCAGGTGGCCTCCTTATAATTAAAGATAGTGAAGGCATAAAGTTAGTTTTAGGCCACATGTTCTGACCATTAAGTGGATAAAAAAAATGAGAATATGTTTTCAAATATATTTTCTCATGAAAGTAATAATGTACATACTCTTCCAACCTTTTTTTTAAAAAAATATATACACTATATGACATGTGCACATGGTATACCAGTCAACTACCATCTGTAATAACTATATTTTGCCTTATCCAAGTCCACTACATATTGATTAGCATCATGTTTAATCTCATACCTGCTATCACCAGCCCATGTAGCCGGACAAAATCATGACACTTTTTTATTCTTTTCTAACTTCTTCAAAATGTTGAGACAAATTGGATAATCATGTTTCAGCAACTGTTTTCTTTTCTTGATTGTCCTTGACATCACGACTTTGCATATCATCTCTAGTATTTGTACTATAGGTTTATCTCTTAACTATAAAATGTAAGCGTTGAATGTCTCGGATAAATTGTTAAGGAGAGGCGAAGTCCTAAATGCATGTCTTGACCAGAAACATGCAAAAATAGCCATCAGCCATTAATATGAAGAAGAATCAATCTGTTCTATCATATGAATGTGATATTCAAAGTCTGATTGAGTTGTAGCTTTTGCAGCATTCCAAAGGGCATCCTTGAGCATCAATCCCTTAAACTGTCTTGAAGTTGGCAAATAAATGTTGTATGCAGAATCTATGATCTACTTCTGAGAGTTCTTCATCTGTAGGTAATAAGCCCTACAATGATGTTAAAATATGATTAACATATAATTACAATAGTGTATTGTACTAAAACTGTATTGGTATATTAGAATGGTATCTTATGCTGGTCAGTAATGAATGTCCAGTCTCTATCCCTGTAGGAGCCAATATCAAGTTGGAGAAGTTCTAAGAACTAGCTCCAATTGTCTTTAGATTCGGACTCAACAACAGCCCAGGCAATTGGGTATATATCATCATTTTCATCAATCTCAATTGCAATCATTAACTATCCTAAATAAGGACCTTTGAGATGACAAGCATATTAGACAATTATAGGCCTGCATCCATCCAGAAAATCTTGCTTATAAGCAACAAAATAGACAAAATCTCTTGAATATTGGTCCACCTCCTGGCTACTGTGTATCAACAAGAATTTTTATTATACTACCTTCATTTGTCCTTCCAATCTTCTCAGCATAATCCCGTAACCTGCTATACTGCTCTGCAGTAGATCCCTGTATCATCTCCATAGCCTTCCTTTTTGCCCAATATGCTTGGAATCTAGATATTTGTGCATTGAAATCTTGCCTAACCTGCACAACAATCTCACTAGGCTTCCAAGATGGCTAACTCCTAAATCTTTCCAAATACTTATTGGCTAGGTAACTTGACTTCATATTCATATTCCAAACCTTCCTAACACAAGAGTGTTCACCATAGTAAGATTTAATCTACATAGTTCCACCATCCTGTATTAACGAAGCATGCAATTTTCAATTGTAATTTTCCTAGCATACAGCTCTCACCTTGGTCTTGTCATTTTTCATCAATCTCACATTGTGTCCTCTAGTTATTGCATGCTTTCTTATTATTTTTCTAAGCATCTCAAAAGATTTGAATTTCATTACCAACTTGAATTTTACATTTGTCATATCAGTTTTCTCAATGAATACATCAAATGTAGCTCCATACTTCTCATCATTTGAATCCCATGAATCCAAATCCTCAAACTTTGCATATTCTGAGGAAACAGCTTGTTGGTTTTCTTCTTCTTCAATCCCTGGTTCAGTTGGTTCTCTCCTTTGTTCAGTTGGTTCATCCTTTGGTTCACCCTCAGTTCAGTTGTTTCACCCCTAGGTACATCCTCTTCAGTCATATGTCCAAGACCTGCACCCCTTGGTTTATCTTCTTCAGCCTCACTTCCAGCATAATCATTATCTCGCAGGTCATCCAAATTAATACTTCTTTCACCTTTTTTTTCACTATCTTCACTGCCTCGCTCACTCTCTTACTCAACATCTTGGCTAGGCACATGAATGGGTACATACTCTAAATTTAGCAATGGCTTTGTAACTAAATAGAGCTGCAGTTCATCATGCTGCATTGGATCCAACTCGAGCACAGCTTTCTGACCTCTACTGGCTCCTTCGTCTCCATATTCCATATATACATGTATCATCCCATTTGCTGGAATGTTTGAAATCATCTCTAACATATCTTGATTTTCAAAAATAAATTTCAAACCATTATTTAGATATTTTTCTAGCTTGACATAGTAAAATTGAGAGAAGTTGGAAACCCCAATATCCTCTAACATTCCCTCCAACTCCGGAATAGAGACTCTATCAAGATCGACATTATCATATATAGAAATTTGTCCTCCAATATACTGTACTGTAGGCCTAAATATAAACTTTCCACCGTAATGAAATACGATAGAAAAATAATTGAAAGCCATATCTAGCAATATTCTGATACATTATCATGACAAAAATAATGAGGATGATAATGATACATTATTATATTATAATTATAGATACAAAAAAATCTTGGATGCATATTATGCACAATAAATATGAAAAAATTATTGTACCATTTCGAAATTTGAAAAATTTTTAGAGGACAAGTAAGATAGAGCGCCCATCATTTTCAAAATCATTTGAAAATGGGGCAAATACATAAAGAATAAGTAAGATAGAATACCCATCATCTTCAAAACTATTTTAAAACTTGAGAAATGCATAGAGGACAATAATAAGACGAAGACTAACCTTTGTTTGATGGAAAAAAGCTTCCGGGAGCTCCGAATGCAGAATGACCGTTCGTCTTCATTCTTGTCGGAAGAAAGATGATGCCGATTCCCACGAGTCTCCATCTTCGTCGAAGAGGAGAAAAAAATTTAGAAAAGAAGAGGATGCGGAAAAAAATTAGGATAGAGATAGAAAAAAGAGATTTCAAGAAGAAAAGATGAAGCACCAATTTGGAAAGAAAACACCAATTTGGAAGGGAAGGATTTTTTTTTTTTAATACCATATCAGCGTCGATGCACCTGTTCAAATGAATAGAGCCACATATGCCTCGATAACTACAACATAGAATTTCTAGTGAAAGAAAGTCATTGAAAATGGACGAAGAGCAAGATTAAAACGATTCAGAAAGTTAAAAAACTAAAAATTAGATTTTTATAATTTAATAATTATTTAAAAAACTTAATATAATTTAAAAATTAAAGACATAATTTATTCAAATATCTAAGATTAATATGGGGCAGAATTTCTAAGAAATGAATTTTCTGGAAAAACATCCTTGACTTAACTAGATTATCCTTTATGGGAGAGATTGATGGACAAGGATCCTTCAAGCAGAACAAATAATGAACAAATAATGATATCCACAGCATTTTTGTTTTCTTGCTTTAAATTTCGCACTCAGATGACAACTATTAACGAACCAAACCAGGCCAAACCAACACCACACGGACCAACCCCGCTCCTTTCCCTCCTGTGGCCACGCCAGTCAGCACACACCATGACAGCCACCCACCCACACAGGCTCACTGCTCGAAAAATATTTTAAAAAAAAAATTATATACAAATGGACAATCACACAATTCTTCTTGTATGCGTACAGCTCAGAAGGTCAGCATATAAAATATCATACAAAGCTTTAGAACACTTGTGACCAAAATGCCAGAATCACTTATCAATGTGATCAACAATAATGGATGCCATCCAATCACCTTTCGGTAGACGTGTCTAACAGCCATCACAGAAAAGTAACAAAAAGACTTCTGAATGTCATGAATCAATGGATGGACCATGAGCTGCTTCATCACATCCTGGATCCGAATCTCCCTCCTTAAAATACTTTCGGCCGAAAGAAACTAGTAGAAGAGGAGGAGGATGCCAGGCACTGTATGATCTTTAAGCTTGCAAGTTCGCAATCATCGAGAGTACATTTTTGATTGAAGGGAAGCTTCGTTTAGAGACACTACATGACATAATATGAAACTTCATAGATATACCCTTCGGGGATTTAAAGGGGTGTATGATGAACGTACGAGATTAAAAAAATGACAAGATCCAATTGTCCACAAGACCTTACACGTAAATAGTCAGCAGTGATGGAACACCACGCAAAGGCCTCCGGTCTCTACCTATCTTTCAGCTCTTGTTCAAACTTTAGTAATTGTTCACGTATGGGTGTCAAAAACAACCTCAGATCCTTGCAGACCTGCATTTTATCCTGTGTCGGAGGATCCTTTTCTTCACTAAGCCTAATCTCAATCTGCAAGTTGGAGTAGTAGAAAGGAATCCGAACTACAACTAGGACGAATCAAATAATCACCATCATATCTAAGGCCTTCCCAATCGTATGTATGGTCAAATACAGAGCAAAAGCTCAAAAGTTGAAAAGGCTCCATGGAAGGATCATACACAACTTCTAGCCAGCCTGATGTTAACTAGGCAAATTTTTTAAGAGGGGGACCTACTTTGAAACCCATATAGCTAGTTGCCAGGCAGGCAGATCTCCCTTGGTGGTACTGAAGCAATCTCTACAATCCACATCAGCCCTATCCCTCATCTTAAAATTAGCTTGTCAACATGCTTAATATTTAAATAACATCATGGCACATACCTGTAAGTCATCCAGCTCACCAAATGAAACCTCATGAATATCCAAGCAGCCTTTGATCTTCTTCTTCCCCCCTTGGAATAACCATTCCCCTGATTCCATTATCCATGAGTAGATTGCAAAAGATGAGGTATAAAAGGAATGCATTATCAAGCAAAAATATGAAAGAAACCGTAGATTAAATGTGTACCGTACCTTTGAACTTCAAAGTTAACTCATAGGTGTAACCCACTCTCTTCTTGTTACGCACAGTGACCAAGAATGCCTGCTCAATATCCAAACACTCAAATTAGTTGGTTGCTGACAAACTTCCTTTGTAGCAACTGGTGTTTGATATATATTTTTTTTTCCAACTGCAAACAACTTTAAATAGATTTAAAAAACATCACGGAAGGAAAAAGGAGATTCCCTTTGATTTAAGGATTTGGTAGATGATTGAATCAGCCCATAGAAGTTGTGAGTTCCTTTATATAAAAAGGAAGATTTATATATATTATTCTATTTGCTTGGAAGTTCAGAGGAAATGAGCTGAACGTTCCTTTCCTTGCTGTACAGACAACACTTAGGAAAAAAATGCACAGAATGGCATTTATTAAGTCATGAATATGATTCATAAAGCCAATCCAAACTGATGAGAAAAGAATTGATAATTACGGCTAATGTGAATGGAGTATGACAAATCAATGGTGCAGATACACAATACTGAAAACGAAAGGGAAACTGAATCGTGTCATCACTTATTACAAAATCAAAACTTAAAACTGAAATAATGAAGCTTCAGAGGGGCCAAACAAGCAAATTATAAAGTTAGTGACTGATAAAAGCACTTCCACTTCATGCCACTATTGCAAGTTACTCAGGCATATGATGACAAAATTGGTGATCAAAGAAGGCTGCTATCGTACATTTGCTATTGTTCCCATTGCTAAGTGTACATATTGCTATTGCTCACTCATACAATGACAAAGCAAACCCTCCCCAAATTCTTCAACAAACATTTTAGAGTCCTCACAGGCACATTGCTTGATTCTCTAATGATGCCACACCAACTGCTACCTACAATCATCTATAAACTCTCAACGACACTTCATTGGTTGGTAATGGACAAGTGATAGTCAATAATATGTATAGCTGCACCCCCCACCTCTAAATTCCCCAGAACACACCTAAGCAATTTCCCATCCTTCTGTATCTAACAGAATGGATAATACAGTTTAAGAAAAATTCATTCTCCCATTCATAAACTTGGATCACAGGCAGAGGCTAGGCTCCATGAAATATTCCACTAGAATTCCAACAGAAAGCTCAAATGCCCAAAATTTCCTGGATTTCTTTGATGAAAACCCACCAAATTTTATACTTCTAAGTGCCACTTTTGTAATAAGGGTGATGAATTAATGACCACTGAGAAATACATGCGCTTGAGTATTTTGAGACTTCATCAGTGTATGCTTTACCACCGGAAAACTCGAATAAGCCTGTTGCCAGTCTAACAAGGATATTTCTGTTTGACTGAAGGAAAAATTCCATGCAAAGAGTCTACTCTGCAATACATCCAGGCAACAATAAAGGAAAAATTCACCAAATTTCTTCCTTCTAAATGCAGCTTTTGCAATAAAAGGTAGCAAATCAACGATATACTCACATCGCCTGAGCATTTAGACACTTCTTCAATGTATGCATTACCACTGGAAAGCTCCAGTGAACCCAAAGAGCTAAGTGAAGGGAAATTCTGATTTTCCGGTCCAGGTTCGTTCAGATCTGATCAGATCAAGAGATATATTTCAAAAATTTTTCTCTTGATCCTAATCAGATCTTGATATGTTTCAGATCTGATTCTTATTATTTTAATAAAATAAAATTAAAAGATAAATTAAATCAAATTTAATTTACCTGATCTGGGTAATCCTATTACCCTGTTGATGATCCTGTTTGCAGCGGAAGGTTCTGGATCTTAGCCACGCAAGCGCCTGGCCTCTACCGGTATCCACTCGGGTTGGATCTGGAGATCCTCTTCTTCTCTATCACACCTCCAAAAATCAGATCTGGATCTGATCTGGAGGATCTTCAAAACTCTTTTGAAGATGAGCAGTCGTCCTTTGCAGCAGCGCAGCCTTCTTATTTTTGATCGCCTTTCTTTGATCTGAATCGCACCAACCAAGGTCCAAAACTCCTTTTGGACGTGGAGAGCAAGGGGAGAAGAGACTATGGCATGGAGAAGGAGGGAGAGGCAGCCTTGGGGCGTGGAGAAACTATGATCTCATCATATCTCTGTATCTCATACAATCTGAGTTGGGTACAGGGTCTTATTTATAGACTAAGCTGTGATCCAACTCCTCTTCTTCCCAACCAATCACAACCCTTTGTGAAATCAGATCTAAATCTGATTGGTGGGAATAGAGTCCCCTGGATTCCTCCTTAGAGGGCGCCTAAGACCAGTCAAAGTTGGTTCTTAGAAGAACTCTAATTGGAATCCAAAAAGGAGATGGAGTCCTTGTCCAACAAGGACTCCTAGGCGCCTCCAACTTGGGCACACGCCTAGGGTGGCGTGCGCCCTTCTCCTTGCCAGGTTCTGGCAGGGGGACAGGCCCCCACCAGCTCTCCAATAGGTGCATGACATGTGGTCAAAAGTCAAAGTGTCAATGGTCAACGTTTGACCAGTCAAAGGTAGACTTTTGACCAAAGTCAAAGAACAAGAAATGGCAGGTGACCAAAAATGGCAGGTAATGTCTTACAAAATAAGACAACCTTTTCTGACTTGGACAACCTCCAGTCAGACCATATGAAGGCCTCTGATTGAGCACAAACTCCTTTGGCTCAGTCAGGACAACTTATTTATGATAGCAAAAGAAGAACGTTAGGTTCAATCGAGTGCTAGCACGATTTTCCTTGAACCTAATTGAATCTCATTCAGATCAATTGAACTAGATCAGTTCAATTGATGATCACCAGATTCAAACCCTTGTTTGTGTGACCCAGTTAGGTTCAGTTCTGTATGGTAATGGGATATGTCATGATCTCTATCATCGACATCATCGAAACTCCTTTCGATGGATCAGAACTCTTCTGATTCGAACAGCTAGAATGATCGATCATCTAAATCATTCTAATTGCTCCCAAAATCCACCAGTGACACCTAGCAGTATATGGTGGCAACCCATCAGAGCTGAATGCGAACCTCTTGGTGCAGCTACCTGTGTGATTAAGTTCTTCTATCTTGAGCCCCGATCAGATTAGGGTTAAGGTGAACTCGTCAAACCCTAGTCTCTGTCATATGATGTAATCATTCGATTCGAAGTCCAATGTGAAAATCTAAATAGAAACTCTTTCTATTATTTCACTCTACCATGGCCATGGGCTTTCTGGACTTGATTCTCATGATCATCATAGGGCTGCTCCTCTACCACCGAGGTAGATAGATTCCATCTTGATGCAATCCAGTTCCTACAATGAACATGCTATAGCCAACATACACCTCAGGGTTCCATATGGCTAGGAGACCGAGTAATGGTGTAGTCAAACTATAACACCCTCAAGGTGAACTGCCGATGCATCCTCAGGTCAAAGAACCAGACACACTACTGCAGCATCGAGTCAGTCATTGACGAGAAGGTAGACTTCCTAATGACTACTCGAGGTGGTCACGCTCAGTGCCCTCGTTCTCTAACGAGTACCTGTACTCTCGCTTCGGTGTCTCCACACCGTAGACTTAAGACTCATCTACTAAAGAGAAGCGATTGTACACCAACCTTCCGGATCAATCACCATCCTCGTGATGATCCTATGGTCAGGAGCAATTTATGAGTTAATAATGATTATTCATGTCTTAAATTTTCAACTCTTGAAAATATGAATTATCATTACCATTAACTCAAAGGATGTATCACAGACACTAAATACACATATGTGATAGAAAATAACCCATTTATTGATTTTAGTCAAAATTACAATTTTGCCCCTAGAAGTGTATTACAAGTGTCAGCCAATTCTGGCTTCTAGGGCACATATATCTAACACTAAGCAGCTCTTGCAATTCAAGATCAAAAGGCAGCAAAAACAAGAAATATAAAGGAATTAGAACATCTTTGATTGATATAAAATCTCTTGACTTGAGTGTGCAAAATACCAAACCTTTATTCGGTTGCTTGCCCATGAATTAAGATTCCTTTCCTCCCAAGTTCCAGCCTGCAAACATATACAAAGAACTATGTTTAAGAGAATGAATGGAATCAAGACAAAACAATGCATGATAAAATGAAAATTCCCTCGTTAACTGCCCTGATCTATAATTTTCAACCTCGGAGAAACACAATCAACTTAAACAACTAAATTTAGGCAAATATACTGCCTATTTTTATCTTCATATCGTATTTGAATAACATTTCAAACCACCGGCAGAATTGATTCCATTTAAAATCAGGCTGATAAAGGAAAAGGATTGGTATCTATATTCACAAAAAAGAGCTCAAACTAAGAATTGAACCTTTATCACAATGCCAGAGCTTCTACCACAAGCAGAATGTCACAACTTAGAAATGGGCAGAGGGATAGCTGGGGTTTCAGCCACAAATAATATGCTCTAGCCTGTGCAATTGTTGGGACAGCAAAATGAGGAAAATCCATTAACATAAGTTATTACTGCATGCTTAGACATGCAGGAAGGATACTACGAAGAGAAGAGTTAAAATTAATGCTATAGCCAGCAAAAGGGGCATTCTTTTAGCCAAAATTAATGCTATAGCCAGCAAAAGGTTGAAACTAACAATGAAAGGAAAAGTTCAGATTCTTATCTTCTGAAAAAACCAACTTCACATTGTCCCCAACCCTCAGTACTACAACAACTCTAAATCATAAACTTCATAACCTTGTGAACCCAACAAAAAGGCCATCAAGATTAATTCAGGACACATATTTATGTCTTAAAACATATCCTGACCCAATTTAGACCCACATGACTTGCAAATAATATTCCAAATAAGATAGAACTCAAAGAACAACAAGAAAGCCCAAAATGGAGTTTAAAAAAATTCACAAAAAACTATAAAATGCATAACCTATACCAAAAAAATACAAAAGTGAAAGTTTCCCTTCTTGCAGAACAGAAGAAGAAAAAGATAGAGAGAAGAGAAGAAGATAAGAAGAAGAAGATGGGAGAGAAGAGGAGGAAAGGGACAGAAGAGCAACTCAATATTCTATATTATCAATAAAGCAAATTGTAGCATCAATAACATAACAATGGGTTTACCTAGACAACCCAAAACCCTAATAAGGTAAATCCTAGACTTCATCTAAAAATAAAATTCTAGAGCCCAAATAAATTTCTAAAATCCACATAAAATAAAATTCTGTAAGTGCACCTAAATTCCTTACTAATGGATGATCCTCCATCATCCCTAGATCAGAATAACCATAGAACTTTGACCCTTGGGATCAAAGTGCAAAACTAAATACAAGCAAAGAGTAATTAGATAAAAGCATCTAAAGAAAAACTGTTGAAGCACAACATAAAGAATTAGATCAGTGCCCAAGTCCATCCGTTTTAAGGATATGGAAGGGTCAAACAATGAAAGAGAAAGAGGAAGTAGCTGAAGTGTGAAAATGATCAAAGTCAGAATTTGCACAAGGTAATAAAGGGCTACAACTGGTGGACAAGTGAGGTAGAATGAATCGGCAAAGGATTGGGCAGCAAAAAGATTGACAAAAACCAAGTTCAGCTCATAAAGGGGTCACCACATAAGCTTCATAGCCATCAAAGAATGTGTTCGAAGTTTCATACCAGAAGTACGATACTTGAGGTATATTGGGTTTTAATAAGATTCTAGAAGCCCTTTCTGTCCTTAAGTGGGTAAAGTTGCATGAAATGGTAACATAGATTTTTCCGCTCGGTCCATGTCAGAGTATAACTAAAGTCTAGATAAAGTCTCAAGTCCTTTGGTTATTAGGAGCTTAACTCTGTTTTGTCCTCCTGTGAAGAGAGTTTACCTAAAAAAGAGAGCTCATAAGTTGTAAGACAGAGCTTTTCTATTAATAAAATTTTATTTGGTGTCCTCTTTAACTCTTGTTCTTCAAGAGATTGGTGCATCTGTTAGCTTCAAGTTAGAGAAGTTGGAGCTGGATTTACCATAGGACTGTGTTTCCTTTTTTTTCTTTTTTTTTTCTCGTCCTCAAGTAGGTGGCGAACTCTTTGTTTCTTTTATTATACATGCTCGTGCTGCATTAGCAAGGGTGATTAGGGGGCTATAGTGGCATAAGCCAATGTCAAGACCACAGCACAGCAAGCACTAAGGCATTCCAGACTATGACATGGTAGAAAATGGGTAGTACAAAATACAGCAATGATAAGAAATATTGCAGAAATGGATGAGATGGGGGAAAAAAGTGGAAAAGAGGCAAGTCGAGAGGAGAAGAAAGATGACATGAGTTGCGTATGTGCGCGCACATGGGGCAGGGCGGGGTCTGTCTTATTGTACCAAGCTTGCTTCAAGCTAAGCTAGAGATAACTTTGAGCCAGAAAATCTAAACCATAGCGCGCTGCAGCAACCTGACCATTCGTTGCTCTGCAAGCCTCGAGCTGAACTGAACCCACTACCAGCATTAAGAAGAAAGCAACTGGGGCATACAAGGTCCATCGACATAGGTCAGATCAAGTACAGAAATTGGCTATTTGGATGCTGGACCAAGTTCTCTGGATATAACTCTTTCCCGAATTGGTCAGGCATTTGAAGCAGAAATGATCGCAAGAGAAAGGGAACAAAAGAGATCGTGGGTTGCCGAGATGCTCCTAGGACAGATATTTCAAGGATTACTTATTAGGTTAAAAATACAATTCATCTTATTGCTAAATTTAGAAAGAACAGAACGATTGACATACAAGCTTTGGGAAGGGTACAAAATGATCATGAATTAACCCCAAATAAGACGGTGGGAAAAGGCTTGATGATTATGACAATGATACTGATGCCAATTAAAATATGTGTACCGCTTCATTCCTTGGCTTTGCATTGCCATTCACAGTTACTTGCGTTAGATGAAGATTGTTTTATGGATAGGAAAGTTCCTGACAGAGCTTGCTGCTATAGTAGGTGAGATGATAATATTCATCGTCCACTCGTTTCTACCATTTTTGTTGGGGATAAACCCCGTTCCTGCCGAAGTCCAGTTTGATGCTCAGCTTAATGCAACTGGTAGCCGCGGAAGAGCCTCAGCGGCCGAGCTCCTTCGGACTTCCAGCGGCTGGACCTTAGCCGAACTCCTCAACGGCCAAGCTCCTTCGGACTCTCAGCGGCCGAGCCTTAGCCGAACCCTTTCAACCGGCCGAACTCCTCAGCTGCCGAGCCCCTTCGGACTCCTAGCGGCCGGGCCTTAGCCGAACTCCTCAACAGCCGAGCTTCTTCCGAACTCCCCAGCAATCGAGCCTTAGCCGCACTCCTCCAGCCTGACGCCCGCGAGAGCCGAACTCCCTCCGCGCTCTTCCAGCCAGATGCCTACGACAGCCGAACTCCCTCCGCACTCCTCCGGCCGAACTCCTTCCAAGCTTCCCCTCGGCCAAACTCCTCTAGGAGTCCGAACTCCTCTGAAATTGATACATACCGAAGTCCACCGATCAATGCCTGCTTTCTCAGAGCCACGGCTATCAAATCTAGACGAATGGTCACCATCAGTCTGTCACAGGCGATGCGATCGGACGACATGGCCACCACTATTGGCGACATCACTCTCTCCATAACCAGCCCTATGCGGCCCACGACCCGTCAGTATAGCTGTCACTATCCGCCTGACGATGCCTTCTTCTCTGTACCGAACTCCATACGGCCCCGAGCGGCCCGCAGTCGGACGATATGGCCGTCACCATCAATCAAGCTCCGCCTATAAAAAGGACCCTCCGAATAAGCTATAAGCTTTAAGCTCTCCTCTTCTTTTCTAAACTTTGCCGAACTCATTCCAGAGCACTCCATATCTGTTGGCAAAAGCTAACTTGATCGTCGGAGGGTCTTGCCGGAGCCACCCCCCACCTGCTCCGGACAGGACTTTATTTTGCAGGTCTCCGACGGCGACCTCGTCCACCTCCACTCCAGCTAGATCCGGCGACAACCAGTTTCCGCACCAACAGATTTGGTGCTGAAAGAAGGGACGCCTCTGTTCTTGAGGCGTTCTTGAGGCCCCCTTATTCTTAAAGGAGTGCTCAGCGACGATCTCTCTTCAGAGATCTCCCTCCTTCCTCTCCAGAATTCTTTCCCGAAAAGCCTCCCAAGAGAGCTTCGACTCGGTGATCGGCGGCCTCCGCGGCCCGATTCCGTCCAAACCGTCTGCTCCTGCTTCAGCCCCGGCAGCTCAGGTTCCACCTATACCCACGGTAGATGTGGAGCAGTTCAACTTGCTTGTCCGGCAGGTCTGTGGCCTCACGGAGGCAATGCAGGCCATGCAGCAGCCTCCGACGGCGACTCCACCAGAAAACCCACCATCCGGATGTCGAAAATCGGCCCCAAAGAAGAGTACTCAGGCCGGCATACCCACCTCCCCTTGGAAAGGAAAATAGAGAGTCGAGGATCCATGTTCGGATCATGGTTCTCCTCTGAAGGAAACCTTTTCCATTTGTAGCCGAAAGTCCCCCAAAATCTGCAACCAGAACGACGCCCTTGATCACAGACTGCGGAAGATGGACCGACGAATTGAAGAGCTCGACCACGTCGCCCCGGCTCATCATGCCGATGTCCGCACCGATCCCCCTTTCTCCCTTCAAATTATGCAAGAGCCCGTTCCATCGAACTTCAAGCTTCCTCAACTTGAAAGCTACGATAGAACCTCTGATCCGGTTGATCATCTGGAGGCCTTCCGGACCATGATGCTACTCCACGGTGCTTCAGACGCCATACTGTGCCGAGCCTTCCCATCTACCTTAAAGGGAGTAGCTAGAAATTGGTACTCGGCGTTGAAGCTGGATGCGATCTTCTCTTTCGACCAGATGAGCCATCAGTTCGTGGCCCACTTCATCAGCAGCCGACATCCGCGCCGAAGTTCGGATTTCTTGATGAATGTCAACAGAAGCAGGAAGAATCCATCCGAACTTATATCACCCGATTTAACGCCACAGCGTTAGAGGTCCGGGACCTAAACCAGTCCATTGCAATGGCCGCGCTCAAGGGCGGCCTTCAGAAGAATGACTTGCTGTTCTTCCTGGAGAAGAAGTATCCCAGGGACTTCGCCGATCTGTTGGCTCGGGCCAAAGGTTATGCTCGGGCTGAAGAGGCCTTCAAGGCCAAGGACGATGAAGGAAAGCCGAGTGAAGCTCAGCCGCATTCTCGGACTCCCCCTCGGGCCCGGGAGCGTGAAAGCCCCGACAAAGGGGCATGAAGTTCTACCCCAAGTTTCACAGGAGGGCGGAATAAAGTTCGGCGTAAGCGAGGCCGAACTCCCTCTCGAAGCTCGTTATCAAGAAAGCCCCTACAAAGATTTCACAGAAGGTGGAATGAAGTTTGGCTGTGCTCACAATCACCCCAGCGCAAGCGAGGCCAAACTCCCCCTCGAAGCTCATCATCAAGGAAGCCCCTACAAAGATTTCACAGGAGGTGGAATGAAGTTCGACCGCGCTCACAACCACCCCAGCGCAAGCGAGGCCGAACTCTCCCTCGAGCTCGCCATCAACGAAGTCCCGATAAAGGGGCATGAAGTTCTTTCGCCGAAGATTTCACAAGACGTGGAACGAAGTTCGGCCGCGCTCACAACCACCCCAGCATAAGCGAGGCCGAACTCTCCCTCGAAGCCCATCATCAGGGAAGCCCCTACAAAGATTTCACAGGAGGTGAAATGAAGTTCGGCCGCGCTCACAACTACCCCAGCGCAAGCGAGGCCGAACTCCCCCTTGAGCTCGCCATCAAGGAAGCCCTGACAAAGGGGCGTGAAGTTTTCCTGTAGAAGGTTTCACAGGAAGCTCGGCCGCGTTCACGACCTCCCCAGTGCAAGCAAGGCCCGAACTCCTCGAGCTCGCCACCAAGGAAGCTTCGACAGAAAGGCGCGAAGAAGTCCTCCTCCCGAAAGGTTCTGCGACTACACCCCCCTCGACGCTCATCGAACTCAAATTCTCACGGAAGTTAAAAACCAGCTGCGAAGACCAGAAGAACTACGATCTCTCCCAAACAAGCACGATCGAAGCAAGTACTGCCTCTACCATCGCGACCACGGCCACGACGCTGAGAAATGCATTCAGCTCCGAGACGAAATTTATGAGCTCGTCAGAAAGGGGCGGCTAGGTAAATTCCTTCGACGCCAGCCTGAAGCAAGAGAAGATCGGCCAAGGGCACTGTCGTAACCAGAAGCGACAGGAGGTCGGCCGCCTCACGGCGTCATCAACATTACCCCTGGGAGGAGCTTGGTACATCGGCGACTCGTCATCTTCCAACGTCAAAGCCAAGAGAAGCATGCTCCAGATTGAGGAGGCCAGCATGAGATAGAGGAGGTCGTCCGGCACGGGACTTACTGTCCGAGGGAATTTGGAGGAACAACGCCCCCACGACCCTGAAACGGGAATGTGCTGCCCGTAACTTCCCTTCGGTAAAATTCTTCCTTTTCAATAATATTGTTTCTGGATGTAAAAACTATGTTATGATAGGGAAGAAGCAGTCAATAGTTGCCATGTTAGGAACAGGAGGAGAACCTCGTCCTAACACGAGCAGGTCAAAAACCTTCAACCTCGGTCAGAGATAAGATCTCTCCCGAGCGACCGTGTCAACCTCGGCTAGAGATAAGATCTCTTTCGAGCTTCAAAGAACCTCATCCACAGTCTGTTAGGAAAAAAAGGAGAACTTCGTCCTAACGTGAGCAAAGTCGAAGGCCTCGTTCACCTTAGACGAGATGGGAGGAGAGGCTCAAATAACGGTCCATTGTGTGCCCCCACAGTCCGTTAGGAACAGGAGGAGAACCTCGTTCCTAACGCGAGCAAAGTTGAAGGCCTCGTTCATTTTAGACGAGATGGGGGGAGAGGCCCAGACAACGGCCCTTATTTGCCCCCACAGTCCGTTAGGAACAGGAGAAGAACCTCGTCCTAATGCGAGCAAAATCGAAGACCTCGTTCACCTTAGACGAGATGGGAGGAGAGGCACGGACGACGGTCCGCATGTGCCCCCACAGCCCGTTAGGAACAGAAGGAGAACCTCGTCCTAACGCGAGCAAAGTCGAAGGCCTCGTTCACCTTAGATGAGATGGGGGGAGAAGCACGGACGACGGTCCGCATGTGCCCCCACAGTCCGTTAGAAATAAGAGGAGAACCTCGTCCTAACGCGAGCAAAGTCGAAGGCCTCGTTCACCTTAGAAGAGATGGGGGGAGAGGCACGGACGACGGTCCGCATGTGCCCCCACAGCCCATTAGGAGAAGGAGGAGAACCTCGTCCTAACGTGAACAAAGTCGAAGGCCTCGTTCACCTTAGACGAGATGGGGGGAGAGGCCCTGACAATGGCTCTAATGTGCCCCCACAGCCCATTAGGAATAGGAAAAGAATCTCATTCTAACGCGAGCAAAGTCGAAAGCCTCGTTCACCTTAGACGAGATGAGGAAAAAGATCCTGACAGCGGTCCATATGTGCCCCCACAGCCCGTTAGGAACAGAAGGAGAACCTTATCCTAATGCGAGCAAAGTCCAAGTCCGAGCTCTGAAGTCTACAGGAGACAGGATCTCCATCAACCTCAGCTAGAGATAAGATCTCTCCCGAGCGACCGCATCAACCTCGGCCAGAAATGAGATCTCTCCCGAGTGGCCGAGACAACCTCGGCCAGAGATAAGATCGGAGACAACCTCGGCCAGAGATGAGATCTCTTCCAAGCGACCGAGACAACCTCGACCAAAGATAAGATCGGAGACAACCTCGGCCAGAGATGAGATCTCTTCCAAGCGACCGAGACAACCTCAACCAGAGATAAGATCGGAGACAACCTCGGCCAGAGATAAGATCTCTCCTGAGCGACCAAGTCAACCTCGATTAGAAATGAGATCTCTTCCGAGCGACCGAGACAACCTCGGCCAGAGATAATATCGAAAACAACCTCGGTCAAAGATAGGATCTCTCCCGAGCGACCGCGTCAACCCCGGCCGCAGATGAGATTTCTCCCGAGCCTCCGAGTCAACCTCGGTCAAAGATAAGATTGGAGACAACCTCACCTGGAGATAAGATCTCCTCCGAGCGACCGCGTCAACCTCAGCTGCAGATCAGATCTCTTCCGAGCGCCTGTATTAACCTCAGCTGCAAAAAATGAGATCTCTCCCGAATCAACCTCGGCTGTAGGAGAGGAGATCTCCCCCGAGTCAGCCTCGGCCGCTGGTGACAATATCGCCCCCGAGGAGCTCAACCTCCGACCTCGATCGCAGGAGGCGAGATCTACTTCAACTTTGGCCAAAGATGAGATCTCCTCCGAGCTTCAACCTGAACCAGCACGGAGCCCAGAAGAGGACTTCGGCAGTCATCTTTCCTGCACTCCCTTCTTTCGAGTTTTGAACTCGGGAGTGGGGAGACTGTTGTTGAGGATAAACCTCGCTCCTGCCGAAGTCCAGTTTGATGCTCAGCTTAATGCAATTGGTAGCCACGAAAGAGCCTCAACGGCCGAGCTCTTTCGGACTCCCAGCGGCCGGGCCTTAGCCGAACTCCTCAGCGGTCGAGCTCCTTCGGACTCTCAGCGGCCGAACCTTAGCTGAATCCCTTCAACCGACCGAACTCCTCAGCTGCCGAGCTCCTTCGGACTCCCAGCGGCCGGGCCTTAGCCGAACTCCTCAACGGTCGAGCTCCTTCTGAACTCTCCAACGATCGAGCCTTAGCCGCACTCCCCCAGCCTGACGTCCGCGAGAGCCAAACTCCCTTCGCACTCTTCCAGCCAGACACCTACGATAGCCGAACTCCCTCCGCACTCCTCCGATTGAACTCCTTCCGAGCTTCCCCTCGATCGAACTCTTTTAGGAGTCCGAACTCCTCTGAAATTGATATACACCGAAGTCCACCGATCAATGCCTGCTTTCTCAGAGCCACGGCTTTTAAATCTGGACCAACGGTCACCAACAGTCTGCTACAGACGACGCGATCGGACGACATGGCCATCGCTACTGACGATATTACTCTCTCCATAACTAACCACATGCGGCCCACGATCCATCAGTATAGCTGTCACTATCCGTCTGACGATGCCTTCCTCTCCGTACCGAACTCCATGCGGTCCCAAGCAGCCCACGGTCGAACGATATGGCCGTCACCATCAATCAAGCTACGCCTATAAAAAGAACCCTCCAGATAAGCTATAAGCTTTAAGCTCTTCTCTTCTTCTCTAAATTCTGTCGAACTCATTCCAGAGCACTCCATATCTGTTGGCAAAAGCTGACTTGATCATCGGAGGATCCTGCCGGAGCCATCCCACTGGCTCCGAATGGGACTTTGTTTTACAGGTCCCGGTAGCGACCTCATCCACCTCCACTCCAGCTAGATCCAGCGATGATCGATTTCCGCACCAACAACTTTCTTTAGAGAAGATGTTGTAGTGTTGCAGGAAACCGGCCGGCAGTTAGCCAAATTAAAGTAAATCGGCGCAACATCATCCCTGAGCTATTAAACGAGTAAAATGGGTGGAACATTGTACACCACGGGCAAACATGAGACACAAAACTGAGTTATATTTCTTTCTATTAGCCTGTCGTAAAATTTAGAAAGAAAATATCCCATGGAACATGGAGATCGGAGAACAAAAGAGAAGATATAGCAGATTTATATTTTACGGAGGGAGAGAGAGAGAGAGAGAGAGAGAGAGAGAGAGAGAGAGAGAGAGAGAGGAGCATTGACCTGTTTCCAGACGGAGCCCAAGATGGAGGACTTGGGTTGTTTGGAGATGTCGTCGGTGGAGAGCTTGCGGGGGACGCGAAGCGGCGCCGCGTCCTCCCTCGCCTCCCTGACCCAGTACGTGTACGACGTCTGCTGCTGCTTCTCGGCCACCCCGCCCCCTTCCATCGACAGTTATTAACAATAATGGTGAAGATGTCCTCCTCCTCACCTCCACCTCCACCACCACCACCACCAGCAGCAGCAGAACAGAAAACGAAAGAGATGATCGGATTCGCAGGAACCTCAAGAGGCAAGGAGGCAGGGAGGGGGACAAAACGACGCAAGACCTTGCACCTGCACGGGTGGACAAACATAGGGGAGAAACACTGGATGGAAGATCTGATCCGAAAAGGCAACGAATGCAAACGTAGGTATGCGAAGCGACGAGGAGATCAGATCAGAAGGGATTGGACGCGAAAAATCGTTTTCCACTTCCTGTTCCTGTTTCGTTTCGGAGAGGAGAGAGAAGCGAGATGCGCGTTGGAGTCGTCTCCCACAAAGCTGGGTGAAGAGGAAAGGGCCAGGAGATGACGGATGAGAGGAAGGGCACGTTTTTTACCTTTCTTTTCGATGTCTGTTTTCTTGGACCGGAGATTTCGCGAAGATGCGGTGGTGTTCGGAACCCTTCCCCCTATTTTTTTTTTCTTCTTCTTTTTCCCAACAAAATCAGCAAATAAATATGATGGAGCGATTGCAATTTGCATGCAAAATCGGCCAAAATGCAAAGATCATCGAGTCTACAAGGCTGTTTATCTCCGCAGATCTCGCATACAATATAACACAATTCCTTACCATCCTCCAAGTATGGACACATCTCAGACTATCTCTCTGTCTGCCCGATCGGTATAGATGAATCGTCCTCAATACAAATAAGATCAACCTTTAGAACCAACCAGCATAACTGATACCTCAACTCAACTCCAAAAACTGGAATATCAAAGATCCAACTTCCGAAGCAGCAATGAGTTTAGAATCTAGATCTCTAATCATGAATCTTATACTATCTCTATCAACATCATCAATCACACAACTATCAAAATTGATCGCTCAGAAAATTGAGGCTCCCGCTTATCCTTTTTTCCCTGGCACCCAACTCTCAAGTTCGACGTGGTTAGTTAGGATTTGAATCGTGGGATTGATCCTTCCTGCTATAATCCTTTATAGCCAATCGGAAGGGTTATCGAGCTTCTTACCCCAACCAATCCAACTTTAATTAATTAATAATCCTCCATGACACCTACCTGGTCTCACTGAACCCGGCAAGACTTTACTCGACTACGTATTAACGCCTAGCATTCTTTTTGGGTGCTTCTTACTCGCAGCAACCTAGTTGGATCAGGCGGCAACTTTTGATAACCGGCCGGTGATCTAGACCCCGAAACCCACACAAACTCATCCCAAAAAGGTCCGGGTTGGGCATTTTAAGATTTGGATCGAAAATGGACCAACTTGAAGTCAATTTTTGGTATGTTGTAGGTCTATACTGGTTGGGAGATTTTGACCCAAAACCAGCTTCAACCCAGCCTGACCCATTGCCGCACGTACCTGACCCTAAACATGGTTTGCATTGATGATCATTTCCCTCAAGCATGAAAATAATACTGTACATGCAATTATCATATAGAACCATTTAGCTATAAAATATAAAATATAGGACCCACAACACAGAAGTATATATATATATATTGGAATCGGATCGTTTACTGTCAAGGAGGCTATTTGATATTATATTATGCTAATCAAAATACAAATAATTGGTTGTTTTCTCTCATACTGTTTTCCTATATATGGCCCGAGCAGCTACAACATCATTTAGAGTTAAAAGTGTTATAAGATGTTGCTATGTTATTTCGTTAGTTCTATAGCACAAAAGCAGCATTTTGGCAATTATGCAACTTCCTCAAAGTTGCCCTAATCTGTATCAATGATGATTGAGTAGTGTCAATACAACATTTCCAAACATGTACAAATTGTAAAAGGAAGAAAGCACACCATGATATTGGAAGGAAAAAGAAACTATTAAACTATAGCAAGCCAAAAACTCATTCTCCTATATCTTAATTAGTTACCATTCATAACTTTCCTTTGGGCTCGCTCAATATTTGGATGCATACCTTTTATTTTATTTTATTTTTTTTGTATGAATGGCTGCATGGGATCGCTCAGACTAAATTTATAACCAACCTCATCCATAGGGATGGCAATGGATAGGATTTGGATAGAGAATTGTACCACCCATCCCCAAATCCAAATTTATTATTCTATATTCAAACTCCTATCCAATATCCGATCGAATAAGAAAAGAGATACCCATCCTCATATCCAATGGGGTTTAGGGATACCCACGGTTTATCCATTTTTTCATACCCAACCTATATCCGTCCCATATAAAAAAAAAAATAAACAATCAAAATAATTTTATGTATATTATTAACCAAAACAAAATTACCAATTCAATATAGAATATAATTTATAAGTCTAAATTTATAAAAATCAAACATAGAAATAGAATTATAATTCAACATAGAATATAACCATTAAATTTATTATTTTATTCATGAAAATTCAATATGATGCTAAAAAATTGAATATAATTATCATATTAACTATAAATTAAATATTTATATATACAGATAGATCTTATACACACACACATACATATATATATATAGAGAGAGAGAGAGAAATCATCTATATATATATGATCACTCTCTTATATATTATATATATATATATAATATATATATATATATAGAGAGAGAGAGAGAGATCATATATATATATATATATATATATATATATATATATATATATATATATATATATATGGATTTGGGTTTGGATATTATCCATACTTGTAGGTTCGGATCGGGTTTGACTAGAAAATAGTACTATCCATATCCGTACTATAATTTTTAGATTTTCATCAAATCCGAACCCAAATCCAGTCAAACCCATCTATAAGCCAATCTAGTTGTTTCCATTACTTGGCTTATGTAAACCTGGCCATGACACGCAAATTTTTACAAGTTTCTCAAAGTTCTATAGCAAATTCAATCAGGTGCCATTAGTTCTATAGCATTAATGTGGCATTTAGTATTTATATTAGTTTCTCAAAGTTGCATTCATATCTATAAATAAGGATTGGATGACATCCATATTGTTGTGAAACAATATAACACACAATGAAAAGAGAGAGACACAATAAGAGAATGAGAGAGAGAGAGAGAGAGAGAGGAGAAAGGAGAAATCTTCTCAAAAGATAAAATATTTCTCATTTCATTTCAAGCTCATTTTATAGGTTTTTTAATCCAAATTATAAGAAATATATTAAATACAATACTGAAACCAAAGTATTGATTTATAATTTCAAAAGGCCATTTACAACTTTAAAGTCTTGGAGATTGTGAAATCTAATTCCTAAGGATCATCCACATAAGCTTCAACACTCATTTACAACACTCCCCCTTGGATGACCCTTTCATGAAGAACGTGCCCCATTAAAACCTTGCTAAGAAAAATTATGCGGAAAAAAAAAAAACTTAGCTAAGAAAAAAGAGTACAACATTCTCATGAATTATTTAAGACATATTGCCTTGTTAAAACCTTAACTAAAAAATTCAATGGAACAAAACCAAGAAAAAAGAGTATAATACTCGCCTTAAAGACCAGCTCCATAATCAACTTAGGTCTTTGAGCCGCTGCATCCTAATTTTATAAATTAATTTCTTAAATATCATAGTTGAAAGTATTTTAGTGAATAAGTCGGCTAAATTTTCATAAGAGCGAATTTGTTGCACGTTAATCTCATCCTTTTTTTTGAAGCTCATAAGTATATAAGAACTTTAGTAAAATATATTTAATTCTATCTTCTTTAATAAATTCTCCTTTAACTTGTTCAATACATGCAATATTATCTTCATATTTTACTGACTGGGTATTTCTTATAGAAGATAATCCACACGATTCTTGAATGTATTAAATTATGGTTCTCAACCAAATATATTCACGACTTGTCTCATGGAGCGTAAGAATTTCTGAATGATTGGATGAATTTATAATCATTGTCTGTTTTACAGATTTTCATAAGATAGCATAGTCACTATAAGTAAAAACAATCCAGTCTATGACTTGTTGTTACGAGGATTTGATAAATAACCAGTATCAATATATCCTAATAATTGGCGCTCAAAATTATATGAATAAAGTAAACCTATATCAACAGTATCCTGAAAATAGCATATGATATGCTTAATGCCATTCCAATGTCTCTGAGTAGGAGTAGAACTAAATCTTATTAATAAATTTATCGCAAATTAAGACAATATCAGACCGAGTATAATTAGCAAAATACATAAGTGCCCTAATTGCACTTAAATATGGTACTTCATAACCAAAAAATTGTTCTTCCTCTTTTTTGGATTGAAAAGGATCATTTTTCAAATTAAGTGATCTCACAACCATAGAGAAACTAAGGGGTGAGCTTTATCCATGTAAAAATGCTTTAGAATCTTTTCAGTATATGCTGATTGATGGATGAAAATTCCACTTGACACATGTTCTTTAAAACAATATTTTGTCTCATCCAAGTCTTTCATTTTAAATTCTTCTTTCAAATAAGTTATAATTTTTTAAACTTCTTCAAGAGTTTCGATGATATTCAAATCATCTACATACACAGCAATGATAACAAACTTAGTATTAAATTTTTTAATAAAAAATATGAATTTATTATACCATATTCTATCCGATTATTTTAATCCGTATAAGGATCGTTGTAATTTGACTGAGTACATATTGTGAGAATTGAAATCTTTTACACCATGTATTTTAAATCCTTTAGGAGGTTTCATGTACTCATTGCAATCTAACGATCCATACAAGTATGCTGTGACTACATCCATAAGATGCATATTAAGTCTTTTTTTTACTGCTAAACTTATCAAAAATCTAAAAATTATGGCATCCATCACAGGAGCATATGTCTCATCAAATTCAATTCAAGATCTTTGCAAGAAGCATTATGCAACTAAGCGTACTTTATATCTCATAATTTTGTTTAATTTATTTCGCTTTCTTATGAACACCCATTTATAGCAAACTGGCTTAACGTCCTTTGGAGTTTGAACTACAGGTCCAAATACTTTACATTTATGAAGGAAATTTAATTCTACTTGAATTGCTTCTTTTCATTTTGTCCAATCATCCTGTTGTTGGGATTCTTGAATGCTTTTTGGCTCGTGATCATCACAAGTAATACTTGATCACAAGCAATACTAGATGCTATTGCATAAGCAAATACATTATCAACAATAATTTTTTTCAATCCTATATTTCATCTTTTGGTGTATAACTAATTAAACTTTTATTATTTTCTTGCACTTACACTTCTTCAAAAGTCTTTAAATTTTTTTCATTTTTAATAATTTGGTTATCCATAGAAGCTATATCATCAATAGTTTGTCTTACTTCAGAAGTTTCATTTTTCTCATGGACCATTTTACTTAATTTTTTTTTCTTGAAACTTTATCTTTTGCACCAAGTGGTCTTCTATGCTTCAAGTGTAGCGCAGGCTATTCTATAGCCATAGGGATCGGTTGTCCTGCTGGGACTTTTATCCGAGCTAGAGTATTTTCAGTTGAAATATAAGATTTACATATTCTTCTTATATCTATAAATATATCAGGTAAATTATTTACTAAACTTCACAAATAAAGAATCTTTTGAACTTTTAGTTCATACTAATTCATTCTTGAATTAAGAAATGATAAGTTTGGTTGTTGCATGATAACTTACGTTATGCTTCTAGCACCTTTTTATCTCTTCCTAATGATGAAAATACTGTTTCATCAAATTATCAATCTGTAAATTGAGTATATCACCCATTAAAGGTTCAAGATACATAATGATAGATAGATTATCAAAACCAACATAAACTCTAAGTTTATGATGAGGTCCCATCTTAGATCTTTGGAGTGGAGCAATTGGAATGTATACAGTATAACCAAAAATCCGTAAATGTGAAACGTTTGGTTGTTAACCAACTATAAGTTCTAGTGAAGAATATTTATGGTAAGCAATTGATCTAATTCAAATCAATGATACAGCATGTAAAATAGCATGCCCCCAAACATATATAGACAACTTAGTTTTCATTAATAATGATTGAGCAATAAGCCACAACCTTTTAATAAATGACTTTGCTAGGCCATTTTAAGTATGCACATGAGCAACAGAATGCTCAATATTGATTCCAACTGACATACAAAAGTTATCAAAGATTTTTAAAGTAAACTCAGCTGCATTATATATTTAGACAGATTTTATAGAAAAATAAAAAAATTATGCTCATAATCATATTATCAAAGCAAGTAATTTAGCAAATGCACCATTTTAAGTAGACAACAACAAAACATGAGACCATCTTATGGAAGCATCAATTAGGACCATAAAATATCTAAATAGTCTACAAAGGGGATGAATTGGATCATATATGTCTCCTTGAATTCTTTCTAAGAATATAGAAGATTCAATCGCTAACTTTGTGAATGAATATTTAATATTAATTTTTCAAGTGAACGTGTAGAATAATGGTAATCACTAGTTAGAAGAATTTTTTGATTTTTTAAAGGATGTCCATTTGAGTTTTCCATAGTTTTGTGCGTCATTGTTAATCCAGGATGATCAAGTCATTTATGCCAGAAAAAAATATATCTTCGTTAGTAAACTTCTGGTTCCATAGTATATTTGATTCAATTGCATGAATCGTCATATAATATAATTTAGAGAAAAAAATAGAAGGTTTTTTAATTCTTTTTTTTTGAATCATAAGAAATGATGCATAAAAATTCTTTACTATATTCACTTTTTGTTTCAATATGATACCCATTCTGGCAAATATCCTTAACGCTTACTAATTTTTTTTTAAATTATGCTGAGTAAAGAGCTTCTCTGATTTCTAATTTTGTACCATATGATAGTATTATAATTGCTCTTTCGGAGCCTTCAATTATATTAAAAGTATCAGAAATTATACTTATATTTTTATTTGTAAAGGTTAATTATGAAAAGTAGTTTTGATCCTAAAGTATGGTATGAGTTATAGCACTATCAGCTATGCAAAATTCTTCCACATTTATTTTTAAATTTAATCTAAAAAATAAATAAGATATTAATTTTATAAAATAGTTTATTTATTAATTTTAAAATATAAGTATATAGATAAAATACTTTATTAAAATAAAAAAATATAATATAAGTTATTCTTTAACTATTTCTCCATCAATGATTATGTGGTCAATTTTTTCTTCAGAGTAGGCAAAAAAGTTAGAGACGTCAAAAGGAGGCACATTTGAATTGCCATCATCATCATTAAATAAATTGACAAAGTTTGTCTCAGATTTCTTTTCCTTCTCTTTCATGAAAGCTTGATATAGATCTATCAGATACTTTAGCATATGATAGGTACACAATCAATGATCCTTCATTCCACATCTATAGCAAATATTATCTTTAGACTGTATCTTTTTCTCTTGATTGAAGCTTGTACCTTCTTTTGGATTCTGCTACTTCATATGGCTTGCCCTAGTATTCTTGAAACCATCACAACCACGGCCATGACCTCGCCCCTGCCCATGCTCATTATTTTAGAATGATATAGCATTCACTTCAAGAAATAGTATGGAGCTAGTTGGGCGAGACTCATGATTCTTTAATAATAATTCATTGTTCTGCTCAGCTATCATAAGGCATGAAATCAATTCAAAATATTTTTAAAATCTATGTTCTCGATGCTGCTGCTGTAGATAATAATTTATTGTTCTGCTCAGCTATCAGAAGGCATGAAATTAATTTAAAATATCTTTTAAATCTATATTTTTGATACTGTTGCTGTAGAAAGCATATTCAAGGCGTAAAAGATAGAGAATGTCTTTTTCAATATATCCTGACCATCTGCTACATTCTCTTCAAATAAAGTAGAATTATATTCAGACACAACTTAAAATCTTGCAACTTCAGGAAAGAATGACCATTATCTTGCAACCTCAAGAAAGAATGATCATTTTTTGATGATCGTATCTTTCTTTTAGAAGTATTAAATCCTCATCAATATAATGCCAATTAAAGATCTTTAAACCTTCATCAATATGATGTCGAAGAAAAATTAAAGATTTTGTATAATCCTGTTTTGTCACATTAGAGAGAGAGAGGAGAAATCTTCTCAAAAGATAAAATATTTTTCATTCTATTTCAAGCCCTTTTTATAGATTTTTTAATTTAAGTTATAGAAAATATATTAAATGCAATACTGAAACCAAAGTGTTGATTTACAATTTCAAAAGGCCATTTACAACTTTAAAGTTTTGGAGATCGTGAAACTCTAATTCCTAAGAGGTGATTCACATGGGCTTCAACGCCCATTTACAACACATAATATTTTTAAAATATAGGCAAATTGTAAAATGGATAAAAAAAATAATGCCATTAGATCTTGTCATAATATTCAAAGAAAAATAAAATTATTTTTTATATAGAATGGGAGGATTGATATAATTTAATGGTCAATCTAAGATGCATAATAGTTACGATGTTTGCTTGATACACAATGATTTTTTTTTCAAATTAGACATTAATATTTTAAAAAAATAAAGATAAACTGTAGTTGGTAATAAAGAAGTCTTTATAAAGAAGCTGGCCAATCCGGTCATATACCATCTAGCCCATACCGTAAAACAAAATACTTTGGATCCATATGGTTGGAGGTAATATGGCATATAAAAAAAAATTTCTTAGTTAAATTATCATATTTGGTATATAAAAGAGAAATGGTAAAAATATTAATAGATTTTATATTTTTTTCAAGGAGAAGATAAAATAAATATCAAATATTTGATAAATTCTTGAATGATGATAATCTATTTTTGATAAAAATATTTTTAATAAATTTTTTAAAATTTATTTAATAAAAAATTTTAATAAAAAAATTAATATGAAGATGATATTATGTAAAAAATTATATAATTATGATTATTATATAAAAATTAATTAGAAATAATAATACTATCTTAGTATTAAAAAATTATTTTATATTGAAAAATATATTTATAAATTTTATATATTTTTTTATAAAATTATCCTCGATCAAATTTTTTTTAATATTATTTTTAAAAATAATTTTTCTATCAATCAAATATAATTAAAATTATACTTTTATAATTATTTTATTAGATAAATAATTTTTATGAATTATTAAAATATTTAATAATTTGATACGTCCGATCAGACCCCTCTTAACATATATCGTACATATGGTGCCATCAATCATTGTTCTAGCGAGCTAATAAATCGAAAGGTACCTTTCGTGCCGGAGTTGCCAACGTTTTTATAATTAACACCAACCCTCGGTTTCAGCAAATGTCATACTCATGAGACAACGGAAGGGCCTTTCTCGGAAAAATTATTTTCCATGCAATCACATGATTATTCATGCGATCAATCGCAAACGCTTGTTTGATGAATAGGGCTCACAGACTAATTTCTCCCTCGGTCCAGGAGGTGCCACGTTCGGGTAGAGAAGCATCCTGGTTGCCAACTCAGTTTGCTTTTTGTTATGCCACATGAAATCAAAATTTAATATTTTTTTATTATTTTAATTTAAATTTAATAAAAAAATATTCCTTCTTCTGCTTCGGCCTACGATGGTCCACCCTTCCTTCCGATCTTCCCTCATCAGCCCGCCCATGACAGGCCCCCTTCTTCTTTTTCTTGCCGTCATTTACCGTCGATCTCCACCGCCTGAGAAAAAGAGGCAACATAGACAGTCGGAGGACTGAGATGCAGTGCCGGAGGGGCGGAGCAGTAGACGGGGGGTGCTAGAGGCATAGAGTAGCGGTCGGAGAAACGATGTGGATGGTCGTTGGGGGAATAGGGGTGATGTGGGCTGTCGGGGGATCAGGATGTAGTGCCAGAGGTGCAAAGCAACGCTCGGAAGGTATAGTGCGGAGGCGCGGAGCAGTGGTCGGAAGCGGTGCGGGTAGCCGAGGGGCAATGTGGGCGGCCGACGGGCAGTATGGGTGACCGAGGGTAGTATGGGCGACTGGAGGGCTAGGGGGGAGTGTAGGTGGCCGACGGTCGGCAGGCGTTACGAGTGGCTAAGGGGAAGCGCGGGGGTGGGTTGCGGGGGATTGAAGGGCGGTGGTGTGGGCGGGTGAGGGAGACAATGGAGAAGGCTACTAAAGGCACATGAAAGAATGGTAAAAAAATAATAAAAAATATTTAAAAATTATTAAAAAATATTAATAATGTATTATTTTATAAAAAATAAAATATATAAAAAATAAAAATAATATAAAAAATAAAAAATAGAGATCGATTTTGTAACCAATTTTAAAAATTTAAATATTATAAAAAATAAATAGCAATCTATTTTGCAATCAATTTTTTAATTAAAAAATTAAAAATAATTAGCAATCAATTTTGCTATCGATTTAATTAATAAAAAATATTTAATAAAATTAGTGATCGATTTTACGATCGATATGTTAATTAAAAAATTAAAAATAATTAATAATCAATTTTATGAATGATTATATTAATAAAAAATTTAAAAATAAATAGCGATCGATTTTTAATAAAAAAATAAAATAATTAGCAATCGATTTTATGATTAATTTTATTAATAAAAAATATTTTAATAAAATTAGTGACTGATTTTAAGATCGATATATTAATTAAAATAATTAACGATCAATTTTATGATTGATTTTATTAATAAAAAATTTAAAAATAAATAGAGATCGATTTTATTATTGATTTTTTAATTAAAAAAATTTAAAAATAATTAGCAACAAATTTTGTGACTGATTTTATTAATAAAAAAATATTTTAACAAAATTAGCAATCAATTTTTTGACCAATATATTAACTAAAAAATTAAAAATAAATAACGATCGATTTTTTAGTTAAAAAAATTTAAAAATAATTAGCTATTAATTTTGTGATTGATATATTAATTAAAAATTAAAAATAATTAGATATCAATTTTGTTAATAAAAAACTTAAAAAATAATTAGCGACTAATTTTATGATTAATTTTTTAATAATATTTTTTTAATTTTTTATAGTCATAAATATTATTAGCAATCGATTTTTAATTTTTAGCAATCGATTTTTTTGTCATTAATATTTTATTTTTTTATAAATATTTATCGAGATAAAAGAAGAGTCATGATGGGATGGCACCGAGGGGCATGGAGAAGATATGAAAATAGAAAGAAAGAAAAAAAAATATTATTTTATAAAATAAAAAAATATTATTTTATAAAATAATAAAATATTATTTTAAAAATAATAAAAAAATATAATAGATATAATAAATAAATAAATAAATAAAATATTAAAAAATATTTATTATTAAAAAAAATTAATAATTATATACTATAATTATTTGTTCTGCAGGAATTCGGCTAGTTATTTATAAATATGATGTAATATAGCTCGAGAGCTGAAGTCCTACGCGAAATTATTATTATTATTATCTGTGTCCAGTTTCGACAGGTTGGGTGGGTGAGGGGTCCGCATCTACCACCGACCGTGTCCCAAGTTTTAGCAAACGCATACTTGCCGGCATTAATTCGCGGACAGGCCAAGCTCGGCAGGAGGAAACACCCGACAACGCAGCAGCAGCAGCAGCCGCAGGAGGCGAGAGAGGATAATTGACCTGCACGGAGCCGACTTCGCTGGGACAACGACGGTACGGCCTAGACGACGCCCACCTTCCTTTCTCTCCAGTCTCTCTCTCTTCTATATCATCTCTCTACCTGTCTATCTGCCTATTTTTCAATTCTGCGAGCTCCGATGATTTATATATATATATATATATGCACCTATTTTTCAATTCTGCGAGCTCCGATGATATATATATATATATATATAATTTGCTGGCTAATGTTTTGATTTGTGCGCTTAAGAGAGAGAACGAATAATGTAATAAACTGGTCATCAAGCCTTCCTTTTCTGCTTAATTGTTCCCTTCCTTTAAGAATATGGCTTGAAACTGCCACGCTCGGAGCAAATTTTATGAAACCATCCGCATAAATCCAAAACGAACCCCATTCCTGCAAAAACGAAAAAAGAAACCCTTCTATCCAAAATAAAAGAAAAGAAAAAAAGACGAGAAATAGTGGATTCTTTCTGCAAAATTCTCTTTGAAATTTATGCTGGCTGTTGAAGTAGGACAGGCGTTTCAGCATCGGCGAAAGTGCAACTCAACCCACTCGACGTGTTTGAAGAAATGGAGCTGTACCAGTACCACTGACATATTTATTGAATAATGATAATACAGATTTATGCTGTAAAACTTTATGAATTATGCTCAAATTAGGGGAAAAAATTATTGAAGGCACAAAAAGTAGTGAAAATGCTATGCTCGGTACATGATAATTGACTTCAAAATCTAGTAATGCTGTTTCATTTTTTTAAAAAAGAATATATATAAAAGCTCCAATAACTGTTAAATTTGTATTTCTGAGCCTAAAGATCCTTAGGTGAACATGGAGGAATCTCATTCTAGTTGTACCAACTGAATTGACTTGAAAAGATGAATCAAGAATTACAATATCTTATCTTATATGTACCTGTCATGAACTTTATTTCTTGGGATGCATGTAGAACTTTGTTTCCCACAAATTAGAGAAAACTACTCTCTGTAGACTTGTTGAGGATTTAATTCCAGATATGGAGGCTTTCAATAGCTTTTCTCGCTGCATAAACTTTGGTCAGGTGACGCCAACTTGATTTTGATGTACTTTTGTTGGTGCTGCAACACAAACACACACATGTGCACATGCTTACATGCAGAAACAAAGACAAGTTTTTTTTTTTTTTTAATGATAAAAAACGGAGACAAGTTAACACCAGCAATACATTGTGGATGGCAAGTGTTATGACCAAAGTTTCTGTACAATCTTGGTTTTTGCAGATGAGGGAGGATAGCGCTACGTTTACTGTGGATGATGCCTTCCTATCAATGAGGTTTGGGAAATTCCAAGCCCTTGTGCTTGCTTATGCAGGGATGGGTTGGGTTTCAGAAGCGATGGAAATGATGCTTCTTTCATTTGTGGGGCCTTCTGTTCGCATGGAGTGGAAGCTTTCTTCTTATGAAGACAGTATGATCACAAGTGCTGTTTTTGTGGGCATGCTATTGGGAGCGTATTCTTGGGGCATAGTTTCAGATAACTATGGAAGGAGGCAGGTCCTTTCTTGTTTTACTTGCATAGTTCCTTAGACACTATTGTAATTACCGCCCACATTTTTGTTTCTGCCTTCCAGTCAATCTTCCCTGTTGCAAGTTGCTGTACGTTATGTCTGGAATGCACGCTTGTTTTTAAGTTTCAGCCACAAAGTGGGGCAACAAAAAAAAAACAAGGGATAAGGGACTGGTGTGACAACACATGTCAAAAATTGTGACAATTCCTGTTCCTTAAATGAAATTTACCATATAATTTGCTTAATTGTGTGGTATAATACCATATGACTGTTAAAAGAAAAAGAAATATGAACTAGAAAAATTGCAAAAGAATAGTAATGTTTATGCTCATAATAAAATTATAAACATGGACTTTTGGTATAATGCTGGTTTGCTTGCCTGGTGTTTCAAGATGCATGCCCAAGGAGGAGAAGTTTTGATGTTGGTACATTATTAACTGCAGGGGTGAACTAAATGAAACCTCATCCTTAGAACAGTGTATGGAATATGGATCATCATAATTTTCTCTGTCTTCTAAATCTGAGCCAAATTAATTGAAAAATGCATTTCGCTTGAATCTGATGACCAAATGGCACTGTAACTGTTTGGAAGAAAAAAAAAAAAGATCTGATATGCAGCTTATTCTTCATCACTTTTGCTTACAGGTGGATTCACATTCTCAGGTCTCTCATGTTTAAACTTTTTTTTTTTTTTTTTTTGCAGGATGGGGTTTCTATTTACAGCACTAATCACCAGTAGCGCTGGATTTCTTGGTGCATTTTCACCTAATTATCTGTGCTTGGTTAGTCTCCGTTTTATTGTTGGTATAGGATTGGGAGGCGGGCCCGTGCTTGCTTCTTGGTTTTTGGAGTTTGTACCTTCTCCAAATAGAGGTTATTGGATGGTTGTTTTTTCATTCTTCTGGACTATTGGCACAATCTTGGAGGCTTCTCTTGCATGGGTATGGCCATTTTTTGCGTCCCTCTGGTTCCTTCTTATGAACTACATACTGATGGTTCTAGCTTCACCCCTCATGATAGATTTGGGTTCAATTTTGTGAGGCCCAAGCGGTCTTGAAGTCTTGAATGCATGCTGCCCATTGTGAACAATTTGACATCGAAGCAACATGCTGTCTTTCTTTAACCGTTTTAATGACATGTTAAAATTATTTCTATCAGATTACGATGGCATTAGACTTTTGGCTTTATGATGATGAATAATATTCTTGGATTTTTGTATATTTTCTTTCTGATGCCAATTTTCCTTGGGTGCATGTAGTTTAAATTCGTGGTTTTCTTTTTAAGAATGCGGAAATAAGATACCTTTGGAAATCTGTATGAGTTGGATTGTTTGGGTTGAATAAAGATCCTGCAATCATTTTAGTAGAAAGAAAAAGCTCTCCATTTCAAATATTCAAGTTGTTGGTATTTGCTTATTGGTCTTGCTTAAAATGGTGATCCCGCCTGTTAAGATGTTGTGAGGCCGAGAGATACTATGTTATTTTTTTCAGGATTTAATTCCCTGCCATATATTTATGCAGGTTGTCATGCCATCATTGGGTTGGAGATGGTTACTGGCTTTTTCCTCTGCGCCGTCATTTCTTTTGCTTCTATTTTATGGCTTCGTGCCTGAGTCACCAAGGTATCTTTGCATGAAAGGCAGAACAGCTGATGCAATGGTTGTTTTGGAGAGCACGGCCAAGATAAATAGTGCAACACTCCCTCCTGGCCTGCTTGTTTCCAATCACAAAGCAAAACTTGATGAAAATATTGATCCTTCTGAAGAATCACCTTTAGTCACCCATTTGAAGACTGAAACAGCCACTGATGAAGATATAGGATCTAATATTGGAGCAATCAGTGCATTATATAAGCTTTTATCACCAAAATTGATCAGATCAACTCTTCTTATTTGGATGGTTTTCTTTGGAAATGCCTTTGCATACTATGGCATTGTTTTGCTAACCTCTGAACTAAGCAACGACCACGGAGATTGCACATCAAAGGAGCCGCACTCGATCCAAACAAAGGATGTCCATCTCTATGAAGACGTATTTATAACCAGCTTTGCTGGTAGGATTATCATAACCTATTCTTACTTTTTCCATGGAATAACATCCGAACCATGCATGCATGTTATATTATTTCGATCGAGAAGGGTAACACTTTAAATTTAATCCTTTGATCAGAGTTTCCTGGGCTTCTCGTGTCAGCTGTGATTGTGGACAGGGTTGGTCGCAAGCTTTCGGTGGCAGGCTTGCTCTTTATAAGTTGCATTTTTCTGCTTCCGCTGATATTTCGTCAGGAAGAAGCAGTGACAACAACCCTTCTGTTTGGTGCTCGGGCATGTATCATGGGAAGCTTCACAATTATATACATATATGCTCCCGAGGTCCGTATCCAGAATTTGCAAGATTTTCCTAAATGCTATTATGTTCATGCTGTACCTGTACATGAGCATTCTGTTTTATGATGTTCGGCATAAGGGGTTATGATCCTAGGTATGAATCAACGAAGTAAAATTCGTGAGAACAGCTCGAAATACTGAGCCCTGGATTCAATGAAAGATTACGTTGCAGAGATAACCAAATCCAAGTTGACATCTACCATCCCTGCATCAAGAATATTTTTGACTGATATGAAATTTTTTTTTTTTCTTTTTTAAAATAATAATAAAGAAAACATAGAACTGGCACCAATTCACAGAGAGTCGACATCAGGATAATTAAGAGCCAATGATAATGCATTCAAATTAAGGATGAACGGGGTGAAAGGACAAATACAAAAGACTCGTAGCTTCAGTAAAAGAGATATATGCCCTTTCTACTTGGGCTGCCACTAGTAATGTTATGCCTGCGCCACAACTACCAACCTAGGTTGGGTTTGCTTTGATTGTTGTTTTGGGATGCGAGCAGACCTGGGCCCTCTGCAAGTTTCATCACATGATCTTTGTCTTGCTCTGATGCTACGGTAAATCCATCCTTGCTGACATTCTTTTATATATATATATACACACTTGTTTTGCAGGTTTACCCTACCTCAGTCCGGGCCACTGGTGTTGGTATTGCAAGTTCGGTGGGAAGAGTTGGTGGGGTCGTTTGTCCGCTCGTGGCTGTTGGTTTGGTTCATGGCTGTCATCAGGCTGGAGCAATTCTTTTATTCGAATCCGTCATCTTGCTCTCGGGGTTGGCCACGCTTTTCTTGCCTCTGGAGACCCGCGGCCGTGCGTTAACTGATTCTGTACGGTAGCTTAGAATTATAAAAGAGGGGAATCGGCTTATTTCTCCGGACTCCAGATATATTGCATGTGCGTTACGTATGAGCCTTCAGTATCAATTATGAAAGACTTCATAGTGATTTGGGGAAATGGTTTATTTCTTTGCTGCTGTCATCCATTTCAATTGCGTTGAGGTGTGGTAGAACTTTGATCTAAAGAGAAATTCTCTGTGCACCATACGTGGTCCAGCAAGATCGACATAGAGTACATCGTCCAATCATGTAGCTAGTGCAATTAATAGTGATTAATTTTTTTTTGATAAAAATATAATTTTTTTATTGAACAAAGAAAGAATGGTATTATTACTTTATGATGTCTTGTTTGACTTTCTATGAATATATCTATGAATATATATGATATCTTGAACAATACATATGACTTTTTATATCTTTATATGACATCCTAAATAATATATATGACTTTTAGATGCCTTATATGATTTTTTCTAAATATATATGACATTCTAAATAATATATATGACTTTCTGTGACATCCTGAATGATATATATAGCTTCATGATATCTTATATGACTTCATGTAAATATATATGATATCTTGAATGATATATATAATATCCTAAATAATATATATAATTTTTTTATAAATATATATAACAGTCTGAACGATATATATGACTTTCTGTATTTTTATATAACATCTTGAATAATATATATGATTTTTTGATATCTTATATGATTTTTTGTAAATATATATGGCATCCTAAATAATATATATAACTTTCTGTATTTTTATATAATATTATGAATAATATATATAATTTTTTGATATCTTATATGATTTTCTGTGAATACATATGATATCCTGAATAATATATATGACTTTCTATCAATATATATGACATCTTCAATAATATATACGACTTTCTATCAATATATATGATATTCTGAATAATATACATAACTTTCAGTGTATTGGTTATTAAAACCAACAAGAAGTCATATATATTATTCAGGATGTTATATATATATATATATGTATGTATGTATGTATGTATGTATGTACCGAAAGTCATATATATTATTTAGGATGTAATACATATTCACAAGAAATCATATATTATTCAAGATGTCATATAAAAATATAAAAAGTCATATACATTATTCAGAATGTCATATATATTCATAGAAAATTATATCACAAAATAATAATATTAATCATCCACTATTTCATTCATCCAAAATGATTAGTATTAGTCCTATTACGATTGATGAGATTGAGGATGTTGTCAAACACATGAACTCTTATTTAAAAAAAAAAAGAAAAAAGAAAAAAAAGAACTCCAATAAGGCTCTTATTAAGCCTGAAATTATTTTTGTTATTAACGGTACTTTTTGTCCTATTACTTTGCCTCGATCCTGGAAACAAACCTTTATTATTTTATTTCCTAAGAAACAAAATCCTCTTTGCTTACTAACTATCGGCCCATTAGTTTATGTCATACCACTTATGAGATTTTATCAACAATCTTCCCTAATAAATTAAAGCCCATTCTCTATTATTTAATTCATCCTATGCAAGCTGCATTTCTTTCTAGTCGTTCAATCACTAAATCTATTTTAATTGCTTAGAAAATTATGCATTCTTAGATGTATGCTTATAGGACTAAGAGTTTAATGGCCCTTAAACTTGAAATGTAAAAAGCTTTTGATGGTGTTAATTGGGCTTTTTTGTCCTGTGCATTGCGACATTTGGGTATTCACCCTCATTTTATTCAATGCATTCTTCTTTGTGTTACTAATACAACCTTCTCTCTTCTTTTTAATGGTGCGTCAACCTCTTGGTTTCCTGTTATGATGCGTTGCATCAAGGTTGCCCCTTACCACCTTATCATTTTATTTTGTATTCCAATATTTTGTCTGCTCTTCTTCACTTAACTATTAAGCATCAAGTTTTTTTGTTCCTATTGCCATCTAGTATTGGCCCCATTTTAGCTCATCGTGACGACTATTTTCTCATTGCTCGTGCAATTGTTTCTGATTGTTTAGCTCTTAAGCTTATTATAGACCTATATTGTGGACTCTCTGGGCAAGCAATTAATATCTACAAGTCTTACATCGCTTTTAGTCCGTCTGCTAATGCTTCTATCAAACGACAAATTCATCATCTTATATCTGCTCCTTTAAAATCTAACACTTGGATGTACCTTGGTATGCCTATTATTTGTCACACTTTGAGACATTCTGACTTCACTCATCTGATAGGTAGGATAGAAGCTAAATTTGAAAGCTAGCAATAGAAAGCTCTTTCCTTTGCAGGAAGGGCAACCTTGCTCCAATCGGTTTTGACTTCTCTCCCACTCCATATGATAGCTTCTTTTTATATTCCTTCTTTTATCTTGTAAAAGATTGAGAAGCACTTTTCAGCCTTTCTTTGGGGCCATTTTATTGATCGCCGTGACTTGCACTTGATTTTTTGGCATATAGTTTGTGCACCAAAGTCTACTTTCTTTGCACTTAACATAGCAATACTTGTTGGGGAAGCTTGCTTCTCAACTTATCTTACACCCCCAATCTCTTTGGGCCCAATTAGTCAGGCTCTAAATATCAATTTTTTTGGATCTTGGGTCATTATATTCCACCACGCATATCTTCTTTCATTTGGCTTAAAGAGTAATTCTTTCTACACCACACATGGTGTAGAAAATCTAAGCTGTCCTGCACCAACTCTTTTTATTGAATGCCGGTTTGATAGTTTTGAAAATCCATTCCACGCCGCGTCTGCACGTCGCTTCAAACAAGTGGAAAGTCATTTTTGCCCTTATCTCTTCATGAAGAAAAGAGCAGCAAAATAGATCATTTTGGCGATTTAGCTGCAAATGGAAAAAAAAATTCAGAGCTAGCCAACAGTTCCACTTGATTCTGGAATTGGTACTCCATTATTTTTGCGATTCTTCAATCTCATCGTTGTCTATATTTTCATCTCGGCAGTCGTCTGAACTTTCCTATATCCGTGCGAACAACTAAGATGAAGAAGAAAATTTAGGGTTTCTAATTTTCTCAAGAGATGGATTTTAAGAGTTACATGTTCAAACGGAGGCGGCGAACACAATGGCAACGCAAGAAGAAAGTGCAGATGGAGGAAGGAAGCACCGCACTTATTCTTTACATAGGAGATAGTGACACCCCTTCAACATTCGAAAGAAAAGAAAATGGAGAACAACAAAAAGGTAAAAAATTATACAATATCAATATAATATTTTAAAATTTATCATCTTTTTTCTTCCATGTCGTATTATAACATCCTACAAGTCATAAATTTATGTAGGGATGTCATAATTTTTGTACATTTGTTATTATTTTTTCTTCATACCATATTATGACATCCTATGTGCCATAATATAGGCAAAAAATTATAGAAAGACCTACAAAGAGGGGTTAAAAGCTCTAATTTAGCATTTCTTACATGGATATCATAAATTTTATATAGGAATATCATAATACTATTTCTGCAAATCTTCGTTATTTTTTTCCTTCATGCCGTATTGTGATATCCTTTGAATTACAATATAGACAAAGGATTATAGGAAGATCTGGAAAGAGGGGTTAAAAGCTTCAGTTTAGCATTTCTTGTAGGAATGTCATAAATTTTATATAGGGATATCATAATTTTTGCATAGGAGTGTCATAATACTATTTCTACATATTTTCACTGTCTTTTTTTCTTCATGCCCTATTATGATATTCTATGATTCAAATTATAGGCAAAAGATTATAGAAAGACCTAGAAGAGGGGTTAAAAGCTTTAGTTTAGTATTTCTTACATTTCTTATAAGGATGTTATAAATTTTATATAGCGGTATCATAATTTTTATATAGGAGTATCATAATACTATTTCTGTAAATATTCATTAAATTTATTCCTCCATGCCATATTGTGATATCCTTTAAGTCACAATATAAGCAAAAAATTATAAAAAGATCTGGAAAGAGAGGTTAAAAGCTTCTATTTAGCATTTCTTACAGGAGTGTCATAAATTTTCTATAAATGTGTCATAATTTTTGTATAGAGATATCATAATACTATTTTTGCATATTTTCACTATCTTTTTTTCCTTCATGTCCTATTATGACATTCTGTAAGTCAAATTATAGGCAAAAAATTATAGGAAGACCTGAAAGGAGGGGTTAAAAGCTTCAATTTAATATTTCTTACATTTCTTGCAGGGATTTCATAAATTTTGTATAGTGGTATCATAATTTTTGTATATGAAAGTCATAATATTATTTTCGCATATTTTCACCATCTTTTTTTCCTTCATGCCCTATTATGACATTCTGTGAGTTATAGGCAAAGAATTATAGAAAGACCTAGAAGGATACGTTAAAAGCTTTAATTTAGCATTTCTTGCAGGGATGTTATAAATTTTGTATAGGGGTATCATAATTTTTGTATAGAGGTTTCATAATAATATTTTTGCATATTTTCATCATTTTTTTCTTTCATGTACTATTCCGACATCCTGTGAGTCAAATTATAGGCAAAAAATTATAGAAAAATCTAAAAAGAGAAGTTAAAAACTTCAATTTAGCATTTCTTATAGGAATATCATAAATTTTGTATAAGAGTATCAAAATTTTTATATAGGGATGTCATAATACTATTTTGCCATATTTTTACTGTCATTTTTTTCTTCATGCCCTATTATGACATCCTGTGAGTCAAATTATATGTAAAGAATTATAGAAAGACCTAAAAGGAGAGGTTAAAAATTTTAGTTTAACATTTCTAGCATTTCTTATAGAGGTATCATAAATTTTATATAGGAGTGTCATAATTTTTGTATAGAAATATCATAATGCTATTTTCACATATTTTTACTATCTTTTTCTTCTCCATGCTATATTATGATATTCTGTGAGTCAAATTATAGGCAAAGAATTATAGGAAGATCTGAGAGGAAGGGTTAAAAACTTCAGTTTAGCATTTTTTGCATTTTTTACAGGGGTATAATAAATTTTGTATAAAAATATCATAATTTTTGCAAAGGACTGTCATAATACTGTTTTCGCATATTTTCACTATCTTTTTTTTCTTCATATCCTATTATGACATCCTATGAGTCAAATTATTGGCATAAGATTATAGAAAGACCTGGAAGAAGAGATTAAAAGCTTCAGTTTGGTATTTCTTGCATTTCTTGTAGGAATGTCATAAATTTTATATAGCGGTGTCATAATTTTTGTATAGAAATATTATAATACTGTTTCTGCATATTTTCACTATCTTTTTTTTTCAATGTCCTATTATGACATTCTATGAGTCAAATTATAAGCAAAGAATTATAGAAGAATCTAAAAGGAGGGGTTAAAAGCTTCAGTTTAGCATTTCTTACAGGAATATTATAAATTTTATATAAAAATATCATAATTTTTATATAAAAATATTATAATAATATTTTCACATATTTTTATTATCTTTTTTTATTCATGCCTTATTACGACATCTTGTGAGTCAAATTATAGACAAAAAATTATAGAAAGACCTAGAAGGAGGGGTTAAAAGCTTTAGTTTCGTATTTCTTGCAGGGGTATCATAAATTTTGTATAGCGGTATCATAACTTTTATGTATGGATATCATAATACTATTTTTGCATATTTTTACTATCTTTTTTTTTTCATGTCATATTATGACATTCTGTGAGTCAAATTATAGGCAAAGAATTATAGAAAGATCTGAAAAGAGAAGTTAAAAGCTTTAGTTTAGCAGTTCTTACAGAGATGTCATAAATTTTGTATAAGAATATCATAATTTTTATATAAAAATATCATAATATTATTTCTATATATTTTTACTATTTTTTTTTCTCCATGTCCTATTATGATATTATGTGAGTCAAATTATAGACAAAGAATTATAGAAAGATCTGAAAGAAGGGGTTAAAAGCTTCAATTTAGCATTTCTTACAGGGATTTATAAATTTTGTATAGCGGTATCATAATTTTTATATAAAAGTATCATAATACTATTTTCATATATTTTTACTATCACTAAAAAAAAAGGATAATTAGCTATGCAAACAAAACATAGCTAAATCATGCAAAAGCATTGCTAAATACATCTACCAACATAAAATGCATCAAAAAAAAATATTAGCAAAAGTGCCATCATTGACTCCATTTGCCAACATTTAAAAATTTTTGTTGGCAAAAATATGATTCACCGACATTTAATTAAACATCAATAATTAATTACTTATGTAAAATAGTCATCAAAAAAAAAAATTTATTGATGTTAACTTATCGTCGCTAATATTTTACCTACGTAAAATAAACGTCAGCAAAAATATTTTTATCGATGAAAACTTACGTTGAAAAAAATATTTTTACCAACGAAAACTAATAGTCAAAAATATATTTTTTACGATAAAAATTAAATGTTAAAAAAATATTTTTACCCACACTTATTTTACGTCGAAAAATATTTGGCGACGTAAATTTGCATCGATAATAGTTAAGCATGATCAAAAGTGGCATGTTGGAATGCTTTTTTATGACTGTTTATATTAGATTTTACTACATTAATTTACGTCAGTAAATATTTAATGATATTTATTTACATCGATAATTATTAAGCATGGCTAAAAGTGGCATGCTGGCATGATAATTGATGACGGTTATCCTTATTTACCGACACTAAGTATCATTATTATTTATCTTTACCTATACTTTTTTACATCAATAAATATTTTTTTTTAAAAAAATTATTTATATGAATTTTTTAAAACCTGTAGACATCCATATAACATCCACATAATAGATAACATAAGGTATAACAACCACATAACAAATAAATGCATCCCAAAATTAAATTCATTCACTTTAAAACATCCATATAAAAAAAATGTACATATACAAAATATCATATATACTACATGTCCTTTAAAAAAAATACAATAAAATAAAATAAAACTCTGTATCGACGGTGACATATCATAAACCTGCATTAAATTAAAAAATTAAGTTAGCAAACTAATTATCTAATATAAATACTAAAAATATATTAATTAAAAAAATATAAAATAATATTGGTGGGGGAGGCATCGCAATCATCATCAGCAGAGTCCTGATCATAAGCATCAATAGGAACATCGAAAGTCGATGGAGAAGGCATACTACGACATAACTCATCGAGCTTCATCCCAAATGTCTGAAGGTGGGATGAAAGCTCGACATTAGCCCACCGTAGGTCCGTTATCTCCTCCTGATGTTTTCTCTCAATTTTAGCATGTCTTCTCTCCGCCTCATGCAGACGAGCATATAAGAAACATATCCTACTCGAGAGGACCTAGGGGCCATAACTCTATATTCCAATCCCATAACATAGCTAGGTCTCCTACCGAGCACCTCATTATAGATATTGTCATCTATGGGTGGGGTAGTGCCCTCAGTTGGGGGCTGGGATCGTATCTCCATCATACGATCCTAATTAAAGAAAAAAGTAAATATAACCAAATGTCTAAACTTTATAATGAAATTGAAATAGAACTTAATCACTTAATACTCACATGTCTCTCCCTAGTCCCGGGAAGTCACTCGCCCATCGTCCGACAATGAGTCCTCTGGTAGACATCAATCCATGTGGGCAGCTGTCTTATCTCGATGTTCCTCTAAAATTTATGAATGTAAGTATATTGACATAGATATACTCTAACAAATCATTAAAGATATATATTTGTGTACTCACCAGCTCATACTGATACTGTGCAAATGATTTTGATCCACCACAATGCATCACCATGAGCCTCGATCTGCTTTGTGAGGCCTTATCGCAGTAGGCCTAATAAACAAATGCAATGAAGATATTAGTAGACATATTACAATAATATATCAATTCAATAATCAATATTTTTATTATACATAATAATTATACCCGATATGCAGGATCCTTGTATCAAGTGCAGAGGAGATCCCAGTCGGAACGTGATACACTCCTGTGCAGTGTCTCACGTGCCGTTGCCACCCCACGTGCCTGGAAGACCTTCCAGTGGGTATGGAGCTCATATCTGAATTCTTTAAGTAATCGCCCCATATGCCGAAGGATAGCCTCCCATACATGTGGGATATCAATCTTCTGAATATCAAAATTATGCTGCAAAAATAATATACAATATATGAGATTTATCAAAAAAATAAAAATATCATAATTATCAAAAATTATAGTTAGTTATCTGCAAATGGTCTAGAAGGACCTGCTGCTATGGCCTCATAACTCTGCGCCAATCAGTCAGCGTCAGGAGAGTGTACAAATGGATAATAATATCTACCTCGCACACGTATGGATCCCTGACATGATGCTCTACTGGCATGACATATCCTGGTGGGATGATAATCCTCATCCTCTCCTCGGGATGTGCCCTCCTCCACTCCTCCAGCTTCTCATTTCTGGCAGCTTCACGTGTCCGCCTAATCACAGTATCAATATCTGCAATAAAATATAAAACTTAAAATTAGTTATTTATATATGATAAAAATTTAAAGTAAATATAATACAAAAAAAATAATCTATGATAGGAGATGATGTGCCTACCTCATCAGTAGTATTCTGCCGAGATGATGAAGAGGTACCGACATCTCCATGTCGGTCTCCCCCATCAGATCGTCCTCCTAGTGGTATAACTTAAAATTAATTATTTATAAATAATAAAAAATTAAAATAAATTAAATATAAAAAATTATAAGATATAAAATTAACTTGAACTAGCTAGTGTGACCGCCTAGTCATCAGGAGAAGTAGATGCACCGGCATCTCCTCATGCAAGCCTTCGGGGTCGTCCTCTTGGTACTATATGTATATCAAATAATATATTAGAGATAATATAATATTTGATAAACATTATATCAATACTAAATGATATATGAAATTTAAGACATATGAGTTTTTTAAAAAATTACATATTATCAATCAATGTCTGTATCTTCATTAGGAGGATTATCGACATCTTCATTATCATAATCCATCAATGTATAATCTTCCTCTTCATCATTTATGAAGTTGTCATCACTGTCATCATGATCCTCTGATACATTTAGATTTAATTCGCTAATATCAATATTATTAGATTACACGTCATTCCTAGTCAAAGGAGATGTGCTTCCAATGTCGATACTCTACTATCTCAAGTCAACTATATTCTATTCCTCCTGAAAAAAATCCTCATCTATTTCTATTTTGGAATGAACATCTATGTCATAAACACCCCTTAGTACAATCTTTTATACAATATGCCATTCATCCTTATATCTCATATCTTTTAGGTATAATACCTATTTTGCCTAACTAGCGAGTACGAAAGGATCCAATTAATACCATGTTCTCATAAAGTTGACGATTGTTAAGTATGCATCTTTATGAATATCCATCCTATTATTATTGATATCCCATCATTGGCATTTAAATAGATAAATAAATTATTTTGATCCATATCTTAACCGTATAATGTTAGAAAAGATACCATAATATTCAATCTCATTATCTCCATTGGTTTCCAATATTAAAATTCCAAGTGTTGATGCTTTTTATAAAATAATGCACAATCATTCTTGCATGCATGTATTGGTGTATAACCTAGTCCAAGTTCACGCATATACTTTTTTGCCTCTGAATACGATTTTGGAAGTTTTTCACCATCCGATAATGTCTTCTTGATTAAGTTTAATATAAAGTCAAACAACTTTTGACTCTAACCAAACATGATTTTACTATGGAGTAGTTTTATCAAGTACTCAAGTATCGAGAACTTCTTATAATTTAGATATAATGGCTCCTTGGCATCTCTTATGAGTTTTTCAGAATATCCATCATTTGCATTATCCATACTCTCTGAAGAGTTGTCAAAATATGCCCCCTCATATAAATCATTTAACATCTCATTGATGCCAATTGGTTCAGCTTGTTGACCTGTATATTGATCTCTTATGTTAGTAGGTCTACTTTCTCCATGCAAATTCCAAATAGTATACTTTCTATTCATAACCCAATTCAACAAATGCTCCAATGCTGTGTCTATAGGCTGGAAGTAATTATTGTGACATCTCTGACAAGGACATTTGATTCTATTGAAATCATCAACTATTGAACATGCAAATCTTATAAATCCCTAATACCTTATCGGTATTCAAGTAAGATGATAGAGCGAGTATTCATCCAACTCTTATCGATATTTTTCATCTATCCATAAAAAATGTTCATCATTAAAGTACGTGTTATTAGTAGGATTTTAAGAATGCATAATCCTATCCATTTTTAATAAGTATGGCCCTATCCCTTTCCGAAAAGAATAATCTTATTATTATTATTATTATTCGATATTTTGTTCTATTATTGTAGAAATTTTGGCAGCATCTCCTTATAGTTCTTCAAGTATATGATGTGAATACGATGTCTATGCACCCTATTTAATATATACCTGAAGAACATATGAGAGATAACTACTGAACACCATAAAATAAAATAAAATATTGATTAATAACAATAATAAGATTAAAAATTTTCTAATTATATCCAAAATTAGGGCATCCAAGAGTCGATCTTGATCGAGATCGACTCTTGAACAGAAATCTATGGCTCAATGCATGCAATTTTAGGTCCATCTTTGAGCATACATTCAGAAATGGTATCCTAATTTATCAAAAAGGGATAACTCTACATTTTTATTGAGTTTCCTCTAAAATATGAGTGTTTTTCATATTTTATGCAATAAATTTTATAAATAAAAAAAATATTTATATAACTAATAACTAAAAGCAAATAATCATAAATATAGTCTTAACAAGCTAGATCTATCATTAAAAAGAGCATCAGAGAGAAATACTTCATAAAATTAATAACACGAGGATCAAGATAAAATAAAGACTATCATTTTAATTGAATCATAAATTATTTTTAATAATTATATATATATATATATGTATGTATATAGATATGTATGTGTGTGTACATATGCAAAAAAAATAAAATATATGTACGTATAATATATTATTTTAATTTTGAAAACATAATTAAATATTTTATAAGATATATTATTTTATTTTATTTACTTTATTTACTTTTTATTTTTTTTATTTTTTATTTTTAAGTATTAAAAATAAATAAATAAATAAATAAATAATGAAAAAATAAAAAAACTCCTTCCTTCCTTCCCCCCCAGTGCCTGCGTCCTCCTCCCACCGTCACCACCCCCCCTGCGCCCCCCTCCCCCTCTGTCCGTGCCTTCCTTCTCTTTGCCCCCAAGTCATCCCTCAGTATCTGTCGTGCTGTCGCCATCGCCATCCCCACATCCCGTCCGGGTCTCCACCGCTAGTCACCATCGCCAACCGTGCCCTCCTCCCCCTCCATCCATGCCTCCCTTCCCTCCGCCCTCGCACCACCCCCAGGGTATCTATCGCCACCGCCACATCCACACCTCGGCCCCGGCCTCGGCCCCACCTCCGGCCCGCAGCTCCCCTCCGCCCCACCCCATCCCTCCTCCTCTTCTACCTTCATTCCCGGGCAACCAACCCCATCCCCTCCCTTCCCCGAGGTTGCAAAAGCAAAAAGAAAAAAGATTTTACCTTTTCTAGGGCGGCGGCAATGGCAGCGGCGGCAAAGATGGTGACGGCAGCAGTGGAGACTACCGACAGCGAGAGAGATCGAAAGAGAGAAGGGGGAAATAGGAGGTAGCCGATAAAGAGGATTCAGACAGGGGAAATAGGAGGACGGGGGCGGAAGACGAAACGTGCGGAGGATGGGATGGTAAATTTCTAAAGAAATTTATCGATGCAAAGTTACATCAGTAATACTAATTATCGATGAACAAAAAATATCAAAAATTATTTAACAAAAAATTAATATTTTACCGATGCAAAGTAACGTCAGCAAATCTGCACTTAGCTATGTTTAAGAAAAACGTAGATAATAAAATTATTACCGATGTTGATAAAACGTCAGAAAAAATTTAATAAAAATTAAAATATTTAATAAAAAATATTTAATTAAAAGGTATTTAATAAAAATTATTACTGATGCAATATTTTCATCATAAAATAAGCATTTATCGATGATAAGGAAATGTCAAAAAAAATTTATTTAAAATTAAAATTAGGTTCATAAAATATATAATTAAAATTTAAAAATAAAAAAAAATTAAAAAATAATTTTTAATGAAAACTATACATCGAAAATAAGGTAAATTTTCTATGTTAGCTTTTAACGTAGGTAATTATTCTTTTTACTGATGCTTTCTTACGTCGCTAAAAGTTCATTTTTCGATGATTATTTTATGTCGGTAATAACTTAATTATCTTTCACTTATTTTTAAATTAGCTTTTATATTTTTATAAATAATTTATAGGTATAATTATTGAATTTAAAGCCCATCTTCATCATTCATTATCTAAATAATTATCGTTAAAGTATCATCATAAAAGTCTACCTCAATCCTGAAGTCCTAGCCATATCGATCAATAAAATTCATCTCGACGGTCAGAAACAACCGCATGATGATCTGATAGATAGAGATCACTAATAGATTCAAAAACTTATATTAATAATCTCGATGATATTTATAATATATTATCAAAATTTTACTTCAATCGAACATCATTATCATGATCAATTTAGTAAAAAATGATTTCGATCATTAAATAAAAAATGAGTGATCAAAAAATCAAACGACATCCGATTAAGATGATTTTTTAGATAAATAATCTTTGCTACTATTTTCATCATTTATATGACCGTGATCATAAAATTTAAATCATACGTATATGAACCATCTACATTAAGTAGATCTTATAAAAACATAAGTATATTTACCTAGCGATCTCAAGAATTAGTATCAAGAGACACAAAGTTTTGGATTCTTCATACATATGCGGTTTAAATTTTATGATCATCAATATACAAATAATTAAAGTATTAGCAAAGATCATTAATCTAAAAAATTATCTTATAATCGAATGCTATTTGGCCTTTTGATCACTAATTTTTTAGTTAACGGTTGAAATCATCCGGTGCTAAATTAACTATGATAATGATGTCCGATTGAGATAAAATTTTGATAGTATGCTATAAATATCACTGAGATCCTCTTTGTAAACTTTCGAATCTATCAGTAGTCTCTATCTATTAGATCATCATACGGTCATTCGTACCATCGAAATCAAGTTTTATTAATCGACATAGCTAGGATAACCTGATTGAGACAGACTTTTATAATGATAATCTAATAATAATTATTTAAATAATAAATAATGAAGATAAATTTTAAATTTTAAAATTATATTGATAAATTATTTATAAAAAAATTATTAAAATGACTCAATATTTGCCTACGCTCTTAATTGCATAGGTAATAAGTTTATTTGCCTACGATAAAAATATACATAGGTAATAAGAATATTTACCTATACTATTTAACGTCAGCAAATGGTTTTACTTTTAATTATTTTTTACTTTATTTTTTTATTTTTCTAAAATTTTTTTCGATGCAAAGGAATCGTAGGTAATGATCTTAATTTCCTATGAAAAAATAAACATAGGTAATTAATCTAATTTCCTATGCTAAGTTATTATCGATAAATTTTTTAAATAAATAAAATAAAATAAAAAAAATATTTATCGATGATAACTAATCGTAGGTAATAGATAATTATCTATGAGAAATTGAATCGTAAGTAATTATACTTATTACCTGTGCAAGAATTAGGCATAGGTAATTAGTCTTATTACCTACGCTAAATTAATATCGATAAATTATTTATAAAAATAAAAAAATTAATAAAAAAAATTTGTCGATGCCATTTTAGCGTAGGAATAAGACTAATTACCGATGTAACTATTTTGCATAGGTAATTCATCTTATTGCCTATGCTAATTTAGCATCGATAAATTATTTATAAAAATAAAAAAAATTAATAAAAAAATATTTATCGATGTTAAATAAACGTAGGCAATAAGCCTAATTACCTATGGAGGACTTAAGCATTGGTAATTAGTCTTATTACCTATGCTAATTTATCATCGATAAATTATTTATAAAAATAAAAAATTAATAAAAAAATATTTACTGACGTTAATTTAGCGTAGGATATAAGGCTAATTACCTATGCAAGATATAACTATAGGCAATTGACCTTAATGCCTACGTTAGTTTAGCATCGATAAATTATTTATAAAAATAAAAAATTAATAAAAAAAAATTTTATTGATGCTAAATAAATATAGGCAATAAGGTCAATTACCTATGCAACCTTTAAGCATAGATAATTATTCTTATTACCTACGCAAATTTAGCATCAATAAATATTTATCAAATATTAAAAAATTAAGACCATCCATTATCGATGCTTTGATTTAAACACCGATGCTATGTTTATGTGGCTAATTATATTTGATGACGTTTAGTTTGTAGTGTAGCTAATTATTCTAATTTTATCGATATTTATGCCTTTGCGTAGATAATTATCCTCTTTACCTACGCAAAATTTTGCATAGGTAAATTTTGCGTTGGCAAAGTTTTTATTTCTTGTAGTGTGTCTTTTTTTCCTTCATGCCCTCTTATGATATCTTGTGAGTTAAATTATAAGCAAAAGATTATAAGAATCTGGAAGGATGGATTAAAAGCTTCAGTTTAGCATTTTTTTAGGAATGTCATAATACTATTTTTGCATATTTTTTCTATTTTTGTTTCATGCCCAATTATGACATCCAATGATTCAAATTATAAGCAAAGGATTATAGGAAGACCTAGAAAGATGGATTAAAGCTTTAGCTTAGCATTTCTTGAATTTCTTGCAGGGCTATCATAAATTTTGTATAGGAATATCATAATTTTTATATAGAGATATCATAATACTTTTTCTATATATTTTTATTATCTTTTTTTTTCATGCCCTATTATGACATCATATGAGTCAAATTATAGACAAAGAATTATAGAAAAATCTGAAAGGATGGGTTAAAAGCTTTAGTTTAGCATTTCTTGCAGGGATATTATAAATTTTGTATAAGAGTGTCATAATACTATTTTGATAAATATTCATTAAATTTTTTCCTCCATGCTATATTGTGACATCCTATGAGTTACAATATAGGCAAAGAATTATAAGAAGATCTGGAAGACGGGGTTAAAAGCTTCAATTTAGCATTTTTTGTAAGAGTGTCATAAATTTTATATAAAAATATCATAATTTTTGTATAGAAGTGTCATAATATTTTTTTCATATATTTTTACTATTTTTTTTCTCTATATCCTATTATGATATTTTGTGAATCAAATTATAGGCAAAGAATTATAGGAAGATCTGAAAGGAGGGGTTAAAAATTTTAATTTAGCATTTCTTGTAGGAATGTCATAAATTTTGTATAGGGATGTCATAATTTTTGTATTGAGCTATCATAGTTCTGTTGATAGAAATTATTTTTATATAATATGATATTTCTATTTTTTTTCATGTTGCTGTTGGTTTTTCAATTATGAGATAGTTTGTAAGTGTGAAGCCCTCACCACTATTTAAAAATTCTTGCAAGCCCGTAGTTTATGTTAAGAATATTTGAAAGATAGGTTTTGATAAAGCTCATGTACATATAATCCAAAATACCCCATTTGGTGCCTTCATTGATATGCAGCCATTCATAGTCAGATGTCATAAAGGAGGTGATGAGTTTAGCATTTAGGATAAAGTACTTAGATTCAGTGTAGAAAAAGTTACACTGATCTTCCATGCCATGGATAGAAGATCTCCATCATAGGTCCAAATAAAAAGGAAAGATTATTTCAAAGATTTGGACCAAAATTAGATCTTGACCACAAGGGTTTAGAAAAATTGATTGTCTATCTTCAATCCTCGAAGATACAGGAGGACATTGAGGACACTGTCAAACTTTAGATTGTATACATGCTTGGAATATTTTTGGTACCAAAGTCAAATCAGACATGTCCAAAGTATCTCATCCCTTACTTAGATGATTTATCTCAGTTGGAAGTAATTGACTAGACTTCTGCAAACAAGGACTTGATACTTTTTGATCTTCCAGAGATTGCTGAATACTTAAGATCCGAAAAGCCAATCCAAGCAAAGAGGTATGACAAGGGTAGGAGGCAGTCTATCCTGTTTGGCTATTCGGCAGCTCTATTACTAAGAATAAATTTTATGTAGAAATGATCATAATTAATAAATTAAAATTCTTCCATAATTTTAATGTACAAAATGCTAATATGCAGGTATGGTTTTTCGAGCATAGCACAATGAGAGCCCCATCTAATCCAAATAAATTATCTAGGCTTAAAGTGGCATGATAGCCACTTGAAGCCCTAGAATATTTGGATAATGGACATGCAGCCTCATGAGTTGCACTACTATAAAAAAGGCTATGGCAGCGATTTTCTAATCATTGCTACTACGGCCATCGTCGTAACCCTTTGGCAGCGATTGTTTGAACCACTGCCATAAATAGCCTATTGCAATGGTTTATAAATCACTATAATATATCGACCTATAGCAGCGGTTATGTAACCGCTGTCATAGGTTATTTATCACAGCAGTTACATAACCGCTGCCATAGGTCTAATACAGTAGTTTGCACTATTTGGATCAGGAACCTATGACAGTAGTTGGCACGGATATGGTAGTGATTATAAAATCATTATCGTAGATCTTAAATAATTAAAAAAAATAAAATTTTAATTTTTTTATATATTTTATCTGATCAATACAGATATATAATATAAGAAAATATAATAAACATAAAAATTATTTTAAAATATTAAAATTTTATTATCGAATAAAATTTATTATAATATTTTTTAAAAAAATAAAATACATCAAAAGTTTTCTAAAATAAAATTTATTATAATATTTTTTAAAAAAAATAAAATACATCAAAAGTTTTCTAAATCTACATCATCATCGTCATCATCGAAAATAGGAGCCGGAGCCAGAGCGAGAGTCGGAGCCGGAGCTAGAGCTGGTGCTGGAGTCGAAGCCAGAGTTGGAGCTGAAATGCGGACCAACATATCCTCGAAGCTCGTGACTTCAAAACATGCATTGAGCGTCGATAACATGTCTCTCATGATGTCCTTCAGATGAGATGCGCGCTCCTCAGTCCGATCTGTCTGCGTCGCAGCATGATCTGCCTATGCCAATGTCTCTTCAAGTTCCTCCCGATTGACAACATCGAAAGTCTGTAAGGAGATGCTCGCCTCAGACCAATAGCTCATCGGCGTATGTTCGAGCCTACATCGGATCCTCCTAGAGTGCTCAGGCCTCAAGACCTGAGATAGATGGTCATGGGGCCTAGAGGTATCCGGGCCCTCGCTCACGAGCGCATCTAATTGATCCTATAATTATAAATTAAAATAAAATTTTATAAAAAATGCTATAATACTAATCACATATACTAATATATTTAATACTTACAAAAATATGTTCGATCGCGGCATTCATCGGTCTGTCCGTCTTGTCCGTGCAATTGGATCGAAAGATCTCACTATGGTTGGGCATCACTCCATCTCTCATCAGCTATAATAAAGAATAAATTTATCAAAAAGATGATAAAAAATATGAATATTAAATTTAATTTATCTAGTAAGATTTAGAAATTAATTATCTCTCTATGCACATGACTGGCCATAAACTCGCGGCCTAGAGTGTGCGTATACTCCTAGACTGCACGATTCTTTCGATTCTGACGGAAAGGTAGCCTAACAAGTATTCAAATAAATAATAAATATTTAAAAAATATTTAAATAAAATTTTAAGCATATTAAAAAATTTAAAAGTTAGAAATTTTACCTCAAACTCCTAGCTCCTCCAGTGTCTAACCATCCTCTCCCACTGAACTCGGAGGACAGTCC